>JACCHW010000070.1:0-600000 GCA_018907185.1 Platyscapa corneri | reverse complement strand
TAATTAAAAATTAATTTTTATTTCCTTAATTTTCAAAATACATCTACTTAATTCTTTTTTTTTTTAAACTACAACGTCATGTTTCATTATTTTCTTTTATGATCTTACTTTTGAATGTTTACAATTCCTATTATGACTGTGTTTTTAATATCTACTATAAGTTTATTAATTTTTTCTTTAATTTCATCTTTTTAATTCTCTCACTGTATCATGATTAGATTAGAATAAGAAAAATAGTTTATTTTCATTTATGATTCAATTGAATTGATGACAACTTTATTAAACCACAATAAATAAACTTTGTAGGTTGTGTTGTTCGTCTATAAATATCTTTAATTAAAAAAAAAGTTTAAATGTGCTTAACAATTTAATATAAAATTTTGCAATATTTAAACTATCATGTTAATAATCAAATATAAAATAATAATATTCTTAAAACTTTCTATTAAAATAGATATGAAAAATAATGTGTATAGTTTTATTTTAATAAATATAAATAAATTTTTTAAAAATTAAATATTTAAATTATTAAAAAAATTCAAAGTTTAATTACAAGACAAATAATAAATTAAAAAGTTTATAAAGAAACATTTACTTAAATATTCAGTTAAAATGGATAAACATTAAAAAAACTACATAAACTAATTAAATGATTTTAAACTACTTATGTACTTGCAATTATAGATATATATATTATGTGTTATTTAATACAAAAAAATTTTTTAATAATTTTTTGTTTCATATTATAATTTCATATTTTAATAAGATTTTAACTTTCAATATTTTTGTTAGGCAAAAAGACAATTGTAAAATTACAGTTATATTATGGAGGTTAATAGAAATAAATATTTTTACCTTAAAAAATAATTAAATAATTAAATTATCATCGGTTCTACAAAAATAAAATAAATATTAATTAAAAAACTAAAAAACCTAAAAATATAATAATATGATTAACATAAAATTTTTTTCGTTCTTTAACCTAATATATTATCTTACTATTTTATAATTTGGGGAAAATAATGAATAAATTCATTATATTTTTTAAGGAGATAATTTTATTTAATAATATAAAACCTTAAAATGAATTTTATGAAAAAAAAACAATCATAAAAGATCTTCAAATTTATATACGTACATACATACATACACACACATATATATATATATATAACTAAACTTCTTTGTTTTTAATATTGTAATAATTCTTAAAATAATATAAAAATATACAAATGAATAAAGTAATAAATTTATTATTATTTGTACCTATACACATTAGAAATATAAAAATATAATTTTATGCCAAGAAGATTAAATATTAAATTTAATATATAGTAATAGAAATTTGCTTTAGTCAATTAGCATTCATCTCAATCTAACAGATTCTACTTAATGTTATTAATTACCTATTATTTAAAATCATAATTTTAGAACAGCATGAATCTTACAAGATTCATTTTAAAATTTTATTTACACAAACTTGACAAATTGTTTTATTTTTGTATTTAGTTAAATTTTGAATAAATTTGAAAGCAAGGACTTCGTCATATTACAAGTCGAAATGCCAATACTGCATTGACCTTTAGAAAAAATTTAGTAACATCAATTGAATAGTAAATAACCGGAATTCTATCCAATATACAGATTTCAATATTTTCTTTGTTACTTCTAATTTTACTAATGTACTGATTCATTTAATTTACATTGTTAACATAATAAAGTTATTAATAAATTACTTATTAAATAAAATAATTTTTTTTTCAACTTTTTAGATATATGAAATCTCATTAAAAAAAATATGATTATTATTTAGCATGAAAAAAACCATTTTTTAAAGTTAAAAATTTAACAAAATATGCAATTGGTGTAAAAATTAAAATTGAATTTAAGAAACAAAAATTACATAAATTAATCCCTTATAAATTACAGTTTAAATTTAAATTTACTTTTCTTTTTATGAGCTAAGGGAATTTTATTGTCAGGATTTAAAAGAAATAAATATAAAATAGTAAATGTTTAATTACGAAACTTGAAAATTTTAAAGAATTTTATATTTTTTGTATTATTATAAAAATATTTCTTTAAACATTTAACTATGTAACACTTAAATAACAAACATATTAAACAATTTGAAAATCTTATTAATACACAATCAAATTATTAGTTGGTAAATTACTAGTTTATTTATTGATTTTTTGTCATTTAAAAATTGTTATCATAAAATATAAAGTATAAGAATTAATTAAATAGTCATAGTTTAAGTTACTATACTCTTACTAAAATAAACAGACTTTTTATAATAAAATAATATAATTACATTGAACCACAATAAAAAATCTACTTTATCAAAATTTAAAAAATCAAAATTACTTTTTTTTATTTGTTTAAATATATCTTTGTAAAATTGTAATTTTTTCTTATATTTAATTTATTACTTAAAATGCAAAAATATAAAAAAGCTTAATAATTTATATTTAATTTTATTTCGAGAATTGGTTATTGATATTAAATTTATTTTTAACATTTATGATTTCTGTTTTCAAAATATAAAACCTTTTCACTAATTCTATCTCTTTATTACAGTGATAAAATACCTAATAAATCCTTCGTTAATGTTATCAATATCTTATTAGCCTTAGATATATCAGATTATTAGTATTAGATTGTATCAATTCCAAGTATCATTTTACATATGTCAATATTTTTTATATTGATATTACTATTTTATTTTCATATATTTGTATTAATAAAATATGAACTTTCAACTGTTGTATTTGATTATTTTCCACATACTTTTTGTTTCTTTTGTATATTTAAAAAATAGTAAATTGTGAAATAAATAATGTATATTTTACATTCAAATGTATTTAAAATGTGCACAAACTTATTTATAAAAAATATAATTTAAAAAAGGAAATTATTTAAACTAATCAAATTATTATTTTTTAGCAAAGAATAAAAATTCTTTTTATTGTTTGCACATAAAAATATTTTTAAATTTATTTTGAAACATATTTATTAATTTTATATTTTTACATTAAAAAATTAGCTGCACTCAAACTTAATTTTCTTCAAGAACAAGTTTTTTATAAGTAATTTAACATTATTTATAATTTTTAAAAACATTTAATATCTAATAAATACATGAATTTTATTTTATTTGTACATACATTACAGTTATTAATATACTTTTAAACACATAAAATTTTATTAAAAACTTACTAATAATGTGATAAATTGAAAATTAATCGACTCTTTTTTAATACAAAATAAAATATTTCTTCTCTTATTTTAGCAAATTTATAGAAAATTTTTTATTTAAAGAATATATTTTTCTATTTACTTTTTTGTATAAATTTAATAAAATATTACTTTTTTTTCTAAGTAATATGTAAATATTAATATAAAAATTAATAATCAAATATGTTAGAATTACTTTTATTTTTTTTAAATAAAATTTTATTCAAAAAGTTAAAAGTGATTATAAGTGCATTATATATAAATATTATAATGAATAATAAATTTTTCTATTAATACTGGTTAAATAATAATTTTATTATATCTTATCAGAAAAACCATAAATAAATATGAAAATATAAAAATATTAACTGATACGTATTAAATAATTGAAAACCATAGAGAATAATGAACACAATAAAATAAATATTCAAGTAAAAGATTTTGAAACTGAAATCTAATATATTACATTAATAATATTGTCAACTTTCAAAGGCATTTTTTACCACCAATATAAAATACATTCTTTGTTATGAACACAAAATAAGATATTTAAAAACTATATGTGTGATTACTCATGATATTTATATAGGTCATAAGCAAAAAAATTTTATACAAATAATACATAAGTATGGTTGTGTTTATAAATTACTTACTCAAATTTGGCCTTTTCTTTTTTTCTGATTACTGTTGCATATAAGGATTACACGTTTCTATAATTTAGAAATCTTTTATTTTATTTTCGTTCCACACTGTTTTTCTTTGATGCTGATTTTATTAGATCCTTTACTTGTAAAAAATATATAAATTTATATTGGTATGATAATTATGAAATGGAAAAAAATATAGACGTAATTTACAATAATGCAAATTATTTATTGTAACCAAAATAAATTTTGTTAACTTACCATTTCTTTGAAACTAATTATGAAAACTAAACACGTACAAAAAAATAAATAGGTAATTTTACCAAATTCCAACGTACAATTGAATAAGATTGTAATGATAATGATGTATGATTGCGATATTCGTATTTTAAAATTAATTTTAACAAACTTAGAATGTTATAACCAATTTGATAGGTTTTAATTTAAAAACATTTAAAAGCATTCATTTCTTAGGGTAATAAAAAGTTTTAAAATTATAACATCTACATAAGATATATTATTAATTATAATTGAATCATAAATAATAATTAAAAAAAAAAAAATAATTATGATATTTTTAATTCAGTTTTTCTACGCCTGTTGTATTTACTGTTCCACTAATATAACTAGATAGTAACTTGACAAGCTAATATTTTTTATTATCGGCAATTACTTTCAAATTTATAGTGTTAATTTTAAATTATTAAATTATGAAACAAAAAAATTTCTGATCGTATTTTTCCTGATTATTTAATTTTAAAAATCAACATGTTGTAGCTATTATTCACTTTTAAGTGATGAAAATAGAAAAATTATTTTATTTCATGCTTTCGGTATTATGTGATATTTAAAATAAGTTGATTATAATGTCCTATGAATAAATAATAATTATTATTCTTCTTTTTGATACTTCTATTAATATACTATTGAAAGATTCAAAATACTTTTAAATATAACTTTAAAAAGAAATATTAAATTAAATATACTGAAATTTAACCAAAATTATATGTTATAAAAAAGAATAAATTTGTCAAAAAAATTAATTCATAATAATTTGTGTCCATTTTGTTTCGATATTAAATGTAAAATCGCAAAGAAAATTAATAATGTACAGCGTAAAAGCAAACGATAAATTTTAATCATTTTATGGAAAATATTAAAAATATTTAATATACCATAGAATGAATGGAGATGGTGACAAAGATATATATCTTACTGCGAAAAATGCGACGATAAAGATTATATTATAAGAATTATATTATAAATTGTTTAAATATTTTGTCACAATATTCTAAATATTTTTAACCAAAACTTCTAGATATTATATATATATATATATATATATATATATAATGGACTTTGTATATTCATTGGTTTTTCAAATTCATCATTTTTACAATATATCTATATTTAATCAACAATGTTTATATTTTGAAGATTGAATATAAAGATATAAGGTTTGATGTATTCATAAAATACTTTTTTGTTTTTTTTTTATTTCCATGTGACCCTTAGATAATTAATTTTTATTATTTAAAAAATTTTAATAAAGTACATAATTTAAATAAAAGACATATTTTGCAAACACCAGTAAATTTATTTTCTTTTAAAAACTGTCGTGCGCCGCCAGTTAGAAACTGATGCCCAACATTAAATAAAATATCATTGTACGCGCATAATTAATTATAGTTTTTTTTATATTTAATTATGTTTTAATAGCCGTTGAGTTTTCAACGAACGGCTGATGAGATTTTCCGAATAGACGATAACATAGTAGAAGTTGAAAGGTATAAATGTAAGAAAAATACACGCGATGGGAGTAGACTATTAGCAGACGAGCGGAGACAAATACTAAAGCGCCGGAAAAACGAAGCTCGCTGAAGGACGGACTACATGTATATATATATATATATATATATAAAATAAATATATATGTAGCCGTTCGCCTGCCCGTAAAAATAAGCATCAAAAAGTAAGAAAACATTCGAGGGTAGGCGGGCACAACCGAGATAGGCAGAACATCAGGTAAGACGAAAAAGCGGCAACGTCGTCGTCGAACGTATTTTCTATTAGAAAATGGCAGCGTACGAATAGTAAGGGTGCGCGAAGGCAGACCCTTGGAGTTGGGCATAGGCACAGTTTCGAATATGAGCAATCGCCGTATCCTCTCTTCCTGCCATCTACTCCCCACTCTCCCTCTTTCTCTCTAACTCTCATACACTCGCTCTCTAGATCCCTCTCTCTGCCTAGCTTTCGCTCCTTCTCTCTCGTTCTCACGCGCTCATGCGCCTTACTCTCTCTCTTGCTTTCTCGCTCTCATGCGCTCTACTCTCTCTCTCTCTCTTTTTCGTCCTCATATATTATTGCACATTATATCATGACTCGGCTCTCTACCTCTCTCCCTCTCTCTCACTCTCGTTTTTTGAATACTTAGCCCAATCATCCTGCAATACAACTCTCGTGCACTAAAAAATAAATTGCGAATTAAGGGAAGAAAATTAAAAACACGATGCCCGCTGCGACGGGCCCGAAATAGACTGGAGATTGTATGTATTTCGCGCATTTAAATTCCACTAACATCCTCATAGAGCCTTCCCGTTCATCTCATTCATCTTATTCATATTCATAAATTTTCCACCTGGCCTCTTGCTTTTATGAGAGACATGGATCTTCAGAGTCGGACACCACTATTTGTGCTGTAGCGTGAATAGGACTGGGCATTGTGGACTTATCGTCAGTCTGCCCGCAAGAGTAGGAAGTCGAATATCTATGATGTTTACGGGCGGTGTGGGTCTGAACCTCGTGGATGTAGAGGCAGTCCCCCATAGGGAAATTGGCTTTTACGAATGCGTACCGGCTCTTTTAAAATAACAAGGGGACAACCACAGAAAATTCGGGCCGTCCCGTGTTTGAGGAATAAAATAATAAGTTCGATCGATCTGATGCGTATAATATTATTTAATATACATCTGTTTTTTATGTAAGTGTACGATAAAGTTCCGCTCGATGCGAAAAATTTGTAAGGGCCTTTTTTCTTCGGCAAGCTCAATGGAGGTTTTTTCAAGCGCAAAGGATTCGTGACAAATATATGTCACGAACGAAATAATAACAGTTTTTTATGAACAAAACTAAATAAATAATATATAAGATTCTATATGTATAATATCAAACTAGTTAATATAAACTGTTATTGATAGGAATTATAATGAGGAAGATGGTTAAGGTTCAGTAAAATTAGATGTTTTGAATTTATAAATATATTTATTTTCTCGGAACTCATTACATAATATTGAAAATATAAATAAGGGAGGAGAGGTATCTATTGATACGAGTAACAAAAGTTAAGTGAGCAAGGCTCCTGCCATCTCTTGTTTATTCAACACTTCCCCTCTTCTCCCTTTTACAGGTTGATTTTCGTCCTGTACGTGATGGCTCGCGCGACGGAATTCTCAGAAAATCCTATTACGACGGTTTTTAATTTTAGTGGCTTCTGCGTAGCAACAGCTGTGTTTTCTTCAATTGCCGCAATGACTCCACTCGACTACCCTAAGAATTCGACGATTGAGTTTGATCGGGCAGGTATGGCTAGTCCAGGTTGGTGTCGTATTTGGCACAATCCGACCGCTTGGCCATAAAAGAAACCGATCGATACGGCTTGAAATCCGGACTGGGCGGTTTATGGTACCTGTCATCTGCCGGATGACTGTGGCCATATAACGCATCCGGGCGATCGGAGCCGGTAAAGGCCCGGATTATGTCGGCCACGCAGACGACCGCGGGGAAAGTTCTGGCCGCGCGTCTCGACGTGTTTGAACTGCAGGTTCGAACGCGTCGATCGAGCAACGCCAGGTACGTTCGGCTTCCCGCTCGGTGGAATATATAAAAGCGGGTGCTCTTTGAAAGAAAGGAGAGAGTCTTTCGAAAGGTCGGCGAGAGACTACGTGCGTCAAACGCCTCACGGTCCTGCTCCTGCCTACTTCAGAAAGAAGTACGCACTGAAGTTTTTTTTTCGCACCACAATCCGCCCTTTTACGGGCGACCTTCGAACGTCGCATATACCTGACGCACAGGTGCATCGCACTTGCGAGCGGACCCGAAGCCAGCATCAGCTTCGACGTCGCGCCAATCCACCCTTCTCAGGGCAAACCTTGGACGCCGCGTACGCTCCATCCGGAACTTACTGCAACCACCGGCCAATCCGGAGCCACGAGCTCAGGCGAACTTTCGAGGCCCGCTTGCACTCGCCCAATTAGTGCACCACATCTGCCCCGCCGGTGCATTACACCTGTCCAGCAAGTGCACCACACCGGCCAGTGCACTGTACCGATCAGCGATTCGGGGGTCAACACCACATATTATTTACACTTTATACCTCCATCATTCATAACATCACGTGACGTGATCAACTACAATATATATTCCTCATATTTCACTTGCAAGATTTAAAAACCAATTTAATTTTTTATTATTAGATAAATTGATCCAAACATTAAATTTTTATTAACATAGTTACTGTTATCTTCAGCCAATAAATTTTCCTTAATATTTACTGTGTTATTTTATTCAATTACAGAAAATTTATTATTTTTATTGTGTATTGGTTCAACTAAACTGTAAGCACTTTTACACATCTTTTCGCTTTTTTGCTTCTGTAAATAGTTAGAAATAATGTTAGTCACCAAGTATGTAAATAAGTAAATAAATAAATACACTCCCCTTAAATTAGTGGAATTACTATTATTTATTACTATTTATGTATAGGTTACATTTTAATATATCGATTTTATTTTAACTTAAATTCGGTAATTGGAATTCACATAAATAGATACGCGCGACCGTTGCGATTGCCAGAAAAGTTACCTTGTTGTTCGCTGCACTTTTTTCGCTGAAACATATTTTATATTCGCGCGACCCTGGGCCAGAAAAAACACCCGCTGAGCCGCCGGAGGAAAAAGGCCCTTACATGCTATTCGCGTAATGACGAAACGTTATATCATTAGTCTAAGCCGCGATTTTGGTTTTCATCTTATTTTTCAGAACTGCAATGTTTATTTATATCTGAGTTTCGGGCGAACACGTAGTTATGTGTACCGCCCCCACCACTCCTGGTGATTTCTGACGGAGCCGCCACACTTGCGAGATGCTCAACTTTGATGTCGGGGGTTGCGCCACGTCTCAGCCGACGGGCCCCCGACGTTACCACGCATTCGCCTTGCCCGACTCCAGTCCTCAGACCCACTTCTTTCGTACAAGCGGGAATTGGGGGTGGTCTAGATAAGGAGGGAAAAAATCTTAGGTGACGGTATCCTCGGGGCCGGACGCGATTTCACCCTGTGCCCGTCGCGGCGGGCTGTTACTTCCCACCCTTCTTCGATTGACCCTGACGGATGAACGTTAGAGCTAGAAGCTTGGTACAGGCTAAGCATGAGAGCGAGAGAGAGAGAGAGAGGAAGAGAGAGCAGAAGCACAGCCATCGCGTAAGTGCTGTGAGAGCGAGGGTAGGCATAGGCTCAGAGCATGAGAGTGAGGGAGAGGGAAAGAGAGAGAGAGTGGGGACTAATGTCTGGAGAGCATATCGCTGCAGCTTGCTCGCACTCAAGTGCCATAACTGCATGCCATGGGCCTGCAATGTTTGAAAATTTTCACGAAGGTTCCTTTTCGTGTTATGCTGAACATTCCGTTCACTCGGGAAATGTTGCTTTCCCATATGTCTACCTGCCCGTACTTACTTACCTTTTTGCACTCACACTTTTCGTGCTTTTACTACCACACCCTCGTGGTTTTCGATTTTGCCTGTTTATTTTCGGGCAGGTAGATCTGTCTATATTATTTATTCATAAATAAACGTATCATTCAGAGTAATTCTTCACATCGAAACCGACTCTTATTCTTATTATAAATAAGGATACGATTACATTACTTGTAAAACTAAACGATTAAATCAAACATTAATTAAACCTTAACTAAACTAATAAATAAATTAATCAATTAATAAACATTATTTATAACTAATTATATAAATTAAATAATTAACATTATTCTATATTATATCTATATTATACAAATTTCTTAGGCTAAACGTACGCTTGGAATTCGGCAGGTACGTGTAATTCGGTGCATCGTTTACAGTAGCTATTGTTTCCTATTGATCTAAATTCTTAATTTACTAATAAAGAGATGGTACACAAAAAAAAAGATTGTGAATAAAAAAATATAATATTTGTAAAAGGTACCATTTCTATACAATAAGACAAAAATATTGAGTAGAAGAATTAAAAAATATATAAACTTATGATTCACACATAAATATTTAAACGTATTAATCATTCACTGATCAAATATTTAAAAAATAATATATATTAATGATGCGAGCATGGGAACGCGGAAAAGTTCGATGGAGTGAAATAACGAGTCTTTGGAATTCTTTCAAATTTTGTTTATTTTAGCACCCATATATAATATTTCAAGATGAGAATAATTGCGCTACGAAAAAAAGGATGTTGTTAGACTGAATGACCAAAAAAAATTGAAAATGTAAAAATGGCGGAAGTAAAGAATTGAACCTGACTATAAGCTTATCTCGCCCTTCTTTAGGTTTTCTTATCTCTCTCTTCCCACTGTCTTCTCTTTTACAATATTTTGGATGAAATAATAAATGTCATAGTTAATTCCCGCAACCAAGGAAAGTCATGTACTACTTTTGCCCACCCCGCGGCCTTGAGCGCAGTCCCTGTTGACCGATAGTTTTGGTGATGCCCTCGGCATAAAAAACCACTTGCGTGTGAAGCAGGAGGAAAAAGTCTCTACATACTAATTACAATTGGACGCTTGCCTTCTTTCTCCCTGTTAGTTCTGTAATGTATAATAATGCAATAAAATTTTTCGTAACTTTAGTTAGAAGTCACTTTCACCGTCGCGCTACAGAGCCACCATATCTATATATATAATAACCCGCAACCGTGACGTCTATCCAGCTCTCGGCTCCAGGCCTAATATTTACATAGATATGTAGGCGAAATCATGTTTGGTAGGCTGTGTATCCATGCGAATGAAGGCTAACCACCCGCTCGTTGAGGTTCCAGCGTACTGGTGATCTCTAACGATGGTTCTGCCCTCTGGCTTCCGCGAGATCTGAGGCCCTCATAAAGCTGTAAGAAAGAGAGAGAGGGAGAGAGAAGTGGGAACAACGAAAGGATAACGAACACTACTGTGCATCTAGATTTTTTAGTAGAGTAGATATTTTCCTTATTGTAAGTACTACTTCGTATTTGAAAATAAATAAAAAAATTTAAATAAATTATTTTTGCAATAGATTATTTTCTTTCGCACACAGTCTATCTTTCTATTTCGTACATTCACTAATTTTCTAAATTGGCTTTTTAATTATGCGATGTGTGATGTGCTTATATAAATAAATACATCCATAATATCATAATAATTATTTGCTTGAATATATAATTTCAATGTTTATGAATGTAGCTAATCGATAATAATTATATCATTAAAATTATTTTATCTAGTATATAATATTTAATATCTGCTAATTTATTTAATATACAATTATAAAATAATAAATAATCATCTTAATATTATATAATATTAAGACGTACTTTGTTTATTTTCCTTTTTTTAAGTTTCTAAGTATGGAGTTTATCTTTTCTGCTTGCTTGACATCTTTCTTACGTTTTGGTTTTATTTATTGTTTACGATAGAACAATCATCAGCTGTTGTACATGTGGTCGAAGACGTAAACATAGCTCAAAGCAACCCAAAGAACGGTACGGGGAGGCCTGAGTGGCTGCTGAAGGGATAACCCTCCGCATAACAAATTATCCTAAAGATGGCAGTTATAGGCAAAATAGTAAAGTAAATGGAGACAGGCCAAATGATCGGCAGTAAAACAACATTTTTAATAACTTTATTAGATCGAAAGAATATGCTTCCTCTACTTCTGTAAATTTGTATAAAATCGTGAAGGGCGAAGTTGAAAAATAAACTATTATTCAATCGAGCAATCTTTTAGATTCACTATTTACATTTATTTTTTTTTTATAGAACAAATACAATTATTTCAAAACCTTACTTTGGCTTAGTTTATATTAAAATGAAAAAATGCGATATAACTCTCACAGGCGTTTTTTCACCAAATCTTTCTTTTTTCTTTTTTCTTCATCAATTATGACACCTAAGCTTATTTTTCGTTTTTTCTCTATACATAAATCTTTTTACTATCATAATTTATTCATGCTTTTTCTTAGGTCACTTCCAACACACTTCTTTGGTTTATTAATTTTTTTTCTTTCACATTTTTCTTTTTGTAAAATTGCAAAACCACTAGTTTACTTCGTACTTTCTAGAAGATCCGAAGATAACAACTCATATAAATATTATTACATTAATACACACATACACATGTATATATATTATCGTTTAATTATGTTTAATTATTGGAACTTTCGTTGTTTTGAATGAAACAAGATAGAAGTATAGGGTTTTGGGAAAGGATATAAAGATACTGGATTACTCATGTCTCACGGCCAAATAAAAAGACCCCCGAGAGCTACGCGCTCGTATTATTTATATAGTTTCTTCCTCCGACGCACTCTTGTTTCGCTGATATTTTATTTAATACAATTTGCGCGAAAACCAATGACAATCGGTGATGTTTTCACGTCTTGTTTTTATGCAGCTAGAACTCGTCGACGCTCGAACCTACTATTTACTTCTAGGAATAAATTTAACATTTTATACATGATTTGTTTAATATTTTTAACCTATGTAAGTTAATTATTTATATTATTATTTCACTTTTGAAATTATCTGGCAACTTATCGATGGGCTCTTGTAGAAAAAACCTCCTGCGTGCAATAGTATAAGAAAAAAGTCCACGACAATTTTAACTACTTACGTTATCGTTTTTCTCCTGTACCATTGCGGCTTCTCACAATTATGAGTTCGTGTCCACCTCAGAGTACAATGGGAGTTCCGAAAGTCTCTCCAAGCATTGTATCTCGGCTTTCAGATATTTGCACGGTTCATCAAATCACCGTATAAGATGAAGATTTTTGTATGTAACAATACCACAGGTCAACTAAGATCACCATCACACGCACTGTGTCCAACCTTTTGGGGGTACGTCTTCATATACGACACTTAATAGCCCCACTAAGTTTGAATCATTGCAATCACCGGCTCAGATTTCTTGATAGGGTACTTGAAGTCCTAGAGCTTCGCCATTCTTGAAGTTGCGAGGCGTGTAGGACTTTTGTAGCTATATGGTCACAGGAAATGAAGTATAGAGGGAAAAGAGTGAAAAAATGAGCAAGAAATTATTTGAGTGAAAAATAAAAGATAGAGATAAAGAAAAAAGAAGAGAAGAAAAATGCCAGTTTTAGATTTTAGTTAATGAAATATTTGGAAGAGAGAAAGGAGGGAGATAGATATATAGAAAGCAAGTGAGGCATAAGTCAACAGAGAAACAAAGGGATGGATTGAGAGACTAAAACATATGATTGTGTAGTATGGTGCTATATGCTATGGTGTTTACAATATTTTACTATTTTCTATATTAAATTTACCTATATCAAACTACTTTTCTCACTGGTCCTTTGTCTCACAGTTCTTTGATATCCTGTTGTGCCTATCGCTTGTTTTATTTTCTATGACTAGACTAGACGATCCGTCGTATCGTCAACAATATATATATATATAGATATTGTATATATTAAGTATTTATTTGATTTGAAAATTTTAATTCTGTTGAGTATCTCAATTGAAGCAATTATTTTTTATGGTAAGTAATATTAATTAGAATAAAAATAGAATCTCTAAATTTTTTTACAGAAAAAAATTACAAGTATTCACATTTTTACTGATTTAAATAAAAATGCAAAATCAGATTTGAAAGAATCATTAAAAAAAAAGTTATGGTTATATATTTTCAAGTCCTAAGAAACATTATTTTTAATTATATATGATTATAACCTAATAAAATATTTTATAATAAAACATTAAAGCACGGTTGTTTTTAGTTTTCATTGTCACAGATATAGAATAATTACCGTTTTATGAAAATATTTAATAGTATCCGGACAATTTAATACTTGTGTATAGCATTTATTTATTTAAATTTAAAATACATAATATTTTAAATAAAAATAAAATTATGAATTGAATCAAATGAAGTTATCAATTTTTTAATATTTTTTAATAGTTTTTAAATTAGAACTCTCTTTGAGGAAGGATTCTAAGATAATTATTTATATTTATCAAATTACTATCTAGTAATTTTTATGGATAGTGATCGTCAGACATGCGCAGAAACATCAACCTTAAAATACTATATAAGAATTGTTTTTAATTTTAATTGTTATTTGTTATATGATTATAATAAAATATGTGTTTTGTGTTATTATGCGAAAACTTTTAGTATTTTCAGAAGATATGTAAATTAAATAGTTTTAAAATAAATAATCAAAAAATTTTTTAACGCTCGAGCTTCTTTTCTAATTAATTTAAATATCTGAGTATCCGCAAATTTTTTGTACTTTTTGTTCAAATAAAAAATTTTGTTTAATTTTTTCTTTTGATATGTATACTTTTGCAACCAATTTCAAAGAAGTGCCAAGGTTACAGAATTTTTACTTAAATATAATCAATGATTTACAATTCTTAAACTAAAGTTTTAACCATAGTACTTAAAATAGCACGTGTCTATGTGAAAAATTGCTGTAACCTATATTAGAAGGAAACATAATTTATTATAGGCGAAGTTTAGTACGTATAAACTTACGAAACTATTATAACAACAAAATAATAATCATTTGTTTAATTTGTATAAATACGATTGTACATCAACAAGTATTCAAGCGTTTTTTTATTCATATTTATTAAAACCTTGAACTTAATTTTAAATTAAAATATGGAATTTTCGGAATTGTCTCCTGATACATGTAGCAGTAATAATGCATATATTCTTTGTTGCGAATGTGCAACTCCAATTGAACCAAATCCTACTAACATGTGTATTGGATGTTTACGTACAAAAGTAGATATCACAGAAAGTATACCCAAGCAAGCTACAATATATTTTTGTAAACATTGTGAAAGATATCTGCATCCTCCTGGAGAATGGCTAAAAGCTACTTTAGAATCTCGTGAACTCTTAACTTTATGTCTAAAGAAATTAAAGGGTCTTAATAGAGTAAAACTTATTGATGCTGGTTTTGTATGGACAGAACCACATTCAAAACGAATTAAGATTAAACTTACAGTACGTGGTGAAGTATTGACGAATGCAATGTTAGAACAAATTTTTATTGTAGAATATACTGTTAATAATCAAATGTGTGATGATTGTCATCGCATTGAGGCTAAAGATTATTGGAATGCTTCAGTGCAAATACGTCAAAAAGCAGTTAATAAAAAGACATTTTATTATTTAGAACAACTAATTTTGAAATATAAAGCTCATGAGACAGCTGTTGGGATTAAATCTATTAATGATGGATTAGACTTTTTTTATAACAATGAAGCTAGTGCTAGAAAACTAGTTGATTTTATTACATCTGTTTTACCTTGTCGCTATCAACATTCAAAAAAATTAATTTCTCATGATATTCATAGTAATATTTATAATTATAAATTTTCGTATAGTGTTGAAATAGTACCAATATCTAAAGATAGTGTTGTTTGTTTATCAAAAAAATTAACTCATCAATTAGGTAATTTGAACTCCATTTCTGTAGTATATAAAGTTACAAGTTATATACATTTAATTGATGTTTCCTCTGGTCAAATAGCTGAAGTTAATTCTAATATTTACTGGCGATATCCATTTCATACTATTTGTAATCCAAAGCAATTACAAGAATACATAGTTATTGACATTGAATTAATTAAAGAAAAAGATAAAATGAAATTTCCTGGACAAGGAAACATTTCACATAAGTATGCAATTGCCGACGTCTGGGTAGTTAAATCAGAAGATTTAGGAATTGATCAAAATACAATCCATACTAGAACCCATTTAGGTGGATTTCTTAAACCAGGTGATTCAGTTCTTGGTTATGATTTAAATGGAAAGAATGTTAATGATGAAAATTTTGAGAAGTTAAATCAGGATATGATTCCAAACATCATATTAATAAAGAAATTTTATGGCTCTGATAAATCAAATCATCGTAGATCTAGATTATGGAAATTAAAACATCTTTCTCATAACATTGATGAAAATTTTGAAAACAGTGCATATAATGAATTTCTAGATGAACTTGAAGAAGATCCAGAATTACGAGCAAATATCAATATTTTTCGAGATAATAAAAAACAAATTTCTATTGATACAGATTACAGTGATTCTACCATACCAAAAATTACATTAGAAGAGATGCTTGATGATCTTACAATTGATGATACAAAAATGATCGAAGTATAAAATAAATTGTTATAGATTTTTTTGTATAATAATAAAAAATATGAATTTTAAATTGCACAATATTTTACAAAAAATAATTTTGAATTATATTAAATCTTACTGATCTAATATAAAATAAAATTAATTAAAATAATTTTTTGTATTTAATTTAATTTAAAACAAAGAAAAAATAAATTATATAATAAATTAAAACTTCAAAGTTTATTTAAATATACAAAATAATAATTATTATTATTAACTATTTATTTACGAACAATCTTTACATTGTAATTTGCAATGAATACATTCTTACATTCTCTTTTCTTTAACTTATCAATCATTAAATTATTATTAAATTATTACTCAAATTTTATACAATTTCTTGCTATTTTCTTCTTTCTCCATTACCTTGGTCCATCGTTATATTTTTTTCTATTTCCTTAACTTTTCTCTCCGATCAAGTGTATTTATAGAATATAAATATTTTTCCTTTATTATTTCAAAGTATCTTTATATTTGTTTGTATTGTTTCCTGTTTTATTACATTCCTGAAATATGTGTTCCAAGAGTTCTACTTACTATTTTTCCCGTTTGTCATTCCTCTTCTATGCATTTCTATTTGTTTACTCTTCTTACTCTTTGTCATCTTGTATTTCTTTTATTTCCCCTTCTCTATCGGACTCTGAATTTATTTATATTATTCATTTGTATTCTAAATTTTTTAGATTAATTAAAATATATAATTTTATAACTTATTTACCTTATAAATAAATTATAATATTTTATAATAAAGTTTGTTAACCTTATAGTGGTATATATAATATACTACACCAGCATAATGATTTGAAATTAGTTACCATTTATAAGACAAACTAAAAATAAAAAATTAATTTATATTTGATTTAATTAGTAATTAAAACTTTTTTTGTGTATAAAATTAAACAAATAAAAGATAATATTTGTTAAATTAGTTTTTCATAATTAATAATTGGAAAATTTCTCGTAAAAACAAGTATTATTATTCATATTAATTAGAAAATAAAAAAAAATTGATTCTACAATAAATTAATAAATACTTTTATTTCATAATTACATAAATATATAGTAATATTGATTAATTAACATACATTATATGTTTCATTACAATTAAACGATTATATAATTATAAATAATAAACCGATCAAAAAATAAGCAAGAGAACGAGAAAAATAAACATGTGAAAAATAAAATTTCCTGTTCAAAAAATGTTTATTTCTTAAAAATATATTTCCGATTTAGATAATGATAAATGTAAGTATAGCTTAATTAAAGATCGTTTGGTTTTTTGCCAAAGTTAATACACCATGTAATTGAAGAAAATTCCTCAGATTGTAAACTCTTTTGCATTTTTTCCTGTATAAAAGTAATATTATTATAAGTGCAACTATAGCTAATAACTATGGTTCATCTTGTTAATCATAACTGTAATAGGCGAATTAGCGTATTTGCAATCTTTAATTTTAATGTTTACAATAATCAAATTTTTTATAAATTTTACGGAAATTTGAGGATACAAGAAAAATTTCAAATTAATATTAATCAGTTAATTAAAAGATTTTGATGAAATAAATAGTTTTTTTTTAATTAATTTTTCTATTGCAATAAATTATTTGTAAATGAAACTATTTAATCGATTTTTTTTATTGAAAGTAGCAATTGTCTGTAAGCGCTTAAAATAGGAAATGCAAGGAAAATGAATATATAAACCAAATATTTTAAAGCATTGTATATTGCATATTTTATTTTGGAAACATGAATTTATTTTCAATTTCAAGTTTATCACTACGTATGAAGATACCATCAAAATAAAATCTCAGCGCGTAATCCTTTGTTTTGAACCAGTAACTTTTCCTTACAAATATTAATTTATTAAAAATATAAAGGAGGGTTGAGCACATAAATTATAGTAAAATAAAGTAGCACTGATCGTATTGCTGTATTTGCAACTCGCTCGAGTTCAAATAATTTCATGTTTACATTAAACATTCTTAGATTAATTAATAAGGATATTGAAATTAAAGTTTGATTATTATTTAAAATTGTGAAAAATTCTAACTAATATTTTATTTTGATGCGCACATAAAAAAAATTATTCAAAAATTTAATAATTTTTTTGAAAATAAAAAGAAAATTTTGAATTGTTTCTTTTTTACCTGTTTTTACTTTTATTATCATAATGACATTCAATATTAAAATTTCGTTAAATAAGCTGTTTTCTAATAGCATACCGTGATTATACGTGTACAGGAGTGATTGGTTTATTAATTTAGCTCAACACTCTTAATTCTTTAGTTCCGTTATTATAGTGTTATTTTCCGTTGATAACTCATTTGGAACAATAATGGAAATAAGTAATACGTGTATAAGTCTTCATAGGATTACACTGTTCATCTTGATTTTTCAAATTAGTTATATCGCCGGTAAATCATTATTTATGAATTTTAGTTTAATTTTTTTGTTTTTCATAATTTTTAATGCACCAATAGTAACAAACATAACCTTTTGAATAAAAACATGGGAAATGTTTTTTAAAAATTTTATACATACGTATAAGTTTCATAATATTAGTATTTATGTTTAGCCTATTTTATTTGCTTTTTCCATTTTTTTAAATACATTATTTTTAAAAAAATATAAAAGTATATATAGTATAGCATACTATGAGCTTTTATACTATATAGTATAAAAAAGTCTTATATTTAGATAACCTATAAATATACATATAAGTAGTAATACATAACGTATGTATATAAAAATAAGAATGTATATAATTTAAAAGAAGTAAAATATATCAGATTATATTCTGATACTGAATTTACCTATTAATTTTATAATTTAATTTATTCTTTTTAGTTGTTAAATGTTTTATATAACTTTATAAATATTAAAAGAATTTTTTTAAAATGTTTATTTTAGCTAAGGGTACCAATTATGTCACCTATAATTCAGTCAGTAAGTTAATTAATGTAGATTATAACGTGAGATTACATTCTCATGATATTAAATATGGCACTGGTAGTGGACAACAATCCGTAACTGCTATAGAAGCTAAAGAAGATGGTAATTCATATTGGATGATCAAAGGCCCAACAGGAAAATATTGTAGTAGAGGGTAAAGTTTAAGGAATTTAAAATTAATTTTAAAATAAATTAAAAGTATAATTTGTATTTTACTTATAATTAATATTAATATATTAATATTAATTAGAATATTGAAACGAATATTGATTATTAATTTAAGTTAAATATTTATATTTTTAGTAAACCAATTAAATGTGGTGACACAATTCGTTTTGAACATACAGCAACAAAAAAAAACCTTCACTCACATCATGTGAGTTCACCTTTAAGTGGAAAACAGGAAGTTTCAGCATATGGAAATAATGGAGAAGGTGATACTGGGGATCACTGGATGGTTATATGTCCAGGCACTCATTGGGAAAGAGATGAAACTGTTATGTTGAAGCATATTGATACTGAAGCGTTAGTAAAATTTTGATTTTAATTATTTATTATAGTGGATTTATTTTCTTAGTTAATACAAAATTTATTATTAGTTAAATTGATTTTTTAAAAAGAGAATAAGATGTACTTTAATAATATTTTATGATCTAAATTTTATTCAAGACTGCTGTTTTTTTTTTCAATAAATATAAATACTGAGATTAATCATAAAGTAAAATTAAATAAATTAGAATGAGTTAAAATTAATTTAACTTAAGGTTTTTTTGTTTTAAAAAAATTTAAATATTTGTATAGTTATAGCAAATAAAAATGGACTATTTAAATTTTTTATCTTATTTGTTATTAGCAGTAAATATTTTGCACTATAAAGATTAATTAATATTTATTAAATTTTATTATATATTTAATATCCATTATGTAAAAAAAATGTAATAATTTCAATTATAATTAAAAATACAATTACTTAAGTTAAAATTTAAGGTTATTTTTATTATTCTTATTTAAAAAAAAAAAAGAAGAAATTAAATGATAGTGTGGTAATGAAGATAAGTTTTTTTTTTAATATACTGCTACAAAAAATTTAATTTATTAGAAATATATATCATTATTTAATATAAATCTTTATTTCCAGATATTTAGCAGTAACTGGGCGAACATATGGTACACCAATTATCGGTCAAAACGAAGTTGTAGGGGAGTACTCAATGAATAGTTTTTCAAAATGGCAGGTCATGGAAGGTCTTTTCATACATCCAAATAATTTAAAAATGGAGCATTATAAGCACATTGAATTGTAGTAGCTTATAATTTTTCTTCACTTTTTGATTTGTCTTTCTCAAAGCTATACATATTTTTCTTAATATGTAACTCAATAAATGCTATGTAAATATGTATGGATGTAAAAGCTGAAACATTTAATTATTTATCAAATAAAAATTTGTATAAATAAAAAAAAATAAGTTATATTTTATGGCTTATTCTGAAAATAGAATAATTTAATATTATTAATGATTTTTAATAAATTTTTTTACAAATGTTAAATTTAATTCGTGTTCATATATATGTGTATATATATATATATATATATATATATACATTTAAGATTTTAAAAAATAAATATTTTCTAATATTTCTATACAATTAATATTTTAAATAATTTAATAAAACTTTATTATAATCAAATTTGTTTACATTAAATTAAAATTTTTTGTTAGATTAATATGATTAACAACAGATTAAATATGCAATGTAATGTATTTTATTCATTCCACGTACAAAAACCTGTCTTAAATATGGATCATTTATCTACAATTTAGTGATACAAGATAAATATTTTATAAATAATAAGATAAATAATAAGATAAATATTTTGTAAATAAATTAGTCATAAATAAACTCATCTATAACTTTTACTCATGTTGAAATTAAATATTTATGCTTGGGCGTGTTCATAATATTATAAATATGTATACTTTTGTTTAAAGAAGCGCTAAATTTAAAAAAGTTCCAAAATAAATTTTTTAATTTTACTCACTATTCATTAAAAACTATTTTCAAACTAAAATTAATATTTAAATAAAAAATTTATGAGATTTTAATTTTTGTTAAATAATATGTTTGTTTGTATAAAATAATAAAAACTAAATATTTAAAAAATATTAAATACACTGAAATATATTGATTTAAAGTATTATTACTAGAAAAATTTAGATCTTTATTTTATTTATTATATTTGTAAATAAATATATAATTATTCAATTTAAGTTAAAATTTTAATGCTTAAAAACAAAAAATAAGGATCTAAAATTTATTTTTGATTAAGATCCTTTTTTGAATCTTTTGAATCAAAATATTTATTTACAGTTGATGAAACAAATGTATATTCTCATTTGTAATATCAAATTACATATGTATAAAAAAACGTTTCAAAATTAATAAAATACATATTCTTACGTAATAAAAATAATTTATTATAATTTTATCTAAAAATACAAGATTATCTTTTGATCCACTTTGAAATTTAAAATAATTTTTCGTATATTTTATAAGTAGTGAAAATATTTTCTAAAATTGTAGTTATTGTATATAATCTTGATGTCGCTGACTCGTGATATGGTGAGTTAATGTATGCTGTAATTAATTTAACATCCCGCGCAACCCGAAGAAGGATATTATCGCCCCTTGGCCGTTTTACGTGCTGGGACTTGTGTAAGCAAGTTGATACATACCCCGGTGCATCTTGGATTACCATGGTCATTGACCTGTGATCTTTCGCCAGATCGGTAGGCCCTAAATCCTTGTCAAAGATTATGGGGTAAATAAGGCGCCCTTAATGGAGACAATAGTAAGACTCGAGAGACTAGGATGCATTTCAACTCCGCACCATTGTTCTTTCAACGACGTAATTTTGTCACTTATTGTCTTATTTGCCTGTTTTATATATTACATGTATAATTATATATAAATGAAATTTTCCTAAAATATAATCTTCCTAATTATTAAAATTATCGACTTTATAACAAAATTTTTTAAATTAATTAATTTTATTAAAACCGTCAAAAATTTTATGTAAAAATATATTTATTTTTTATACAACAAACAATAAACTCTAATATTCCAAATTTTAAAAGCTATTTTAAATGTTTAGTGACTTTCAGAATTTTATGTTTTATATTAAAATTATATTATATTAGATTTCAAATTTTCAAATTTTATAAGTTAATCATGTGTATTTAATTTTTAAATATATTCAATATATCATACCACTTATAAAAAACAATTGCTGTATGCTCATATTATAAAGAAAAAAATTCATTTTTAAAAATAAATTTGTATATAAGATATTTAAATCAATCGAAAATTTATGAATGGATTAAAAGTATTAATATTTGAAGAAAATTATTGTTGTTAAACTTATTTATTTATTTTATATTTCTCTGTTAAATATAATAGATCATTAAGAAAGAAATATTACAATTTAAAACAAAAAATAATACATTATTTGTGCTTTATCGTTTGTTTCTTACAATGAATTTCTAAAATAATGATGATTATAAATTCTTTGTACAAATTCAAATACAATATAATGATTATTATAACAGATAAGATGCATTGCCTTAATATAGTTTTAATATGTTTATCAACAATTATCAATTATAAGGATATAGAAGAAAGCATTATAAATGAAATTCACTTTTTATACACTTTGACCAGTTCTAACTAATTTACTTTAGTCATTTTATACTTTGTTTATCATCATTAATGAAATACTGTAATACATTTCATTATTATAACAGTAATCATTTATATAAGATAAAATTTCTAATATAAATCACTTTATTTCTTATACTAGTGGAAAAAAAATAATTAATAATGACTACAGAAATCACTATAAAACAGTTTCTTGTTATACTATATAAAATCTTGTCTAAAAGTAACGTAAAAACTTTCAAGAATATAATATTTTTAAACTTAGTTTTAAATAATTTTGTTCAAAAAAATTTCAATGATAAATGGCAAATACAAATTCATTAAAAAACATAAGAAAATAAAAATATAAGAAAAATTCTTGTATCATATATGATTTGCTTCTTTTTTTATACATTTGCTCCCGTGTGTACATATGTTCATTCAAATTCTTTGACAATAATTTACTTAGAAAATAAATGAGACAAGACCCATTAAAATCTTTGACCAATAATCAAGATTTTCTTTGAAAGTAATGAAAACTGCTCTAATTTTTTCCAAACCAAAGAATTGTTTTAAAAAATATGTACATTGCAGTAAATGTATAAATTAATTTCATTCTTTGTTGCTGTTGTTGTATTTCTGACTCAATAGCCATCACTCGTCGATTTAATTTGCCTACTTGACGTCTCAAATTCTGCACTTCTTCAGTTGGAGCTAAAGAATTATCTAAGCTACCATATGTTGGTACTTGTTCTGGTCTAAAAGATTTCAAAACATTAAAATTTTATATTTTGAACACAATTTTAAATTAATATAAAGTAATATTTGAAAGGTAACATAATAAATTTAGTAACATTACAAAAATAAGTTTGAATAAGACACAAAATTAAAGTTTTCGTAAAAATTTATTATTTAATTAATTAAATTTTATATTAACTATATAATCTGATTATATAAATAGATAATATGTTATTATTTTTTATTGTAGCGATTAATTAAAATCATATATAAAATAGCCTACATATGAAACCAAAGTTTTTATTTGATCAATTTATTTTAACGATATTATTATTAGTATTAAAATTGTAATTTATATTATTTTTTAAAGTAAAAGAATAAATCTAACTCATTTTAAAAATTTTAAATACATTTAATATAAAAAAATTTTTAATTTTAAATAATTTTCAGTATATAAAAATATAACACTAAACTAAGTATATTTACCTAACATATCTATCAGTTCGTTGTTTTTCATTGCTAAAATAATCGTCGAACTTAGAATTCATTTCTAGATCCACGCTATTTTGTTTAATATCTTCTCCAGCAGTAGGAAAATAATGAGTATCCAATGTTAACATTCTAGGGGGTGTCTTAAAATATAATTTATAATAATACTTAAAATATTAGTTTTATTGAATTAAAAAAAATTATTAAAATAAAAAAACAATAAGAAACCATGATAATAAAAATATTGAAATAATATTATTTGGTTTGATTAATAAATTCAGGTATTTGAATACTTACAACACATCTTATAGGGCGTTCAGAATGCAACACAGCATTTTCCAATGTTATTTCTCTTGGAGGTGCTTTTGCGCCTATATGTTGTTCCTGTCCTAAGATTATATATATAAATATATAATATTTTTAACAAGTGTAAAGAATGATACATGAGAACAATATAATTTAATAAAATATACCAATCACAAGAATTCTATCTGGTACATGCATTTCAAATTTTTCAGGCATATTTTTCCAGGTAAAACCATTTGTTCCAGAAATATCTTCAGCCAGAGAATCTCCATTAACTCTAATAATTTTTGGTACTCTCATTTTACTGTTTATATCAAATGTATAATTGGGGTCAAAAAAGTTATCAGCTTCTCCATTAAATCGTGTTGGACTGTGAGCATTAGACATTATAATAAAATATCTGAAAAATTTTTTTTATGAAACTAAAGAATAATATTTTTTATATCTTTTTAAATTAATACATAATTAATACATAAAAAAATTAAGTGAAAAATAAATAAAGAATAAACATTTTTAGATCCTAACTTTAAGTAGACTATATATTTAAATGTTATTTAATATTTTTAAATTTTGAACTATAACCATACATCATGTTTTGAATGTATTACTTTAACATCAGATTTGTGTGCATTCATAAAATAATTAAAAGCAATGGAAAAATATAATAAAAATTAATTACATTTTTTTTTAAGCGAATATAAAACGTGCGCATAAGAAATAACTGAAACCAGGAAATAACATAATTTTAATACAACCTTAATAAAACACATTAATTATGCACAAAACAACACTGATATTAAGGTTGTACTGATTTTTATACCTGTTTTTGTTATTAAATGTCTTACTACACCTTGAGCTCAAGCAACATTCAATCTTCTAATTCTTCCTCTTTTCTAAATCGCCTCAAATTTTAACGTTTTTATGAAACTTATAACACAAACATTGTAATTGTAGAAGAATGGTTTACGAATTAAATAAAAAACTAATAAAAGTAATTCAAGTGTTATCACTTCAGATATTTACTTGCACACGGTTATTCAAATTCAATATACATAATATTTATTAATAAGAAAGAAGAATAATAATAATAATAATACAACAGATAATATAAGTTGGTACGGAAACATTTCGTGTGTACATGCGCAGTTTTTCACAAAGTCGCTATAGCATTATACGCTTAAGATCAGCATCTGATGTTACAATGGTATAAGTGATTCAGTGCTTAAGCACAAAATTTCTACGGTAGTATTTAAATATGCAAACTTTACTAGGGGGATCACACCCATGTACCTGAGTTTATTTTTTGGCACAAGGAATTGTAATTACTTGAAGATCACGATGCCATTGGATGATTTTAATGATTTTTCGAAGTTGTTGTATAAATACATCAATTAAATCACATCAATAAATTAATACAATGAGAGATCAATTTTTATAAAATTATGCTAATAGCCTTTCCAGAGTTATGGTAGGAGTGTTAAATAAAAAGCTTTATCGGTATATAATGTATTCAAATTAGTTATTATTAAACAAACATGTCAGATTTATCAATACTTGAGTATTCATCAACTTCAAATTATTCCACAATTGCAATGAAACAATATTCTCATTGTCTTAATGCAACAAATGAAATGGGAGGTATCATCCTCAAAAAGAATATATGTGCATAGTTTTTTTTTTACACGCTTTTTGTCGATTACCGAAAGATAGTGTGATTGATACGATTGTTGTATCATAATCACATAATAATCAAAATCAATATTTTAAGTCATTCTAAACTCAAAATAAAAAAAAGCTACGAATGTTAGGTTCGAGGTCTAGAAGGTTTTTATAAACGAAAAATATTTGTTCTCATTTAAACATTTAAGTAATATTTAATCATTGCAATATTAATTGATATAAAATTTAATTTTATTAAAAAAAATGTAAAATTAAAGTTTTAATTTTGATTATATTTATTCGTTATATAGTTAAAAAGAAAGACTACTTCAATAATAATAAAAAAAATAAAAAATTGAGTAAAAAAAAAGAAATTTATTTCTCAACAGATTTTTATTACTACATAAGAATAATTATTAAGAACTATTAAAAAATATAATTAATTATTGAAAAACATATTTCGAATTTTACTATTACATTGAGAAGCTTGTAGTCATTTTTAGAAATCAAACTGTTATTTGATTCTTTTTAGTAATCTTTCTTTTTACTAAAGTTTTTTTTAGCGATGTTTTACAGTTTGATTTAATTGATCAGGTTTTGACTAAGTTTATTGGATGACGTAAAACTAATTTAATTTTGAATATATAAAAAAATTTTTAATTTCAAAGAATTTGGTAAGAGCGCAGAAAAAAAGTGGAATTACCTAATTATATTACATGCTATTATAAACTATTTTAGTTCAACTCCACGCAAAATCCTAAATGTATAAGATTAATTAAATTTAAAAAAATTCTAAAATATTAATAAATTAAAATAAATTGAAAATAGAATGTATTCTCGTAAATTACATGGTGTTTCTTATGACATCAACTTGTTGAAAGTAGAAAAAAAGTTTTTTTATTATAGTTTTTTATTTGAAATATTAGGTTGGATGGTCCATCGGTGAATTTTCTATATTGGAGTTCGATCTTTTTTGTAAAATACTATTTATTAGCTTCAATGAGGAAACTTATATTTTCTGATTGTAATTGCATAGTCAGGGAAAATCGAAACGATCAATTTTGTAACGGTAAAGAAGAAAATATAAATATAGAGTGAAAAACGAAAATCTGTACTTCTGATCTGTCATCCATTTAGTAAAGGTCAGTTTACTAGTCCCCGTGCGATTGTGCAAAATCGGCGATAGCTTATAACTGTAGGTGCTGAAATAAATATAAATTGTTCAAAATCAAAAACTAATTTTTGAACGAAATCCTCCAACTTATTCCCTGCGCCCTCGCGACTAACAATAAGGTTTCAGAAGATCTCAATTATGTATATGTTTGATGCTTTATTTTTATCACAAGTTTAATTATATTATGTACAAGAGTTTTAAAAAATATATAACGATCGGACACATTTGGTATTTTATTTTTTTTTTTCAAATCTATCTTATTTCTAATGTATTTTTTATTGAAATATATTAAGTTTAATATATAGAATTGCATGAAATCTTGATTTTCATTTGGGCTATTGTTATACGTATATAAATTTGTAACTATATAACATCAAACGATTTATTTAATATTATTATGTTCAAGAAAGAACTTATATACACATATAATTAAACATTAGTCAAAATCAATAATATAATATCTTCCGGATAATTAATCGTACGTAACACAAATACATACTGCAAAATAAATACGATTCAGTCACTTCTGTGTTCTTCGCAATCTATTTTTACTTATCACAAAATTTATTTTATCAAAAATTCTGGTTAATTTTTTATCTGATTCGTTAAAAGTATAAATTCTTCAAGTATATAATTAAATTAACCATATGATTATATTTTTATTTAATTTAAATAATAAATAATAATAAAAATACCTTAATATTATCTTTAGTAACGATTATTATCAAATAACCTTTTTACATATGATTAATAATTAATATTTTTTAAATTAATCCACATGAATTGTTGATCAATGAATTTTAAATACTAACAATTACATAACTTAATGAGATACTTCAAATTTAAAATGATAATTTAAAAAAAATTATCGATATTGTTATTTTTTAAATATTTGAAAGATATCATATGAAGGTTTTTATTCCAACATTTTCTTATTTTTAAATTCCTCTATTTCAAATAATATTTTGCAATTAAAAAATAAACATTTTATTCAATTTATATTTTTAATGGATATTGTTAATTTTAGGATATCTAAAAATCAACCCTTTATGCCCTCGTTCAGGCTTTTATATGCTTTCCCAGGTACTCGACTATAGCCGATGAACCTGTCTGCCGGTAAGAGAAAATATCGGAATACAATAATGTAAACTGCAAGCATGAAGGTAGAAAAAAGTAAGAATTTAACACAAATGGAACATGTGCGAGACTGATTGGCGTCCGAGAACCAACGCGGCTCCCCTAGTCAAGCCGAAAAGTTTGACAAAATGAAATAAAACCGGTAGTCTAAATTATTTCTATTTGAAAATATGACAAATATAAGAAATAATACCGTACAATAAGTACCCATAACTAGCCAGGCTCATACCGTGACCAAGGCATGGCACTCGAAGTGCGAGAAATGCTGCAGCATTTCCCTTTTACTGCCAACTTCCTCCTCACTATCTCTCAATCTCACACGTTTACTCGCTGGTCTTTCTCTCTTCCTAGCGCACGCCCTTTCTCTTTCAATCTCTCGCGTTCTATTCTCTCTCTTTATGTCTTGGTCTCATATACTCGGTTCTCTGTTCTTCCCCACCTCCTTTACCTTATAGTCAAACTGTGAAGCCTTGCGTGGTGGGACTTATTAGCCCACTGCAACAGGCCAGGGTTAAGATCCGCGACCGCGTGTACCTCTCGCAACCTATTGCGAGTTAGCTCCATCAAAACATAGAGAGCCTCTCCCTTTCCTTTTCTTTTCATCCTCATCTCCCGCTCGCAAATAAAATTATATGGGATAGAATTATACGCGCGTGGCACCCAAATAGTTTTATTATAGCAGTATTAGTCCTCTTTATATTTCAATTGGTAAATGTTACGAGCAGAAAAGGGTACAGCTATGCCGAAAGAAGTTATTAAATACCGTGGCTCTTGGCGATTAAGAGCTTTTCTGCCCCGGTATTCGAATTGTGACAGATCTATTTTTAACCGCTTTCGTAAACTTTTGTGGATAAAAGTGTTTGAGCCAAAATAGACTTTTAATTTGATAATCATCCCTGTATTGTTCCTGATAAATTGAAATAGCGCGATGCGATTGGTTATAACCACTTTTCCTTCTTGATAATTCCTTTTAAAAGAAAACCATTATAATTTACTTTTATTATTTTTTGTATTTATATTAAAATACATAACTTATACATAATTAAAATAGAAACTATCGCTTTTCATTTCTGTTTATTCATATTCTTGATTATAAAATCTATTCTCTTTCTATTTCTATTTATTTTTTATATCTCATAGTTTTCTGCTTAGTTATAAAAAATATTTTATTAAATAAAAACTATCGTATTTATTTAAAATTTTAATTTTTTTATTAGAAATTGGCTTCTCATATCTCACGGGGTATCGCGTTACCTTAAACTTTATCCCGATGTTTACCTAATACTAGACCATAAGCATAAAAAGACGAAAAAGCTTTGACATTCCAAACTATTCTAAGTCGTGTGTTCCTGGAGCTTCGCCCTATCGAAGCCTAACGTTATGCAGGTTACACAGTTAATAGAGTAAGAGGGGGGATATACCTATACTTCGTGTTTACATTTCCCTGCGCCTAGAATGACAATTTTTTTCATTCAGTTTTCTTTCTTGCCTGAAACGCCTCAGATGTTATGGCATTTTCCCAAAAACCTTTTCGATCATGATTTCAGCACTTTTGGAATTAGTTATTTCCGAAAAACACTTTATAATATTTAAGTGATGTATATTTTCTATTTTTATTTCGGTATAGATTCCTAAACTGTAAACCCATATGTAACACAGTTGTATCGCTAAAAATTCTGAGGAGTGGTGAAAATGAACTTAATTAATCTAACTTTGATATTTTGATATATATTTTTACGCTCAAGATTTTTGGTACTTTGAGTTTGCAATTTTGTAAAAGAGGAAAAGGAGAGAGCAGTTATGAACGTTGCATTGTCACCGAAATAGCCGGAAAAAAGTCCTGAAGAAACTTCTTACTTGGTTTTATATTCTATTGTTTCGGTTGTCCTCTTCTCTCGTTTTCCTTGCACAAACACCATTGTTTACTTTTCTCAGAGATGGTTTCTTCAGTGGTGGCAGACAAAACGGTATGTTCTATCTCGCCTCGTATCTGCCCACGGGTCGGTTCTTATTTTCTGCATAATCTTAATCCTATTTAATTTGCTATTTTTTCTTCTTATTATAATCCGGTATGATTTTCCTATTTATCCTGCTTATTCTAGTCGGGTGTAATTTTTCTACTAACCTTGCTTATCCTAATCCTGGGCGGGGTTCTCAGTTCAATCGTTACTGAAAATCGCTCGGATACTTTTATGACGTTCTATCGCGAACATATAGAATATTTAGAAGAAAGATTATATAAATACACAGATTGAAAATAAAAAATTTTAATACTTTTTATATAATTAATGAATTCATTAAAACATAATTAATTAAAAGGCATGGATGAATATCAAATTTAAAAGTGGTTATAATCTACGAACTGAAATACGCAAGCATTTTGCATCCGCAAGATTCCATTATAGCACGTCAGATATAAATTACCATGAAAGCAATAGATTTTACGGGGTTAATAAGTTCTGAAGAAAATAATTATATAGTCGGTGTCGTAGACCAAAAATATCATGGAAACAATTTTAAAATTATCATAGATTCTTTAGAGAAAGCAGCATTATTATAATGAGCTAATCGAATAAACTATTGAATCGTATTGTTAATATCGAAGCAAGATCTAACTGAGTAAATTAGACTAAATTGTTTTTCCTTTGACAAAACAACTTTTTTTATTTCTTCGTGACACTTGTCGATGTATATGCAAAATTACAAAAACTGCTGAAAGTGTAGCGCTTAGGCTTTTATATCTTTTGCGCTTTTTACCTCTCTCTTAATATTTCAAATTCCATATATAACTCGAACGTTTATTTTTCCCATAGCGCGATTGCCGATTATTTGTTTTACGCTAATTGGCTAATTCTTGACATAAAAAAGTTACTGCATGTCACCAACAAAGCTTTTAAATTCTATATTTATTATATTTTAAAATCATCGTGATATAAATAATAGACAGAAAGGAAGTAGATATAGAAATAAAGAGAGAGAGAGAGAGAGAGACGTAGAGTATAAATTTAAAAGAGAGTGAGAGAGGTAGAGTATAAGTGTGAGTGAGAGAAAGAGAGAGATTCAGAGAGAGGTAGAAGCAGAAGATAGAAAGTAAAGAAAGATACGTCAGTGGTTTTATAGTTAATAACATAGCTGAATTAGAGGAGGAGAGGGTACCAACGTTTATTATGCTCGGTACTTGCAATTCTTTGCATCGATCGCTAATTGTTTTATAAATAAATGTCTACTTATTTAGGCACGCATCTGTTGATTTTATTGTTCATCGTAAATTCGTCAAAATTTGTCAATGACAACAATTTGTTTTAAATTATTTGTTATTTTGACGACTATGGTCAATGAATCTATTTACATCACTAACAAATCGATTTGATAAAACACTCAGCGATATACCCCTATTTATGAAAGAAACAATAGCTATTTGAACATAAATTTAAAAATTAGGTAAATAGACATGGCAGAAGTCTCAGAATTTCGTCATTGACGATGTCGTCATTGGGATTTTTACAGGTAGGTGGGGATAGGAAGAGATGAATCAGCAAGAACGAAATTGGGATAGATAAAAATCTAATTAATGCTTCCACATAATTATAGTTACCATAACTTTTTATATCTTAAAAGGATTTTAACTACTTATAGCACTTAATTAAAAGTAAATACTATATTTTTTTTAATTACATTGACATTTCGATCTTTTCTTCGACGGATTGGAACACAGAAAATAAAATAATAGGTTTCCCGCGTATGCAAAAACCATTAAATTATAATTAACTGTCAGTATAACAGTATTTAATCCCACTCTACTGTTTTATCCCGATTCGGCGTACGAATTTGTGAAAACAACGGACGATTTGGAACAGGTGTTGTCCTGACGATCGGTGGAAGTTTTTCGGGCGAATATAAGTTGGCCTGGAAAGAGGCAAAACTAGTAGTAGCTCATCTACTACAGAAGGTCACTGATGGGCAGAGGCCCTCGGTGCACCATTTGAAATTCTTTGAGGCAAGAGCACAATGTCCTTGATATTATGCAGCGAGTATCATGTCATCATAATTATACACAAATCAGCGTATTCTTTTTTTCTCCCTTCCTTCACCTTTGACATGGCTTCAGAAGAAACCATACTTTGTCAAAATATATATTCTGTATATATGTATAAAATAAACTATAATAAATACATAAAAAGTACCTTTATAGAATTTCTCTTCTTTTTTCCTTTTCTTTTATTACTTCAAAGATGAATTAAAAATAAAAATTTTTACAAATGATTCATATTATTCACGATTATTCGCGAATTTTGTGAAATTTTCGTATTTATAACAATTGTAAATCAGAGGTTTATCACAATTCGATATACTCCAAAAATATAAATTTGTAAGAATAAATGTTGCTTCAATATTTCAATTCTATATATCTAACTACTTATAATTTACCATTATATCATACATGTTTCAAAATTAAAAATTATATAACATGAAACGATGAGAAAATGTAACAGGACAAGCACGGAAAAGTCATTGATGCGTAAATTTTAATTTTTAAACCGATAAATATGTCTTAACTATATTTTTAATCGCGATTACTAAAGATAGAAAAGAAAGCAAAAGAGTATACAAATTTTTAAATTAATTACATATAATATTGCACATGTAAAATAAGCGAAGTTCAATTGAATGGATGAGCTCAAAAAGGGTCACAGGAAAGCAACCTGGACCTAGCATCGAAAACAGTTGATGCTTGGCGCGCGATTGACTACAAGCAAGAAATGAGCAGATATTTTCCTGTGCAAGAATGTATTGAAATATAAAATATTTTATTTTTTAAATAATATAGAAAATAAGTGATATATTGAACGTAAGAGAATATCTGCTCCGGGAAATCTCGTGCACACGGGGTGCCCATATGTTAGCTTGTAATGAATTTCTGTCTATCATTTTCATGTTCTCCACTTTTCACTCATTTACCTTTTCCTCTTGCTCTTTCGCACTACATAAATACACTCTTTTTTATCCTTTACATTTGCTCTATCGCCCTACAGGGCGTAAGCATTCTGTTCACTTTAGTCTATTTCTCTCTCTCGTTCCGTCATTCTATATAGAGTGTTCATCTTCTTTCATCTCTTTCTCTTTACAGAGTTTCGCTCTCCGTTCTAATCTGTTTCTCTCTATGATTCTACTTTAACTGCGAGTTGCTCACGCCTCGAGGTTTCGCGGTTCGCCATATAACTTTACATCGAAGCAACAGTCGTTTAAAGAATTTCATTCACTGAAAAATTAATACTGGGAACGTGTTACAGTGATTCGAGTTCAACGAGATCTTAATTGGACGTCAGTGCGGGATCGTACACGAACTGAGATGCACTCATAAATGCCAAACCCAAGAAATGGGATACAGTGAACTGGATCCTGCAAGATCCCGATGAATCTGAAGAGGAAGTCACTATGACTCAGGAAGATAGTGAGTGAAAACTATGTTCTGGTAAGCGGATTCCGAAGACTCAGCCGTCACTACACCGAGGCATCTACAAACGAAATGTTTGCAATTCCTATAACATATAAACGTGGTACCATCATTCTGAAAACTCAGGATCTTAGGAGATTACAGCATTCGGCATTCTGATTCATAATCCAAACGCAGTGGAAAAGACATAATCGTAGGGAGCGGAGTAAAATAACGTGTACAAATATAATATTGCATATATTGATAGGCACGGAAAAGCATCTTTGTTTAGTTTAGTTTATAGTAAATGTTTGCCTCTGGATTAGAAATTTATGGAGAGTAGTAAGTCCGGTTTATCGTTTTTCGGGTAGTATAGACTGTCAGTGGCTTTTTCCTCCTGTGTTAATAATAGGAGATTTTTAATATCAGGATATTACTGAAAAACTATTGGCCATTAGCGACCGGTAAAGAGAAAAAATTATTTGTATGTGACTATTTGTGTCGTGAAAACTTAATCTTAGAATCTTTTTCCTTTCTTCTCTCCTCGCGCTTTATCTCTTTAACAATGATCTAATACACCTATGCCTTCCAGATCCTCCAATAAACCAACTACACTCTCCCCACTGCAACTATAAAAGATTCCTGCCATCGATAATTGTCAGAAATAACAATTACTAAGGAAGATTATTCTAGATTATTCTTCTATACTTACAAAAACAAAATTAATATTTGTTATACAATATATTTCAATTGTGTCTCTGTTTACACCAAGATGAATGATTTCAGATTTTTCATTGCAATCCTTGATAAAAAGTTAATTAATTTTACTATAAAATAATTGCGATTAGATAAAAATCTTAAGGCCATCATTCGACACGTCACACTGAACATGAAGACCTGTTTAGTAAGAAGATACAAGCCTCATTAAAAATATGGGCTTCAACATCAAAAAGATATACCGTTTATCAAAAAAAAATTAATTCTTACCTTTGATTCCGGTTAATCCTGCCAAAAAATCCTCAAATATTACAATATCTTAAACGCTTAAGTCCTTAACTAAAAACAAAAATGAAACCCAAAAATAAACCAAAGTATATCCCTCAATATAATCGTTGCTTACGTTTTAGGTGCACTACTTAATACTGTTGTACACAAAGCTATACACAGCCCCTCTAGATACATTACGCAAACCTCTTCTTTAATAGACAAAATAAAAATACAATAATTAATACTCTTTCAAACATTAAAATAGTTAATTTTAACTTAAACTAAATAACAATCAACCTAAATCATAATAACAAAATAATTATATCTACCTTCCCTAAATTTTTCATCCTTTCATAATAACGTTTGTTTCGTGCCATAACTTAGATTAACTTACCATAACTCTTATCTCTAATTTATTTAATACTTCTTATACTATCGACTGTAATAGAATAACTTTCCAATAATCCACTAGGGATTAACTTCATTAATAAATTATCTACATGGAATTTTACAAATGCCTTTTATTTCTTATGAATGAACTTAATACATAACAATAATGTAATTATCTACATTATCACACGCTCTTATAATTCAATTAAACTATAGTCGATCGCGTGAATTTTCGAAGGAATTTCCAGAAGTGGAATATATAGGTAAGGTAGATAATCACAGAACTGCGATAGATAATTTTGAATAGTTCTTTAATTTGATATATCCGTCTTACTCGAAGTACGTTTCGGGTAAGAAAACTGGCCATTTCCTTGGAGGTTGCGCATTTATAATTTCTCTTTGCGTCGCGGCGGTGATGTCCCTCCGCCCATTTTCACAGGAAATCTTTCCAGGTGCCAATTTGCGTCGGCTCGCATACTCGGGCGGTGATCTTTATTGTGGGCGGCACCTGGAGAGTTATTAATTACGGGAGAAGTTTATTTCTCGGTACTAGTACAATTACGCTATTTACGCACCGCACGTTTTACTCTAATAATGCGCTCGAAAGGCCGAATATTATGTCCCACCTATAACAATGTTCTGATTATTGTAGCCTAGACCAGAAAAAACCTCCGCCTATCTGACGGAGGAAAAAGGTCTTTACAATTTCTTAAAATATGTATAGGGCGGAACGCCATCGCCCTTTCACGTAAAACCTTAATTTTAACATATTTTTGTTTCATGTTTGGTCTATTCAGCCGAGGATTCCGCTTCTCTGTTGCTGCTCCGAGCGGTACATATTTCTGTGTTTGTCCACCACTCGACGAGCTTTTGTGCGACATACTCGCGGCGTCGATTTTCACCTGCAGAAAGCCACGCTTACCCTTCCGGTGGACTCCTCCGCGATGCCCGGCTTTGACCGCAGATTTATTCTTCCAGTGTGAGCGAGAGAGAGAGAGAGAGAGCAAAAGCGAAAGACATCACGGAGAGCGCGTGGCCTTAAACGCGCGATAGCGAGAGAAAGAGCAAGAAGGAAGCGAGGAGGGGGAATGTTTGTTGCTGAAGGCTTACTCACACTTGCGTGCCGTTCCTATACCCCACGGTATGGACCTGCCTCTGGCTAGCTGTCCGGTGCAGTTGTTGCACGTATCTAAGCTCTATTTATCGTTTTCCTTGGAAATATGCTCGACTCCCCGTTTCCACGCTGATTTCCCGATTGCCTTGGACCGCCAAAACTGTACGCGGTTGCTTTTATTCTTCTGTTGCTTTCCGCTCCTTTACCTTACAAGTTACGCTTATCTCTACTCGGCTCTGCTCGAGTTTTTGTATTCTATCATTATTTGCGAGTTAGTGGGGCACGTCGTCTACACTATCCTTAAATCCGTGAACCAACTATAATTAAAATACATTAGTGGTTAAAATCCTAATTTAACTAGTTAGTGGAATAAAATCCTAATAATAATTTCATAATTTTAAAATGAAATATGCACAGGCTTCTTCCAAATGATTGAAGCCGACATTAAATACTACGACATTAAACTCGAAAATTTTCTAAATTATATATACTCATAACATATTTATATATTAACCATATATAGCATGGATGACTGACCTTATATTCTCCTAATAAATATCTTAATCTCCAATTACAAAATCATACATATACTGTCCTAACTCACGTTCATATTGTGTTATCGATCTTCTTATTACCAGATATATTTCTTCTATTTTAGACCCATAAATCTGATCATCTTCTTGTAATTATCACTATTAATTTTGACTAGTCCTTATTAATTAAATCCATGTGCAAGACGAATTGGATTCTCCTTCAACACAATCTGGAAATAAACACTCCAAAATTCCTGATAGCCTTCCTTACAGAAATAGACTTGAATGTTAAAAATATTATATCCTTTCGAAAAAATTCTATTGAAACATCTTTCAAACAAGTCAAAATCATATCCTCATATAAAGGCCTTGATTATTATATATCACATCAAATTTAATCTTTTTAAAAATAAAAGAAGAAAATTACAAAAAAGAAAATTTTAAATGATATATCATTTAATAAATTATCATAAAATATATAAGATATATTTAAAATATATAATATATATGTAAAATATGTAAGGTAAAAAGATGCCGTTCTAGAAATAACAATATCGATAATTTTAATTATTGTTAAAGCTTAAAGCTCAAAAACATTTCGTCTTTACCTTTTTTTATAGAATATTAATGAGAACTCTGACTTAGTATAACGCGAATTTCATATCACAAAAAATCGAACGATACATGTATAAACTATAGATAGTAATTAATGTATGACATTAAACTGAAACACAATAATAATTATTAAAAACGGTATTAAGGATTATAAAGGGAAATAGAGTATTGACACGTGAAAATATATTAAAGTTGTTGAATCACAAACAGGTGAGAAGGTTTTATATCTTTATTTCAAGAATAAATAGAATGATGAAATTTTACAATAGGTGAGTTTCGTGGAAAAAGAAATCGTCGACAGAAATTAATTCTCTCATAAATACAGAACTCGTATGTACAATAATGCACAACTTATATTCATGCGTATCAATACATATCTTTTTAGCTTTCTAAAAATTTATAGAAAGAATCTACAAGAATCTATAATATCCATAATTATTTAACAAGATTTATCTACCTTGTTGTATTTTATGACTTTTCTATTTATTCTAAGTTTATAAAATGAATTTAATTAACATTCATAAAAACTTAAAATAGTTTTTAATATGTATTAAAATTTTATACTAAATTTTTTTATAAATGAAAAATATTAATCTATCAGCTACCTTCACTAGAACTTATGTATAATTTTAAACTTATCATAATAGTATTGAAAAAAAACTAAGACAAAAGATATTCAAAAGAGAATCTATAGATGTATTATAAATCATAAATATTTACACTGTTTTTAAAATTTCTTATTTTTTATGAATTTTTATATCTCTTCATTGATAATTTAATTTCAGATAAAATATTTATGTCATATTATTATTTATAATTTATAGCACAATTCATGCATTGAATTGGTGTTTCTTTTATAACAGAATTTATGAATATAATAAAATATTCTATTAAATTGTGTTTGTTTTTCCAAATTTTGTATTAGATCAGTAACTTAAATCATACATATATTTTTAATGCAAATTTAATTTTAATGTAAATTATATATTTTTTATATATATTAATTCCAATTTACTTGTAACACATATAAGTAATTGTTGTTATATAATGTTATATAACGTTTGTATATATTTAATAAGTAAATTTATTTAAATAATACACAAATTATTATACATAAATACCGAATAAACAGTATTAATATTAAATATAATAGAGTTATATAAAATTATATTATTAACAATGATAATATAGTTAATGTGAATAAAATACAGTTATAATATATGTTAAAGTCATTTTCTGTAGTACGCCTCTGCTGCAACTAATTATTTTTTACTGCTAAGCCTGTTATCGATAAAATGATGCCTTACAGTCATGACGTAATAATAATAAAATATTTTTTTAGAATTATAATTATAATTATAATAAAAAAGTATTATAAAATAAATAATATATATTTATGTAGCGGCAAGCATAGATATATTATAAAAAATGTACGAGCCATTGAATGATGTCACGGGCTGGGAGAATAGACAAAAGCCTTGTTTGTACGACAATTCATGTTCAACGTAAAATAATGTAAACGTCTAATATACCTTTTTAATAAATACTTTTCAATTGAATCGTGTGTACGTTGTTGCTTAAATATATATTTGACAACAGTAATATTGTAAACAAAATTTATTGAATAAATAGTTTTTTTATTATATAATGACTAATACAACGTTCTTATTCTTTCGTTAATGTAACTCTGTTTTATTGATCCTTTTCAACATTCATGAATACAATAAATTATTTATGAAAACTATATAAAAATTTTCATGGTGACTAGGATTATTTTTGAAATATTAAAAATACATGTATCAAATTCTTTATACAATACATATATTATATACTTAAAAAAATAGAATAAACAATTTTATTTATACAATTTAAAGTTTAAAATATATGAACCTGTAGATTTATTAGTTCTTTAATTACTTGAAATATTAATTACCAAACTTACGTAAAAAAACTAAACTGAAATCTTATAAATATTAAATTGTGCATAGCAGAGTTTTGTTAATTCTATCAGTGGATTAAAATACACGTGTGTGAGGATGATTTAAATAAACACAAGACACTAATTTTGTATTATATGATGCATTAAAGTTGTTACTCTTTAATTATTAAATATAATAATGACTGACCGCGTAGCTAAAGGACTAACTGCATAGTAGAACATGGAAAACTGCCGAAAATAAACTACTCAGTGCAATGACTCACGCCGAAGCACATGCTGTTCTCTTAACAATGTAATGTCTTAACTCGTACAAAACTATAATGTTGATATATGTGAAGTAAGAAGTTAGAAATAAGCGAATAAATTTAGGTTGGTAATGACTATGAATAAACGTGATAGATGAGTGATCATTAGATTTAACAATAACGTAGCTTGCTTGTATTTCACAAGTATACTTGCTTTCATTTGTTCATAGATTACAGATCTTCTCGGGTCAATTGAATGGAAGGATAAAAACTTTAACATTGAAAAACTATATCAGCTATTTCGAATTTTTTTATTAACGTTAATTAATTATGGAGTGTTTTGGATTTTTTTATTTTATCAGTTCGAGTGAAAAACTCATTTACAAATTATTAATTAAAATATTTTCTTTGATCGTTATTTTATATTTTATTATTTTTATAATTAAAAGAACATGATTATGAGGTCATTTTTGTTCATGAAATTTAAAAAAAAGGTATTTTTTCAACCGCATCTCGTGTGACATCTATGTTTACTATTTTTTTCTTTATTTAAATTATTATTCATCATTTAATTAAATAAACATAAATATATTTAATTTTTTATTTTCTTAAAAAATACATAGTGTTAACAATTCTTTACTATATAATATTTGAAAAATTAACCATCAACGAAATTTATTTTTTAGTAATTAAAAACGAAAATAAAAGTAATTTCTTATGTAAACATAAAATTTCGTCGAAATTACTTAATATATTTAGTTTCACTTGATGAAATTATCATCAATTTAAAAGATATATCTAAAACTAATATTGAAAAGTAAATCCGCTACTTTTAGAGTTCAAATGTAAAAATTGTGTGTATTGTGTTATTATTTAATTTATTTAGAAAATAAATCGGATTGACACACACACACACACATGTATTTTTTTAATAATCAGTATATAACAGAAATATGTTGTACTATCTACTGGTGGTTGATCAAATACACGAGAAATATGGGATTTGATAACTAACCATTTGATAAAAACGATCACATTGTCGTGCAAGAATAAGAGTGAATAAAAGAGAGCAAAAATTTGCATACTTCTTTCTAGTTAGAAAGTACTTACGTTCTTCTTTCTTTCCCATTCACTTTGTTAACACAAAAAACATTGCTTTAGTAACTGCATCATTAAATCAATCAAAGCTTCTTACTTGAATTTAATCAGTCTTACGCCTTTCCGTATACATAGACTACAGCTACAAATTATTTAATATGATTTATATTAATTGTAGTATAAAATAAGTGTATAAAGTTTCCCAAATTTCTATACATCAACTTCCTAAATCAGTCGTTTGTTCTTTTCAAATGGTTGGATAGTTATTGGATTGGCTAGTAAGGTGAATGACCAAATTTGTTTTGGGATTTTTATTGGAATTATTTGCAACTTCTTTATTTGTTATGCATTGGTCTTGATTTATTCCAGTACATGATTCATTATCATTATTCTGTAATTGAAAGAATGTTTTTCTTCTTCTAATACAAGCGAAGTATTGGGTGTAGGATGTTCAATATTATATTCTTTGTTTCCCGCTTTAGACATACGGTGACTAGTCAGATTTCTTGTATTTGCAATATATAGGCATACATACTTGTCCTCAGTTTACCAATTTTCAAAGAAGAACAAAGGTGAAGGCGATCCACTAGTTCTAAGATTCCTATACTGTCATCTCTATTATTGGCGTTTTTGAAATTGCTCTATCAATGTTGTAATGGTTTTTAAGTGCCACTAATTATTTTATTCATATTTACTTCCGTAGTCTTTCAACTATAAGTGAAGATTTACATAATGACCTTGTGTTTCGTGCTATTGGTAGCTTTAATCGAATCTGGTTGCTTGTTGATTCTATCTGGATTTTATTCTCTGAATTCCACGTCCTTGGGCGTTAATTGAAGTTAGCTGAACCGTAAACTTGGATCAGGAAATAAACGGTCATTAATAGATAAACTGGGGTTTTATTTATTTTCTAAATTTCCGCGATGCTAATTTCAATTGTCGGTGTGAGTGATGGTATCGGTCATTAGAGGGAGGTCTGCTTCGTTTCTTATTAACTGTTGTATTATATGTGATGAATCAGGAACTTTATCTGATATGTCTTCTCTTAGGGTCTGTCTTCCTACCAATGTATTTATGATTAATCATTAAAATATTTTACATGTACTTTATGTATCTCATCCCGTTTTCTAATCTAAAAAGACTCGGTTATCTTTTATATATAATATACAAAAATATATATTCTGAATTATAAATTATAATATGACGTAAAAAAAAAGAATATGAGCATTATAAAACCGAAAAAATCAATATAATATATTGATATGATGACAAAGGTAATATATAATAATATAATATATAATGATTGTAAAAATGCTCTTTTGGGTCATAAAAAAGATAAAACTATTCTAGACCAGAAATTTAAAAAGCGGCATTAAGAAATTAATAATTACTATTATTTAGGATTTATTAAAAAATTAAAAATTTGTTGTGATGGTGAAAAAAATTAAGTGAACTTTTTTCGTTTTATTTTTAATTTCTGTAGAAAAAATTATTGCAATTCTTAATAATTAATCTATATAATCGTTACACATAATGAACTGCTGCGATCACGAAACTCGTCTTGAACCTTAAATAGTCTACGTTTCGGTTCGCGCCAAATAATGTATTATAACCAATAAACTTATTAGTGTATGAACACTCGATAAATATTTTTAAAAAATTTGGCGTAATAAAAATATTATTTGAAGAATAATGGATGAAAGTAAGTTTAATTTTAAAATCTATCTTAATTTAATCTTAATTTTAAATTTAAAATCATAAAATTTTACTAATTAATTAATAATTACTAACTCGAATGATTTTCTTTTATTTTCATTAAAATTTTTTTGTTTTATACGAATACGTTACTTGTTTACATTTTTGTTTTTTTAATTTATAAAGCAAAAATATTTTATAACTGTCATGAATTATTATAAATTGACAATATAATCCCGAGTATATGCGAAAACTTTATTCTATTATATAAAATGAACGATTAAATATTTGCATAAAAATATTTTTAAATTATATATTTTAAATATATATAAATTATAAATGTATAGATGGTTAGATACTTTGTAATTATATTTTATATACAGATATTTTAATTATCTATATTCATAAATATTTAAAAAAAAAGTAAAATACATAATTTTAGCAATTTCCACACGAAGAAGTAAACGTCAAAAAATAGATAAAACAAATCGTTTGTCTGCTCTTGAAAAATTCAAACGACTAAAGGGCAGTGCAAACAAATATCAAGAAGATAAATTGGATAGTGTTTATGATGAAGTAGATGAAGAAGCTTACCACAAAATTGTCTTAGACCGTCAATGTGATGATTGGATTGTTGATGATGGTAAATATTTCAATAATCAATATATTTAATTATAAGATGAAAAAGAGAAAATGATAACTATTAAATTTATTAAACATAAATAATTTAGAATTAATTAAATTAAAAGAATTAAATGAAATAATAAACATAGCTTTGTGCAAAAACTTCTATTATTAAATCTTTTTATGCTTTTTGATAAAATTATATATATATTTTTAATTCACATTTTTCGTGCATGATAAATATGTTGTATTAGCATTTAAAATTACATAGATAAATTTATGTAAACTAAAATAAAAATTATTTTATATATATATGTGAATAGTCCGTTATTTCAAACATTGTAGATATAAAAAAACTAATTTTAAATGCTGTAGAACTCTAATTATTGTAACTGATTTAATTGATTTATAATAGCCCAAGGTTAAAACATTGATTTTATTAGAAAATTATAAATTTAATAGGTGGTGGTTCAGGGTATGTCGAAGATGGTCGAGAAATTTTTGATGATGATCTAGATAATGAGAGTATGTGCCAAGCTACAAGGCAAGAATGTATAAAAGGACCAAGAAAACGAAAGCGAGAAGTTGATACTAAGAAGAGTCGTGGTAACATCATTAGTATGTTTTCTAATATGACCAATATGAAGAAGGCAGAAAAAAAGATTGGGGATGATGATATCCTCGAAGATCTCATGTCGGAACTGAAAAATGATATTGAATTTTCAGTGGATAATGAAAAGTTTGATATAAATAAATTTTTATCTCACAAGGCATCCAAGTAAGTTATTTAAAAATTTTACAGTAGTTAAATTTATTTGCAATAATAAATAATTAATTACTAAGATTTTATTTTGTAATATTTAAAAAATTCTTATTATTGCAGAATGAAATAGAATTTTGTTTTACATTTAAAAAATATTTTGAATATTTTAAAATTACAAAAATTATATTGTATTTAATATTTCAATATTTTTTAAAATAAAATATTATTTAAAAATAATTGATATATTTCTATTTATAAATTTTACATTTCAAGATTAAATTTACAAAGTCAGTTTAACTATTTCCTTTATTACTTTTAATTAATTAAATAATTGGTAGAATTAGAATTGCAGTGATTAAAAAGTAAATTGATTGATTTATTTCTGATAATCAGAGCAGAAGATAATAAATTATTACCAAACTGTATCAAGGAAATAATAACAGATCCAGAAACAAGTTTAAATAATTTAGATGAACTTTTGTATGAGAAACAAGAATTGAAATTAAATAAACCAAAAATACAAAATGTAAAAACTTTATACGAATCTGAAATAGTGAAAGAGAATAAATTATCAATAAAATCAGATAACTATAATTTCTGTAAAGAATTTGAAGTAAATAATTTTTCCAATACAGAACTGCAAAATGAAAAATCTTTAATTTGTGAAAATAAATACAGCATGATTAATGGCGACACCTTACATCAATATATTGGTGATGTTAGTATCAAACAATTTTTTTAAATATGTATGAATAGATATAACTTTATAGTATTTATTATGATTATTGGAAACTTTTTTATTAATATTTTCTTGTTATAAAAACATTTTAAATTAATTATTCAATCAAAACCATAATTCATATAAAAAATTTTGAATTATATATATGTATGAAAACATTTAAAAAAATGCCTTATATGTTTGATATATATGATATATATGTTTATGAATTTCTTTTTTGTATTATTGCATTCTTTTTCATAGTAATCATATCAAGATTGGAAATTGTACTTTTTATTTTAACAAATAAAAATTTGTAAATGCTATATTAATGAAATTTTAGACAAATTTACTACTTAATGGTATAATTACATTATATACAGATTTAAAAAAAATGTTTTTTTAATTATATCTATATTACTTGTTTAAGTTCTTATTTCGATCTTTATATTAAAATTCTTTCTATTAAATAATGCAATTGTAAAAGAGTAAATTATATATGACTAAGGCAAACTTAATGACTAGATTTGTAAAGATTGTTTTTAAAAAAGTCCAGTTTTATTGATAAGCTATACATAGTCAACAATAAATATAATAAATAATAATATATAATAGGATCTTAATTAAATAATTAAATTATACATTTGTATAACCTAATAGATATCTGATATTGATTTTGAAAATTCGGAAATGGTTACAAATGATAAAGAAATTTTGGATAAATCTCAAATATGGGAAGAGAAGGAAGCAAAATTGTCTAATGACAATATCTCTATCAAAGTGTGGGAGAAAAATTTCAGTATTGCACCCCAAAATATGATGCCACATTTAACGTCAGAGGAAAAATCGTTGTCGTTGCCAATAACGATAAATACCGCTGGTGAGAAAGTATTTCGTTTTTTTTGGTGGGATGCCTTTGAGGATCCATATAAACATCCTGGACAGATTTATCTTTTCGGGAAAGTTTATGTTACGAATCTCAATAAATATGTTTCCTGCTGTGTTATCGTCAAAAACATACCCAGAAGAATTTATCTTCTACCCAAGGAGTGTGTAAGTGAATTTCATTTCGAATCATTGTGTCGTGTTTGAGTACTATTTAAATATATATATATACATATCTGCTATCTGTAATTTCTTCATTTTTTGCTAAATTAGACAATAGATAGTTATTGATTAAATTGAAAATAACTTGAAAATAAGGCATAAATTCAATATTTAAAAACAAAAATAGTATTTAAAAATAAACATGTCTCATACAGTAAACATAAGTTTTATAAATCAAAATCATTAAAAATAGCATAATAAAATTTTTAAGGATTTCACATAAATTTTAAGATAATGTAACCTAATATATATATATAATATCAAATTTTTTGAAAGTTTTTGAAACCAGTCAAAAATATAGTTTTGAGTGAAACACATTACAAATTTTCAAAACTTCATTTTTTATTATTGAAAATAAAAATTTTAAGCTTTTCAATTTTTTACTATTAGACTTTTATGCAGTGTCAAAACTATAAAAATGAGTTCGATAGTAATATTTTCATTCCGTTGGAGTTTTGTAATGATTTAAAGTACGATTACGACACCAACACGTGATTGTTCAGCAAGTGGTATGTTAATATTAAAATAAAACATTAGGAGTACTTAATTAATTGCTTTTTCTGTTTCAAAAACTGTATACAATCATCCATACCATTGTATTTAAGTATCTTTCGTATTTTACATGTAAATTTTGAAATCACAACAAGCAATCTTTATCTAAATGTCGAAGATATGCTTGTAATCAATAACAATTCAAAAAAATTTCGACACTATAATTCACTTATGCTGGGCGGACTTTTTTCCTGTTATGGATTTCGGGCAATAGAAGTTACATGCTATAATAGCATAAACATATTTTTCATTACATTATGATCTCTTCTTATTGCTAAAAAATATTTAATTCATAAATTTTTATAAATTATGCATTATTTAATATATCTTATTTCTTGTAAAAACTATTAATTAATTACTATATTAGTTATTAAATGCTAATTTAGTTAAGGATTTTTTTTAGTAAATTAAGTATTAAACCACGAGTTTATTTATAAAGTTTATTAATTAATAATTAATCATCACTTATAAAACTACAATGCTTTAAAAATACGTTTGAACAATGAAACGTTTAGATGAAACAATTGGCACTTATTTTTAAGATATAAAATATTATTTAATATTAAAAATTCAATGTTTGAAAAATTATAATGTGGTTCCCTTAATTACAATAAGACAAGCACGTATGAAAATATTATACTTTTTAATAAACGCTTCAAAATTACGTGCAATAAAAAAAAACTCATTCAACGATAATATTTCGCATAGATAAAAACTGATTCGACACTTAACCAAAAGTCGAATACAATGGCGAATGTTTATAATGAATTCAATGCTTACGCCCGATCCCACGGTATCGAGGAATTTCGCTGCATCGAAGTAACTAAAAGTTATGCTTTTGATCGTGAAGATACACCACAAATAGCAGATTACCTTGAAGTTAGGTATCCTAGCACATATTCAGTTATTGATTCCAATTTTAGCAGTACAGCTATAGAAGCTGTTTTCGGTACTTCTGTAAATGCGCTTGACCTTTTTCTTGTGGAAAGAAACATTAAAGGACCATGTTGGCTTGATATCAAAGTCCCATTGCCTGTTGAAAATGCATTTAGCTGGTGTAAAATGCAGGTATATTTTTTAATTATTTGATTATGTGTTTACACTAGTAATTAATGACTTGTGTTTAGCCTCATATTATAAATAATTATGTTTAAGTATTATTTTTTAAATTATTTGAAAAATATATATTATTAATATTATTATAGCTGACATTATATTTTTAATAATAATTGAGAAACGAATATTTTATGAGTAATACATTGACAACAAATCTTTTTGCAACATCAATGTAGTTTAATTTAAGAGTCAAACAAAATATCTTTTAATATTATAAAATTAAAAATGATAATTATTTTTAGTTTTCTTATTACTTTAATAAGTATAAAATACGAATACTCTAAGTATACCATAAAAATCGTTCGTAAATTAAAAGTTATTTTATTTTTCAATTTTAAAGTATATGGTCATAGTACATAGTTTTTTTAAATTTCTGAAGCAGTAATATTTTTGTCAGGTAAAATGTACAAAAATGGAAAATGTTTCTGTAGTTATCAATCAACTTAGCTCTTTGACAATACCTTCAATTGTATTGGCAACAATTAATATTCGAGTGTGTCTGGATTCAAAACAGCAAAAAAATGAAATTGTAAATATTGGAATTTTACTTCATCACAACTTTGAATTGGATAAAACTCCACCAAAACCACCATTTAGTCAACATTTTTGTCGTACGTTTAATTCACGTTTACATTTTGATAAGCACTTTTTGAAAATTATTTTAAATCTTAATTAAAATTTATTCGTTTTATTGTGTAATATATTAATTTTTTAATAATATTCTGATAAACTTATTAACGTAAAAAATGTATTAAATTAAGTTTTTTCGATCAGATTTTTAAATTAAAAAATTAATATATATAATAATAGTTAGTTTTATAAATTCATAAAATATATTAATCATTGATTTTAAAATTCAAGTTCTATAACAAGTTTACTTGACATAATACATAACGTGAAGTTAATTTCTGTAGTTTTTCAATATAATAATACTAATTAAATTCTTTTGTATTTATGTTTACATATATTACATTTTTTTAGTTGTCACACATCCACGTAATAGCCATTGGCCATTAAAAGCTCGAGATCGATTAGCAAAGATTAAGCAGACGAAGGTGATATGCTGTGAAACAGAGTTGGATTTATTAGAAAATTTTCTTGATATAATCCAACAATCAGATCCAGATATAATAATTGGATATGATTGTGGATTTCAGTTTGAGGTTCTTATGAACAAGATACTTTCATATAAAATAAAAAGTTGGAGTGTTGTTGGTAAGCTTAAGCGATTAACATCTTCTTTTTATAAGGTACGTACAAGTGTTTTTTAATTATTAAAAAAATATGAAAATATTTATTAATAATATTTTAATTATATTATTTTTAATTACATAAAATACGTTTATTATTAAAATAATATTCAAAAATTGATGTCAAATAAAAAGTTTAATTTTTGATAATGTAATAATTTGTAATTATATACCGATTTAAATACATTTTTAACTTTTATACGAATAAATATTTTAATAAAACATATTAAATAATTTTTTTTTAATGTTATTTAAGACAAAATTAGCAAGAATTTATTTTTTATAAAATAAATGTATTTTTAAAACGTAATTAATAAAATACTACTGACTTAATAAATGTTAAGCAATTATATTAAATTATTATTATATTAAACAGTAAATTATATTAAACAGTAATTAATGTACTCGATAAGTACGTTCTTAATTATCTTAAATATTATACTGTAATTGTTTTTCTAGAATATTATCATTATTACAGGGGAAAATAAATTTAGGTCAAATCTTTTGTGGTAGACCAATTTGTGATATTATGAAGTCAGTGAAAGAATTGAATTTGAAAGTTAAAAATTACGATCTTGCTTCACTTTGTACAGCTGTAAGTATTTTATTTCATTTTTTAAGACATCTAATCTAAAAATATTGAACTCCTTTATTTTATTGGTTGTTGCTGTTGTTATTATCATGAATTTATTCTTAACAAACTATAATTTTAATATTCAATTGTAAATGCACAAAATTGAGACAAAATTTTATGAATCTTTTATTGCAAAAATATATCTATCTAAGATATTAAATAATTACAAGAGATTTTAAAACATTGAACGTTGACACGTTAATAAATATATATACTATATATAAATTATAGTATATATTTATACATAGTATATTATATTAGTAGCATGATAATTATAGTATATAGTTACACATGTAATTCATCGTTTGTTTCTGTAAACTTATGATAACACAGTTATCGGTAGTATGAGTGAGTTACTTGAAATGAAGGCTCAAAGTTAATAAATAGATTTATTATTTTGTTTAGAAAAATGTATATAATAAAACTATTGTATGTGACCTTATGGTATTCTGTTTAAGATTAATTGAGCTATTCTGTCTAGGAGATATTTGGTCGACTTCTTCGAAGTCTTTCAATATGTATAGGTTTGTGATCTTATTCTCCCATTATTAGTAATTTGCGAACGACCTGTAAATCGATAATTGAATGTATCATGGCAACATGTTATGTGTCGGTGTCTTTGTCTTATGTTTGGCATTTCAATCTCTAGACTTGTAGTAAGATGTGCTATTATTTATATTTATGTGCATGTTTGCATAAGTGTTTACGTAAAGGTCTTATAAATACGTTGTAAATTTTACAACGCTATAGTGATTGTAAAGTTTTTTAAAATTTTATACTTGCATTTTTTCTGGTTATGCATTTTTATAACGTAATAATTAATTTATAGTATAACATTTTTTTATAATAATTCTATAATGTGAGATTATTATAATTAATAAGCGTTTACAGTGTTAATACAACAATATTTGATAATTATTCGAACAAGCGTTTTTTTACATAGCTACATTTTAGCGTAGTCAGTTTGGATTTTTTAATTTATGTTCCGCTGCCAACTTATCTAAATGAGTCAGAGCATATATTCGAGCATGTTGGCTTCGGGGTATAAACAGAAATAATATCCCTTTCCTTATTATGGTGACGGATGCATCGGCTCGTCTAAACGAGAAATGCATTCGCCCTCATCAATGACATCAACTTTGTTTCCATAAATCTGAGAAAAATGGTCTGAGTTGATTTGACATTGATATTGATAAAATAACAAGAGGATCATATGGAGTCAACACAGTTAACTTGACGCCATTGTCATCGCCCGTCGTTAGCAATTGTATTACTTGACTTTCTAAAAGTTAACTTCATCTTTCTTTTTTTACTCTCTCTCTCTCTCTTTTATTCTCTCTTTACCCCCAACGATGGCCGACCCACACCTTTCAGAGCGACTGAAAAAACCGATGCTCTGAATTAGCCCTTGAGCAAAAGAGAGAGAGAGAGAAAGGAGTAGAGATCAACCATTCTTACTTTTTGACAATTTATGGGCGTCGATTTTTTCAATTCTGAATTATTTATAATATTTACGATCATTTTTTAATAATTTATAATTTATTGTATTACTTATAATTATATAAGTTTTTTTTATATGAAAATCAATCTTTCATGCATCGTACTGCAGTATTATTACTTCTGATTCTCTATTTTATTCTATATATGACATTGTATTATATTACTTGCATATACTAAATATGATATTAATTAATTATGCTGACATTATTGGCATTGTATTAATTATGTTTCTATTTTTATATTATTATTAGAGACAATATAATTTATTTACTTTCCAATTCTTAAGAAAATATAATAAAAATATTTAATAAAAATTTTTAATATTCTAATAATATTATTTCATTAAATTCTCAATATTTTATTGGCTATTTTAAATTTAAAGTGTTTAAACATATTATTATCGTATTTATAGTATGCTATTGCTTTATACGCTGCTTTCATTTCTGTTATATGTGCTTTTGCCTCCATCACAATTATACATTCTGATGTATTTCTGTCAATACCAAGGATACATTTTATATTTTGTCTTTATATTTGTTCTAATTCATTTTACTTTTTTATATAAATTTTCGCTTTTCGTACAATAAAAAATTTTCAATAAGCTTGTAAAAATATACATATAGAATAATATAATATTTAAAAAATGCATATTATTGGAGGCTTATAAACATTATTATTGTTCAGCATATTAAAATAGAAACGAAAATACATGTGTTATATTGATTAATTATGCTTCCTTAATTAATACATAGAAATAATTCAATCTATAAAAGAAAGTTTTAGTCTTTTCTTTTAACCACCTTCGTAAACATTAATACCTCAAACTGTTCCTAGTACCTATAGGTTCCTTTGCTAGTAATTTTGTTTAGTTTTATTCAGGGTAATTCTCTTTGAATCCATATTCAAGGTGTGTAGATTCTTTTACTTCTGAACTCAAATTAAATTTGGTCAAGTTTTTTTAAATAGAATATTATTTAAAAAATTTTCTTTATAATTTTTATGTTCTAAAACCATCATTTTGGTGCTTTTTACATCTCTTCTTTTTTTATATTTTCCATATTTTCTCCGATTTTTGTCATTTTCGTGTTGTTTCTCCTCCTATTACGTTTGGTGTACCCTTTTCCCGTTAAATAAACTTATCTGATCTATTTAAACCTTGGTTTTCTTCGTATGCTTTATCGTATATACAATACTGATGTTCATTGCTCATCTATTTATTTTTATTATTACACAAATTAATTCGCTGTTTTCCTTCTCAACTTTTAGAAGTTTAATATATACATTTTATATTAATATCGATTAAAATTTAATTTTCACACTGGAAAATTAAGGTATACTATTTCTTTTATTGTTTTACAACAATAAAAAAGATGAAAATTCTTGTTTTTTTTAACCTTTTATGTAAAATGTTAACGAGAGTTACAATGAATTATACTTATCCTAACAAGAAAATTATTATTTAAATATCATTTTCCAGGTTCTTAATAAAAAAGAATATGAGTGCAAAGAAATAAAACCTGAAAACTGTTCAATATTCTATTCTTCTGTTGAAAAATTAGAGAATCTCATTCAGTCTACAATGGTAGAAGCTTCATATATCCTTGGTATAGTTTTAGAACTTAATATTCTTCCATTGGCTCTTCAAATAACAAACATAGCTGGTAACACGTTATCTCGAACCTTGTTGGGTGGACGTGCAGAGCGTAATGAGTTCTTACTTCTACATGCATTTCATAACAAGGGCTATATTACACCAGATAAAAGAGTTAAGGTGAAAAAGAAAGAAGGATGTGACGCAACCATACACGAAGGAAAGAAAAAACCTGCATTCACAGGTGGATTGGTTTTGGAACCAAAAAAAGGCTTTTATGACAAGCTTATATTATTAATGGATTTTAACTCTCTTTATCCAAGTATTATACAAGAATTCAATCTTTGTTTTACTACTGTACCTGGTGCTGCTTATGCAAATGTTGATGTAAGTTTTATACATTTTTAAAAACTGATGTAATCAAATTTGCTGCAGTTAAAATGTCTATAGTAATATATAATAATAAATATAAAATAATAATAAAGTATCTGTAGTAATATAATTACCATGGATAAATATTCATTCGCAATACTAAAAATTAATGTAAAGCTACCAAAATAATTTTTTTATTTAAATAAACATTATATATATACACACATATTTTGTATAACATTTTAGGAATTATTTCTCCCGGAACCAACAATTACAGACGGTGTTGTACCTACAGAAATTCGTAAACTAGTAGAAAGTCGAGTAGAAGTTAAAAAGCTCTTAAAGACACCAAATTTGAGTCCCGAATTAAAAATTCAATATAACATTCGACAATTAGCTCTGAAACTTACTGCTAACTCAATGTATGGTTGCCTTGGTGCAATACATTGTCGTTTTTATGCCAAAGGTCTTGCAGCTCTAATCACTATGAAAGGTCGTGAGATTCTCCAGAATACTAAAGCCTTGGTTGAAAAATTTAATTATGAAGTACGTAAATTAATCAAAGATAACTCGTTTTATCTCTATTTTATCTCTTAAAATTTTATTAAAAACTATATTTTGCATTTTTTATAATTATATATACTATTTAATATAAGTTATTACCATGAAAATTTCTTTAGGTTATTTATGGTGATACTGATTCAATAATGGTTAATACAAATATTTTGGAGTATGATGAAGTATTAAACATTGGGAAAGAAATTAAAAAGGAGGTTAACAAAACCTATAAAAAAATAGAACTTGATATTGATGCAGTTTTTAAGTATCTTTTATTGTTGAAAAAGAAAAAGTATGCAGCAATGGTGATATCCAAACTACCAAATGGACAAACGCAATATATAAAGGAACTGAAGGGACTAGATATCGTGAGAAGAGATTGGTGTGGGCTAGCTTGTGATATTGGAAAGTATGTTACTTAATATGCTATATTTTTCATAATTGATTTTTTCAATTTTTAAACTATTGATCGTCTGAAATTCTGAATTAATTTTATGTTATAATTCTTTCTATTAATTATTTTATTCATTATTTTATTTTATTTAAATACTTGTATATTTCATAATAATAACAATAATAATAAATTTTTTAAGTCAAATCCTGGATCAATTATTGTGCGATCAGTCAAACGAATTGCGCTTGAACAATATCTTCGATATTTTAACAAGTATTGGTAATAATTTACGCGAGAGTAAACTACCCTTATCTTCACTTGTCATTACGAAACAGCTTTCGAAGAATCCGAACGAATATTCCAAAGATAAAAAGTTATCACATGTACTTGTTGCTTTAAGACTTAACGAAACTGGTAGTCGTAAATGGAAAATTGGAGATACAGTTCCTTACATCATCTGCGAGGTATATAGAAACCCTTATCTTTTGCAAAATATCATATTTAAGAAAATTTACAAAAACATTTCTAAGGATTTTTTATACCTAACATTATACAATAAAATTTATTTATATTTATTTATTTTGCAAAAATTACGCTTTCTACAAAAATATGTTTAAATGAAATATAAATTTTTGTATTACATTATATTCACTTCTAGATGAAAGTTTTTACGTAAGTTATAAAAGCTACAAAAAGATGCTCTTTACAATAATTTAAAATACTCATACATTTTTGCTTATAAGTTGTATTCCACAAATTAAAAATGAATACCTAATATATAAAAAACTTAATGTTTGCAAATGAATTTATTAAAAATTATACCTATGTCTATAAATATTATCCAAAGATATTGATAAAATGCATATATAATAACAATTTTATATGTTTGTATAATTTTTTTTTTTTATAAAATTTAATGTAAAAATTTTAGGATGGTACAGATAAAATAGCACTTGAAAGAGCATATCATATTGAAGAATTTAAAAATAACAAAAACCTTAAAATCGACGTCAATTATTATTTATTAAATCAAATACATCCAGTAATTTTTAGAATTTGTGATCCTATTAAAGGTATTGATGATATGTTAATCGCACAACATTTAGGTAATAATTACACATATTCTTTTTCTAAAAAATATTTTTTTGTTTATCTTTTTTTCCGTTTCCGAAATCTGAAAAAAAGTAAATATTACAAGCGTATAATTTTATAAATTTTGTACAAAATTATAAATTATTTATTTGACATAAAAATAAAAGTTTTTATTTTTAATAACAGGGGTGAGTGATTTTTATAAGCCTAAAAAAATATTTACGAATAATGATGGGGGTGAAATCCCCGTGTGCATACAAGATAATTGTTATGCAAATCCCTTTAAATTTACTTGTCAAAATGAGAACTGTAAAACTGAAAATGAAATTAAAGCTGCCGTGATCAAATCTGTAAGTATTAATAAATTAAATAGATATTACAACAAATTTTAATTATGTATATTATTTTTATTATTGATTGTTTAAAAAAAATAACTTTAACATTAGATAAAATTTCTAAATAAAAAAATTTTAAATATAATTAGCGTTCCTTAGTTAATTAATAAATATTTATTAATTAATCCAATGAAGGTTTAGTGTTATTAAAAAGGAAGTTATACCAAACACATAATTATAATTTATAATATAATATTTGGCAGAATTATTCCTTTTGAATTTAGATTATTTTGAAATTTTTATATTCTCTTTTACTTAGATTGAAGTTTCTCAACCATCTTTGGCAATGTGTTCAAATTTAGATTGTGATCTAGCACCATGGAAATATATTTATGCTATTCAGAATAAATTACAATTAGAAATAAGAAAATTTATCACAAATTATTATTATACTGAAGTTGAGTGCGAAAATCCAATTTGCTCAAAAATTATGAGGAGAGTCACAATGGATACTTTTAATACGATTCCTAAATGTTATAACTGTCTTGATGGCAGCGTGCACCGTATTGTAAGACACATAGTTCTTTATACAAAAACCGATAGTAATTTTCATACATTATACATATATTATTGTATAATAAATTATTAAGTATATTAACATAATCTTGAAAGTTTGAAAAAATTATCATAAACGTCTTAAATAATTAATAAAATTTATTAAATCTTAAACCAATTACTTTAATATTTTTTTGAAATTTGAAATGGAAATTTTAACATACAAATTAATTATTAAAACCAATGTCGACAATAAATATTATCATATTTTCATAAATCTAAATATAAATAATGTAGATAATACATGATTTTGATTTATTATACACGTTTAGAAACAATTTAATGTTCATATAATTATAAGAATCAATAGTTGTTATAAGCGTAAATAATATTTGTATTAATATTTATAAAGTATATTAACATACATATTATTATTTTTATTTTGCAGCACAAAGAAACAGAATTATATAACCAGTTAAGTTTCTATTTAAAGATATTCACCTTAAATTCAAGTCACTTTAAAAGTAAGATAAGCAATATTTTATACGAATGGAATTTTGCATTACAATTTATCTTTATTATTCACGTTATATGTACAGTAAAAAATATAATAAACTGAAAAAAATAAATTTTATAATTTTTTGTACGATTTTTCTTGGTATAAATAAATAAAATAAAAGTATTTATTACATATAATTACATATTGCAATATAAATTTAATGCAAATTCATCAATATTTTCCATTATAAAATTAATTTTAAATCGATCAGATATAAAACCAGTGATAATGCGTGACCTCATAGCCTTATATGATACACTGAAGGAATTTGTAGAAAAACAAATACAATACAATGCCTACTCGATCGTGAACTTAACAAAGCTTTTCTGGTCCACTATGGAGGAGAGCAAAATCAATATCAAGAATAAATTTGAAAATGTTTTACCATTAATTGAAGTAGAAAATCTTCTAGAAGAAAACTCAGAAAATGAAGATGTGAGTATATTAAAAAAATATAAATTGAAAGATTTCAAATGTTTAAAAAGACAATATATGCCATAGAAATTAATTTAATTTTCTTTATAAATTATACTCTTTAATTAAAGCAAATTTTAGCAAATTATTTAAAAAATTTGAAAGTTCATCTTATTTTATATACAGTATTAGATTAAAATTATTAAGTTTATTATATTAATTTTATTAAATTTTATTAAAATTCTAGAGCTGATTCTAAACCGCAATAAAATTATTTTTAATATTTCAATAAATACATTCATATATTTATAATTTAAGAAATCTTAATGTGATTCACAGTTTGATAAGAAAAATCTAAAAAATACATATTTTATTTCAGAATGAAAGGAAATAATTTGTATTATAAAAACAAAACTTGATGGACGTATAAGCATTGAATGTTTAAGTTACAATTATAAACTCCTAAAACTAGAGTGCTATTTAAGTTTTTGGTGGAAATACAAAATTTATATAAAATAATAAATAACATACTAAAGAATATCCATATATTATGTATAGCTATGTAAATATGTATTGGCATGTATTTTAAATTTGATTGTAGAAATAAGTAATATAAATATTATGAATATTATCAAAATGATCTCTTGTTTTTTTATTTAATGTTTGACATCTGTTAGTCGTACATGAAATTATTAGTTATAGCCTGCAGGATTTTTTTTTCGTACAAGTTTAATTTTTTTCTATTCAAATGTCTAATTTATTTATTTGCTTCACATATCTATTGTAAACACATTTTTACAATACATATCTTTCAATTCATTTTTAACAATATCATACGCACAAACGTACTCCTGCTTTATCACATATTCACAGTATACATGGCTAATCTTCGTTCTCATTTTTAATCTTACCAAAGTTTAACGTTAAAGTTTTAAAAAGATATAAATCTTCTCAATCAGATTTTTTTTAAATTGGTAATAGGGCCAATAACACACATTAATAACTTTTTAGCAAATATTTTATCTAAAATTTTCAAAACAAAATTGAGTCCAGTGATCTAAGCATAAAATTTATAGATTATTTACATGTTTAAAGAAAAACCCAAAAACATCAGAGATAATGACAAGGTATGAACGAAAAATTATGTTAAAGTAATAAAATTGGGTGGCTTTTTTTTTAATTACATAATAATCCCTTTAGAATTAACATTTAAAGAATATGTTAAAAATAATTTCTGAATATCTTCAACATTAAGTTTAAGTCCCCGATTTCATTATTTAAATATGAACAAATTTTCCATTACAGTAAGAAACTACAAGAGAAAGATTAATTTAGTTAGTAGTGAGATAATCTGCAGTATAATGTATAACAATTGTAAAATATGATATAATGAATGAAAGAAAAAATATAAGAGGGATGTCAAGTAAAAAAGAAAAGAGGAAGGTGAATTTTTTATCTAGAGAAGTAGAAAAAGTAAAACTTAAAAATTAAAAACGAAAAAAGACGAAGAAGTGTAGTGTCAACTGATTGATTTAGAAATTTTACGATTTTATAGGTATATACAAGAAAATAGTTTAAGATATTCAGAAATTCAAAAAAATTTTAATTTTAATTTAAAATTTTGAGATGAAAGAAAATAAAGAATACAGTGGTGAAGAATAAGAGAAAAATGAAAAAATGAAAAATATGATGAAAGAATTGAGTAGAGGCGTATGAGGAGAAATGAGGAATAGGAAAAAGTAAAAGGGATGAACAAGAATCAAGTTTAATTGTAAACGATAAATAAAATAAACATAAAACTAAATATAGAAATAAATAATTTTGTTATAGAAAAAAATATAGAGAACTAAAAGAGTTCAGTAAAATAGCAAAATAAAAAAAAAATAAGAGATAAATTAAAGGAAGAGGATAAAAAAAGTATTTAAAAAAAAGAGAAAGATCAGATATAGAAGGTAGAATACGCAAAGAATATGAAAAAGAAGTTTTATTCATGGTCAATTGCGTCTGCGTTATAAATTTACGATAAATATTACTTCTATCGTAAGTAATAACGTAATAATATTCATACAAATGGTTTTTGACACTCTTTTGCTAACATGAAGGATGGACGAAATAGATAGAAAATAAGAACACTTCGTATTAGTTATTCCAGTACAATAATTTAATAACACTACATACATATTTATTAACAAAAAATTTATCTTCTCATTTGAAAAATCTTTAGAAACTGAATTATGTCGTATCTATTCAACTTTAGCCTTTGTCAGTCTAAAAATTAGAGATCCAAAAATTATTAAAATAAATTAGACAAATTATTATCAATGTTGTTATTAATAAAATATTTAAGCATAACTAAAAAAAAATGCTATATTCATTTATGAACGATCAGTACATAATTGTATATGGCCGGACCAACATCAAATAAAAAATATTTATTGCACCATCTCTGTCAATACATCAATTTCAATATTCTTGTTAATTTCAGATAAGGTCTATTAAGGAAATATTTCTATGTACTTTCCACAGTCTCTCTAGCAACTTATAAGATACAAAAGTCTCAAATTGATTGTATGATTTTTTATTATTATATAAAAGACGTTCAAAATAAAATTACTGTTTTTGATACATTACGTATATATGTATATTATGCTCAATAAAATATATTATATCATAATTTTTTTTCATATACGTTAGCTTAAAAAATTTTAATCAAATTTAAATTAAGTTTGAAAGTTTTCTTGCACGATTTTTAACTAAAATTATTAATTAATTCGTAGAAAATTCATTTAAATAATATAAGTTGATTCTTCAAAACGCAATATTCCATCTAAAATCCATATTTAAATTCTGTGCAGTAGAAACGTTACCGAAAAGTGTGTTACTTAATTCATGACATAGATAACACTTAAGCATTGCATACATTTTATTTATTGACATGAAGACTGTTTTTAGAATGAGGATATTATTGCATTATCTTAAATTTTCTAGGATTAAAATTATCAAATTGCAAAGAAATTTTACCAAGAAAATATAAAAGCATGAAAACAATAAGCTTATAAAATCACGTATTCATACCATTAGGTTTTATAATAAAAGAATTTACTGAAACTTAAAAATTTTAAGATTATTTGTTAATATTTTAATCTATGGAATATAGAATATTTTATTAGAACTTTTTTTTTAAAACGATTTGGTACATTTACGTTTAATCTTTACTTCAAATTTCTTTGTTTAAATTAGAATTTTTTTTGTTATAAAATTCTATAAAGTACAAATACTTTTTTTTAATTTATTGATTATTATTATTAATAAATCAAAATATTTTTTATAGTATTTAGTATTAACATAATTATATTAACATATCACATAATTATAAACTTAATTGAAAAATAGGCTAATTATTTTCAAGAACTATTTAGAGAAATGGATTTTTCAGTAACTTCTAGTAATTTAAAATTCAATGCCTTTATTTACATGTGATATTTTTTTGAAAAATACTAACCAGCTTTTAATTTGAATAGAAAAAGTGTTCAAGTAAATAGTACAAATAATATATTAAAAATTATTATAATTTAACAGAGATGTTTTCTAATGCAAATCTCTGAAATCTTGAGCTTATAGTATATTCATCGCTTAATTTATTCAAGATTATAAAAAATTATTTATCTATGTATTAAATCGGCCTCGGGAACATTAGATATACTGTAAAAATTGTATGGTAAATTAGATGGTAAAAGAGTGGACAGTGGGGTATTAAGTGTGTTAAAGTAGGTAGTGGGTGCGAGACAACGTTCACGGAATCCATTTGTTCCTGATGTTGACTGGATTATCGATGTCCCTGGATTGGCTGCTTCCGTATTCTCAGTAAAAGTTTGAATCGTCGTGACTGGACTGCTCGAAGGTAACGTCTGAAGAAGTATTGGCTGTGTACTCACAGTAACGTGAGGCACAGTTTGAATTACCTGTAAAATCATACTTTTACATATTTGTATAGTTTTTACTACGTATGAAAGTTAGATACAGAGCATTTCCTTTAAATAATAGATTAATGATTTTAGTCATTAAACAATCATTGCCATTACAAATATTAATGGATTTTCCAGATGTTTCTATAAAAATTCGTTTCTGATAAATAAATTATATTGATTCAAATTTAATTCATTAAAAACTACATAAAATTAATTCTATTAGTTAATATTTTAATAAGAAAAAAAGTCATAACACTTCAAATATTCTTAAAATTTATCAAAAAAAAAAAAGAAATAGAAATAAATACCTGGACATTTGTTGTTGTAACATGTGAGAGTGTCAAGGATTGTTGAGTATTACTGTTTAGAGTTTGTATTTGCATCATTTGATGCTGTTCAGGAATTTTCGTATTTTTATATTGAGCCTCTTGTTGCTGTTGGTTTATTTGTTGATTCTTGATATGCGAAGTATTTATACCATGTCGTCGTTTCATGTGTTTATTATAGTTTGGCCAGTTAGTAAAATGATGCTGGCACTCCATGCAACTATATGGTCGTTCACCCGTATGTTGGCGTCGATGAGTCTGCAATGATAAGAAAAGTATAACATATTTAACTATTTTTATTTATAAATTCATTTTATAAGTAAAAAAGTTTTTTAATTAATAAAATACTGAAAAAAATAGAATGTAAGATGTACATTTTTCAATATAATCTGTGACTGTATACAAATAACTAAATTATTAAAATCAAATTTTGAAATATACAAAAAATATATAAATTAATTAAAATATAAATAATAATAAATCCATAAATATAATATAAAAATTACAAATGAAAAACAATTAATAGTACAGAATAAATATTATTCTAATATAAATTAATAATAAATAATAACATATTAAAAAAATTATATAAATATAATATCTAAAACTCGAATAGTATAGTATATATAAATGTATTATAAATGTGATGGATTAATATTAAAATCTATTAATAATATGACATATTGATATTAATATATAAATCGATTATATTTCTTAAATATACATAACTTGTACTACTATTATATTTTATAAACTTAAACTGTAAACGGAAAATTTTACTGTACATCTTTGTTTTTATAAACTATTAAACACCTTAAATTTTGATGTGTATGTAGCACAATATTATAATTTTAACAATATATACGCGATATTATTATAAAATACTTGAGTAGAAAATATTTTAGAAATTTATATTTGCGTTTCATAAATATTGAGATAATAAATATTTTTTACCTAAATTATGTTGTGCAGTTAATCTATAATACGCTGATTCTTTTTTTCTGGGACTAAGAACAACTAATTGTTCCTCAAAAAAAGTTAAAGGACACGCCCAAGTAAAAGAAACACTTAAGAGAAACTTTATAGAACCTTTAACCAGTAGTTAATCGAATTTCTGTTTATGTGGAAAAGGAAAAAGGCGTAACATAGAGATACGACCGTCATTCGTTTCATTTTACTCGCGATACGTGTAAGTTCTCTTTTAAAGGCATCTGAAGAATTCATTTCCCCTCTTTGTCTAGTTGGTAAATGTCATGAAACAATCTCACGTATACTTTTTCTGATGATATAAGGGATAAATACAACGGTACTATCTTCTCCAATACCCAATAACTTACAGAACACACCGTAGATTCTAATCATTGGTGATATTATGGCGCTTCCAACTGATTTAAGTTTCTCTCATGTATCGCTCGGCATGTACATTTCTACTATGTTCAATCCAACCCTGCATTCCATTTTGTCCAAAGAAGATGGAGTTCAAAAAAACAGTTAAATCTAATTAGGATTTATACAGAAGCTCACTATACAAATTGAATCTGATAATTATGTTTGTCCGAGCTATACCTTGAAAATATGGATCCACCAATTGAATTCTCTTTATAAATCTAATGTTAAGTTTTGTAACCTTTTACGATGGTAACCGCAACAATAAATTAGGCGGCATGTGTGCCTTTATGGCTACCTTAAAATTCAAAATGATGGTAGATCGAACCTCAAAGATCATAATCTACTTCTGAAAGTACTCCATCTCATTTTACAGAGAGAATGCCACTTAATATTTTTATAATTATACAAATTAAACTAATAACTTTGAAACGAAAGGCACTTGTGAGCCATGGTACAATAAATAACTTACAAGGATAGTTTCGGCCCCGGAAGTCAATTTTATATTTAGCAGGTGTATAACACGGCTGATTACCAGAAAGATCCTCGGAACTTTTTAAAATGCCTCTTCTCGTATATTACATCTATGATTTATTGATGATCAATTAATTCGGCAATTATTTATAATTATTTAAAATTCTCAACGTGCACCTAGTTGAGTTAAACTTCTTTGATTCTCGTTTTGAGAAAGAATTCTGATTCTGTCTGTAAAATTTTAATTCCTTAAGTTTTCGCATTGCTGTAACCGTTTCTGACTATGAAAACCTTCGTCAAACTTGCACAATTTTTACACTACCGTAGATCAATATTCAATTTTTAATTTAGTTAACGTCATCACATGGGGAAGGGATGATTGCTTCACTATATAACTTCTGTTAGTCCAATAAGTATATATATGTATTATAGATTATTTCTTTACGGTTATAAGATATTTACGATTATACTTGCTAAAGAGATTCGAAATTGTCTGGATTAGCACTAAATAATAATTGGATTTATATTTTTAAAGTATTCATTCAATAATAAATAACAACTTAACAATTAATAACAATCATATTTTACATTAATTCTATTATAGCGCAGGGAGTTTTATCCTCACTGTGATTTAAAAAGTTTCTACATGTGTTTTATTTGGTAAATAAAAAAATATAATCGTTATGTAGAGTATTTCAAATTATACGTTGGTTAACATGAGTATCACGGATGCATATATACAATTTTACAATCTTTGTCCATAACCTTAATCTTTTATTATCTGTCGTTTGACAGTCTTTTATATGAATCTTATGAAATAAATATTTGCAATACATGTAAATTTAATATAATAATATGCATTAGTTAATTATACATGAAAGGTTTTATTATAGCAAACTGCTAATATTTAAAGTACCTGTATTTGGAGGGAGATAATGGACAAATGCTACGAAAGCATTGAACTGCAGACTATATCCCAATTTCAGCAATCTATAAAGGATATTATAAAAATTAGCCAAAAATTAAAGAATAATAAATACAGAACTTTAATTAATTAGTGTTATAAAAATTTAATACGAATTTCTTATGTTGTCTATATTTATATCATCAAATAAAATAAAATCGTATAAAAAGTAAGAAATAAAGGAAATCTTTTAAAATATATAACTTATAAATACTAGTTGTAAAATTGAAATAGTGAATTAAAATAAAAAGTTTAAAAAATTATCTTATGTTGAATACTGCTAGCTTATATAACATGAATTTACGTATGTATATATTCAATGGGTATGCAAAAATGATAATGTGTAACAAACGTTAGCAATTGTTTAATTGATAAATTTTTGATTGTTTAATAATACATTCTATTAATTATATTGCCAATGTGTACATATATCTACTGTGATTCCAACTATTATTTCAAATAAAAAATTAAGGAATTGTTACTTTTTTTCATTTATAAAAATTTTATAAAATAAAAAAATAGAATAAAAATTTGAAGCACTGAATATTTTAATTCAATTGGAATATAATTCACAATATTTATTAACATATATTAAATTTAAATAAATATATTTATTATCAAATAATAACTTACAAATAATAATAATAAGAATGATCTATAATATTAAAAGATTAATATGTATAAAATGATTTAGTTGTCTTGTATTACATTGAAACCTAATGCAGCTAATGTAGATTTAAGGAAACTTTTATATTAGCTCATGTAATAAACAATAGCATATATATATATACATAGATAGATAATAAATCTGATAATTGAAAAATCTCTAAAAGCTTTTGATAGTTTTTGTATGAAGTAAACAAACTTTTATTTTATCCTTTATTTTATGTCTGTGGGTTATTTGGAAATTTAAACAATATGTAGAATAGATAAGAAAATCATCGAAAATTTATCTAAATTAGCACTTATAAATAATCTAAAATCTTTTTTATTCACACATTGTTTAAAAATCTAATACTTTAATTACATAAATTTAAACTTGCATTATAAAATTTTTATATAAAGTTAAAACTCATTTCGATCAAACTTTTTTGAATTAATGTTTGAATTTAAATACAACTTTCAAGTAGAAACATAAGTTTATTGATTATGCATATGCAGTTGCAAAGTTTTATATAATCTTTTGAGTAAAGTTATCAATAAATTATATAAAATTTCAATAGATAGGAGTAAAAATTTATATATATATATATATATTGTAAAAATTTAGGAAAATTAAAAAATATATTGATCAATCCATTGAATTTTGAATAAAACAGAACATACTTTATTACATTCTGCAATTTTTTAAAATATAAAATCTGAAATTAGTGATCTTATCAAAATTTAATTAATTAGTTTTAATTTATAGTAAAAACGGAATGAGTGTTCATAAATTTTTTAATTTAAGTTTGTTTTTGAAAAATTTTATAAAAAAATTAATGAAAGAATCTTATTTCAATTTCTTAAATTGGAAATTATTTTAACATAACTTTATGTCATTATTAAATTATTTGAAAAAGAATAGAGCAAAAAATACTTAGGAAATATGTATCATGAACATTAAAATTTTTCTTAAACTTTTAATCAAATTAAATATGAAAAATAAAAGTATTATTTTACAATTTTACATTTATTTAATTATAAATATATTTTATAATATGTTTTTTAATGTAAATATATAATAAGAAAAAATAATAATATTATTTCCATTTTTAGTTATGTATAAAAAATTAATATTTAACAAATTATTATTTATTGTTGAAAATATAAAAAACTATAAATTATGGTAATAATAATATTGATATTTAACGATTAAAATTTTCAAAACAAACAAAACATTATTGCAATTACTTCACTTAAATATTTAATTTAATACACTTAATTTATATTATTTTATTATATTTATACTTGGCTTGATTCAGATGAATAATTATATAAATAATGCTAATTTAGTATAATAATTAAAAATTAAAAATCTTAAAGCATCTTTTTAAATATTTTTAAAAGGAAAGAGAAGCTTATTTAATAGTTACGAATATTTATGATTTTTAATTGCTACTATGAATTATTATAATGACTAATTATTAATTTATCTATATTTATTATATGCTATCATTATTTACACATTTATTATATAAAAATACAATTAAAAGAATAATTAAGAAAACCTATAGATAGTAAAATCTATAAATGTATATAATAATAGTCAAAACAAATGATATTAAATGATGAAAAATCTCAATGCAATCAAACAATTTCACCTTAAATACATTTGCAAATAAAACATTTAGGTTATAAAATATCAATAAAATTCGATTTTTTTACTTTTTTTTTTTTTTTTTTTTATCGATTTAATTTCAAGACTTTATCTAAGAACCTTTATTTCTTTATCTTTCCTTATTTTCTTTATTCTAACATATAGTTATATTTATGCTATACTTATACAAATTAATTGATTCAATTCTACATTTAATTCATTTTTAATTCTTTATTTACTGTTTTATTCTATATTTACTATTCTTTAATTTTATATTATAACATTCAGCATAATTATACTCAGTATAATAGTATACCTATTATTTCTCTACCTATTAATAATACTTGTTCATTCTCTACCTCCTCACACATAAAAAATACTTAAAATTTATATTTTAATATTCATAATATTTTTAAAATAAACTAATAATCATTAATATAATAAATAGTATAATATATTTACACATGTTACAAGTTCCATTTTATGCGTACGTAAAAATTGTACAGAATATGAAAAAAACTCTTTTAAATTTACACATTTAAGATTAAAACTGCATATGTAACTTTTGTGAACCATTTTTCAATAAAAATATTAATGTAATATCATATAAAAAAATAAATTAAACACAAAGTATATTACTACATACATATTTATAAATACTACATATAATAAAAGTGTGAAGTCAGTTATTATTATAAAAAAATAAAGAACATGATATTTTGTATTATTGTAAATGAGCAATATAATAAGTATGAAATTAGGAAAGAGTAACAAAGTTTGACAAAAACTATATTTTTTTTATCTGCTAAATTTGGATTTTTCCAGAATTACAATATAAAAAAATAAGTAAACCAATTACAGGTATTTTTTTTGACATACCAGTATGATTTTATCAAACTAGCTTCAGATAAGTATTTAAATCCCAAAATAAAATAACTAGTGAATCCTGGAAATACAATTACAATATAAATATATCAGTAGTACATTACACATGTGCGCCAGGTCTATGTATAATTGTAAATATACAATTCTTTACAAAGGTCAAATAGTAGGTACAACAAAATTATACTTGGTTTTTGTATTAATAAGACTTGGGCATATCTATATTTGTTATATTTTAACAAGGATGAAAGTGTAACTCTAAAAATCTATTCCTAATATTTGATTTACAAAATTATTAATATAAAAAATTTTTTAAAATAAATAATTACACAAACATTTTTACAGTATTACAATCAGGATTCAGAGGTCTCTGGTTTATTGATGATTTAAATAATTGAAATTTTTTTTTCAGAATTTTCCATTAGGAATAATTTAGCAAATAATATTTTAGATAAAATATATAAAAATATTAAAAGATACTTAAATGGTAATAAAAACAAGAAATAAACTTAATTTAGGCTATGATCCAAATCTTGTTAGTAAAAAACAGCAGACATCAAAGCATTTCAAGTGAAGACTATTAGTGAGAGAGGGAAAAACTGGAAAATTAATTTCTATTCAAATGAAAAACATAAAAATAAGAAAAGGTAAAAACAATTTAGTAAAGTATTATTAAATGATATATAGTTGTAAGAAAGAAATAAAGAAAAAATGGAACCCTTGTACAAAAAATAAGAAAAACGATGAAAGACTTGAAGGCAAATATGAGGGTAAAAAATGCAAATCAATTTGGAATACAATATATTGCTATATAACAAAATATATTGTTAAAATAAAAGAAATATTCAAAGGTAAAAATAGAAGGAAAATTAGAAATAGTAAAAAAAGAATCTGTGCATATTATAAAGCTAAAGCCTGGAAAAAAAAAAATTAGGTGGACAATAGAATACAAATAAAGTTAAAAATAAAGCAAACTATAATTGAAGAAATAAAAAAGAAAAAATTAAAATATATATAAAAGTTAAAAGTATATGGAGCATTCAAATAATTAATAATTGCTATATTGTAATGTTACAAGTGGTTATGGAATTATCTATATATGATGTGAAATTATATGAAAATAGAAGTAAACACTAGGAGGAAAATAATAAGTACAAATATATAATAATAATATGTATAATACATATAAAAAAATACTGAGTATACCCACGCTAATACACATATTTAGACACCCCCCCCACACTCAAAAAGAAGGAAAGAAAGAAAGAGAGAGAGAAAGAGAAATACAACATACAATAAAAAAAATTACAAAAATTATAGATGTATATATTAGAATAGATGTTAATCTAAAATATGACGATAACACTTACTTAACAAGAAAATGAGATACAAGATAGAAACTGAAAAAATTAGTGTAATTTTTTAAAATGTTTAATAATTACAAATAATCAATATTAAAAGATGAAAATTCATAAAAAAGAAAGATAAAATATTAGGAAAAATTGAGAGGTTAACAATAAAATAAGCATTGATGTAAATAAGGGACCTAATAAAGATAATTAAGAAAGGGAGAGATAGCGAGTAAGAAAGAGACACCAATGATAAAAAAAATTTTAAAGATAAAACAAGATATCGATCAACTTCATATAAGATCGAATAAAAATGCAAACAGGGTAAACTACATTAAGAACATGTGTAAAAAAAAACTGAATAGAGCGTATTAAAGGTAACTTAAGAAATTTTAGAAACATTTACAGAATTTATTGGAATAGAAAGAGAAACATAGAAGAATAATGGGAGAAAAGCAACTGTTTTGCAATAAAACGAAGAAAGCAAAAAGACTGAAAAACTTATATAAATATAAGCTATCTAAAATATTATATATTTTTAAGAATATAAGTAATTATATTTTGCAACACGGAAATGATTGTAAAATTCTAGAAAATTTTGTTCAATAAAGTAATAATACAAATAATAGTGTTCTACTATGAAAATTGGAAAAAAATTGATTTAATACACAAAGTTATGCAATTGAGAAGATGTTATAAATTTTATTATTCAATACTGTATTCATCGTATTCACCCGCGCACACAATCCAACCACATACAGATCAATATTTTTTTTTAATTTTGCAATCTTATTTTTAGTATTGTTATTGAAAACGTAATATCTAAAGCCAATGATTAAATATCTGTTTCCTATTATCACTATTTTAAAATAAAGTTTTAAAAAAATTATTTATGTTAAATCATAAATTTACTATATAAGATATTGAAGGTATATATATTATATATATGTATATTATACTTTTAGTGATACTGCTTATATAGAATACAAATATTATATATATATTATATTTAACATATAATCCATCTAAAAAGAAATTAATATACGATTAGGATCAAAAATATTATAATTCACGTTAAATTTATTCATAATGTAACATAAATAGTTTTTATATGTAATTCTTCCAGTAAATTATTATGCAAATTATATTATTAAAAAGAGAACGTATATTTTATGACAGTTTGAATAATCATGCAATACTATATTTGAAAATTTGTACAAAAAATTGAATTGTTATAAAACTTTAGAATTTTTAATATTCGACATTGTTCAAAAATACTAAGAATGGTTATTTTTTATAAGATTAGTCAACATGAAAAAAATGATTTTACTCAAATTTAAAACAAAATAATTTAAATTACATATAATAAATATTCTTATAAATCATAATACAATTTATACAAAAGTTAACAAATATCTTTATTATTAATTATTATTTATAAAAAATATCAGTTTTTATTAGATTAAAATGTATTACTAAAGCTGAATTAAATACTTTCCAAAGAAAAGTGTTTTAATTAAAAATTTACATAATAATATGAAATGTATATATCATAGGTAACAACTTTAATAAATAGAAACATGATTTATTTATGTTATTGTGTTTCTAATTATGTAAAATTATTTTAAAACTGTATAAATCTCTATCGAATAAAGTTTATGATAGTATTATATTTTTTTATATTAAATTAATTATGAAAATAATAAAATTGTTTAATATTCAGAAATATGTCAAAATATATGTAAAGCTAATGACGAATCAGTATAGCAACAATTTTATAATTAGCTATTTGATTCATTGAATACTATGTATAAATAATATAATTTAAGAAATTTTGAAGTATATAATTTAATAAAATTTATTCTAAAATACTTATATAAATATAACCATCTATTTTCAATGCAATGAAATAAATTTATAGATTAGAAGGCAAAGTTGAAATGTATTAATCTATGTATTTAAAATATTTACTCACTGTTAATATTCCCTTAAATCGGAAACATTTTCCGCAAAATTCGCAAGAGAAAGGCATCGCACCTGTATGGATTCTATGGTGTTCTCTTAATGTTCCCTTTTCTCTAAATGTTCTACCACAAACTGCACATTGGTGAGGTTTGGCACCAGTATGTACCGTTTCATGTTTTTTTAATTGTAATGGCGTTTTAAACCTAGAAAGATTATGAATTTGATTTGAATTTTTTATAGGTAAAATAAAATAAATAATATGTTATAATTTAAAATAGTATTTAAACTATAATATTGAAACTATGTAATTTTCTTTCCTTTTGATTATAATTAATTGTAATCCTATACTTGTAAGTAAATAATATGTTTCTTGATAATATAATAGCATACTTTATTTTTGTTGGTTTATAACTTAATAAAATATTATTAATTGAATAACTTAAAAATAACTTATAAAAAGTATCGTATATTAACCTATACAAATATGGGAATATAAATTACCAACATAAAGATAAAAATATCTTGTTAAAATTAAAAATTAACATCTCTATCGAAAATACACTATGTATAAAACTGATAATGACCTTTAATAATGTATTCAAATATATTGGAACAGACATAAGAATGTCAGCTAATCATAATTAATCATAATCATAAATAACAAATTATTTAAAAATTAAAACAAATTTATTAAGTATTATACTTACGCTTTTGGACATTTTGAGCAATTATATGGTTTATCAGCAGAATGTGTCAAAAAATGAGCCTCTAAATTACCCTTTTGAATAAAACTTTTACCACATTGATCACAAGTAAAATTTCTAACTCCAGAATGAATGCGTTTGTGAGTTACTAAATTAGGTTTTGTAGAAAATCTAATAAAAAATTAAAAATTGGTTTCAGCAAATTTGATACATTTAATTTAGATTTAATATTAAATTTAAAAGGTTAGAACACAATTTATTGTATATTTTCGTATATTTTCAAATAATTGTGGTCCTATAGATAAAGTATATATAATATAAAGTAACCAAAAATTGATATCTGTACTTTTAAACATGAATTATTTATTTTATAAACATCATGAAGCTAAGAGCATTAATATTACACTGTTATAATTATTATACACAAAATGATGAAACTAAACAAAATGAAGATCATAAAACTGACTGAGAGCTCGTTTACACTTGTCGCAAAGGGGTTGTGCTTGCTTTTCTAAATTATCGTGAAAATTTAAAGATGATAAAGATATTACACTAAATTTTTACTACCATGGTATTATGGATTAATATAAAAATTTAGTTTTGAAAATTGTATGCTTATTTTGCTTAAAATTGTATATTTTAAATTTATTACAAAAATATTTTAATCACTTTTATAAACATAAAATTTATATGAAATCTTTGAAACATAATTATGTAAAGAAAAATGTAAAAATTTTTTTATTATATAAAAACTTTGTAAATTATAAGATTTTTATATCAAGTTTCACTTAAAAAATAAAATTTTTTAAACAAATTTCTACTGTTTCAGTAAAAATAATAATTTAAAAACATTTTTAGTTTTTTTTTTAAAAGCAATTTTGTTTCGAACAATGAGAATTATTTTAAATACATGTTTTTAAGTTAGAAAATGTAAAAAATATTGTCATAGAATCTTATTTGATCCCAATTTTAAGAAATATTAAATAAATATTTTTTATTTAAATAAAGACTTTTTGATTTCGCAAAAATTATCAAAATTTATAAATTAAATTATAAATAAAAATCTATATCTGTTATAAGTTATATAAATTTAATTTTTTTACTAGACTTTCTTTACTTTAATTAAATTTTTGAAGTTTATGTCTCAATTTTTAGATACTAATAAGTGGCCTAAATACAATAATAAAAAATTCTTTTTTTCCAAATAAAAAATTAATATAAGATTTATTTTGTATATAATATAAAATTTACATATAAAAACGCTAAAAAAGTATTTAAAATAAGATAATATAAAACTAATATTTATTGTTATGCGTTTTAAAAACTGTTTAATTTAAGATCTGGTGAATATTAAATTTTTGTACAAATATCAAAAACTAAATATAGAATATTTTTGTCTATATATATATATTAAAATCTCATAGAAAAAGTTAATATTTGAATATCAACATTTAAATTGTTAATAACTATATCAGAAAACTATTATTTTATAAATAAAATTAAATTTAAAATTAATATCATCCATAACTCAAGATTATACATTATTATTTTTTAATAATTAGGTAAAAAAATTGAAAATAATAGCGATTTTTTTTTTATAAAAAATGATAGAACCTTTATTTTACGTATATTTATGATTACAATATTATTGTATTGTTATGTTATTACAATAATAATTTTTATTGAAATAGTTAACAAAGTATTACTTGTATTGATTAATTAAAAAAAATTATAATGTACTGTTATTTATGACGCTAGCGCGAATATTTCGCCTTTATAACATTTAAACATGAATCGCCAAAGTACTACAATTTAAATTAATAATTTATTTACTTGCGGAACTTAGCAAATTAGATTATAACATTAAAATAAAAAATTATTAAATAAAAAATAAAGACTGTAAAAAACGAGATGTGTCAACACATGGTTAAATTAAGAATCTTTGTTGATAACCTTCAAGTCCAACAACATTGTCGAATATAGTAATCTCAAATATCATTTTGGAACAATTTTCGCCACCAGAGGTTAATGCGGTTATGTGAACGAATTTACCGATAAAATATCCACACACATTTTCATAAGTAACATTAAAATTTTTCATCTTGTGTATGCATACATTGTGATTTTTGAGAATGTATCGTTGTTAAGAAAAATGATTTACAAAATTATCGTAATAATCACCCTTATACCGAGAATAAATTTAATTAAAGCTAACATCAATTTTAGATTCTCCACAGGCCGTATTAATTAAAAAGTTAATATAATTTCAAAAATGATCTTGAGAAATCACGAAAGAAAATTTTAAGATTATGGGAGAAGTTGAAAGATTAAAAATTATACAAATTATAAAAATTCCTAAAATTCATACAAATCGTAAAATAAGCTCTAATAATAAAAATAGCTGGTAATTTGATTAAATACTAGAAGTAATATCTAAGTACTGAAACTAAGAATATGTAATAAGGGATTTGATTAATAAGTTACTAAACAAAACAAAAAGTGATTACTCCGAATGTTTTAACTAATTAAATTAGAAAAAAAATAATAGAACAAACAATAACTATACGAGATATTGATAAAAATACATTAACTAAGTTGTATATTATAAAATATATTTATGTTTAAGTGTCATTCACTTTAAAGACAAATCTGAGATTTTGAACCTACCTTTTATCACACTGATCACATGGATATCTATTTTTCATATTTTCTGGTAAATGACATCGACTATGAATATACAGAGCACTTTGTTGTCGGAATGTCTTTCCACAAGTTTGACACACATGTGGTCTCTCTTCACTGTGAATAGCCTTATGTGTATCTAAGACCTTTTTGTGAACAAATGTTTTGCCACAATCATCACAACTGAAACAAATTAATATTTTTTTAATTTAATTCATAATTAGATAAAAATTAAAAATCAATGTATATAATTTCGAAAAAATTCTTAAATTTATTCTATATTGAATATATATATAGTATCGTTTCTTTGTTAAGCCAAATGAAAATTTTTTTTCAATATTAATACAGTTGTAAATTATATAGTAACTTATTATATAACATTATATTATATAAATTATACAATATAGTTAAATGTTACAAATATTTAGAAAATATAATTTTTATATATTTAAATTTATGTTTTATAAAGTATGTAATTTATGCACAGGATTTACCTGAATTTAGTTTTGGTTCTATGTCTTTTGACATGTGTTAAGAAACCATAATATTTATCATAAACTTTGCAACATTGTACACACATATACTTCGCCTTTTGATTATGTATGGTCTTATGATGGTCCTCAAGAGCTTCTAGGCTAGGTAAACATTTGTCATTACAATCGGTACATAGCCATGAATATCTATATAACCTATCTTCTTTTTTTTGTTTTACTTTTGATATTTGCTCTGAGTTATCCTTTCTATCTGAAAAAACAATTATTTCCATTTCGGAATCTCTACCTGTTAAGTTAAAAACTCTTGTAGAGGTTTGCAATATTTATAAATAAATTGAAAAGTAATTATAAATATATGTGCAAACTAACCCATCATATAATTATTTGGAATTTTTATATTAAATTTCCTATTTCTTTCATTTTGCTCTTCATTATCTGGTTTATTTAATAATAAAGTCTGCAATTCACTTTCATTAATTTTGACTGAACAATTTTTCCTCTTTATATTATTCTTGTTATTTTGTTGTTTTGTAGAATTTTGTTTAATAATAGTTTTGGTTTCTTTATTATTTGTTTTACTTTTTTCACATTCTGAATTTTGCAAAAAGGCATTATTATCATTAAAGTAAGTGTCATTTATACTATCAACAAAATTATTTGTATAATTATTTTTTTTGGTATAGTTGATATTTGATTTTTCAACAATCGCAAAAGTATTCTTGATGATTTCTTGATGAACTTTGATTTTAGAATTTATTAAAATTCTTTGCAGAGATAATTGTGCTTGATTGGTTTTCTCATAAAATTCATTGCATTGATTTAATAGAACACAACAATCAATGCAAACAACTAATGGTAAACAATCACTTATAAAAACCTTTAAGAAATAAACATTTCATATTTAAGTATTATTGAACATATTATTATTAAATTAAAAAAAATAATTAAATTGTGGATAAATAAAAATATTTAAGATTTAAAACTAAACTATCTAAAAAAAATGAAGACGATTTTTAAGAATGCAATATACAGTCCAAAATAATGTAATTTATGATATAAAATAATATTTAATGTATTTTACCATTTAAAAGACTTTGTTAATTCAAAAACAATTTAATAAAAATTTAAGAAAAACTATATTAATATAATTAATTATAACTCTGATAAAGCAATAACAATTAAATTGTAAAAAATTTTATATAATATATGAATATTATTTTATTTTCATGTTTTTTTAAACAAATATATTTTTTATATTCTGTTTTTTATATTATGCATAAATTTAAAAATTTTATTTAAAAAAATTTATATGGATTTGTTAATGTAAAAAATATGTCAAAATCATATTTTATAAAATTTATAATATTTTTATTCAAAGAAAAATTTATTATATAAATTATTTGTATGTATAAAATAATAAACTATTTATAATATAAATGCTGTTACTATTTTTAAAATATTTAAACATATATTCTTTAATGGATAATATAAAAATTTAAGGTCTTTTTTCAATTGTAATACAATTAAATTAACATAAATCTCATATGTTACTAGATAAGTAGTATGTGATGAGCAAGTTTCTATTTTTCAACAATAATAATTAGGGAAGAAATGATAATAGTTCGAATAATAACACCAAATACTTAATACAATAACTAACTTATGCAAAAAGGTAATTTTTAATAGCTTAATTTTATTATTATATTTAAAATTTAATTTAATTATTTAAAGAAATACCTACTTCATTTTAAAATGACACCCGCGTTTGCAATGCTACATGCTTATGACGTACATCTACTTGAGATAAAGAAAAAAAATGAAGAAGAAAGAACGACGAAAACACTCTTGCCTGTATTTGCAGGCACTTGGCGATTTTGGATTCAATGGCGAGTTTGTGTCCCTCAACTTCAAAGATACCGATAAATCCTTCTTTCTTTTCAGCACAAAGCCGACAAAGCTGTTGTTTTTCTGCTGTCCTCTTCGTGTTCGTCGTCATGCCCTGGCTTATCACCGATCTATTCTTTCCACTTTTTTCTTCAATATTCTTGTATGCATTTATTGCAGTTTTCCTCCAATGATTTCAAACAATGATTTGTATGTAAGTACGTTATTTCTATATTGGTATGCGCGAAGATGCAGTTAACATTAATGAAAAATTAAAAAACTTAGGCTTGAACCACTACCGATGAGAAGATATTGCTTTAGTACTACTTTGAAAAATTAAGAGTTAGTTCTATATTATCTTGTGAAGTAGTATATACAAAATATACCTTAAATTTATTTTTTTTGTTAATCGCTGATATCATCAAGATAGAAGAATGACTATTATTTTCTTTCTAAGATTTTATTGAATAAGTTTCTACAAATCCAAAACATATATATATTTATTTTTGACAAATCGATAAAATTTGTAAATTATACATATATTTATATATATGCGTGTGTGAAAAATTTTTGTGACATTTATACTATTTAAAAAGATAGTTGATAGTAATTATATGAAATAAGATATATAATTTTAGAGTTTTAACTCATAGAAAAAAGTTGATATTAACAAAAAAAACGTAGTATTGAATTAAATAAAAAAAACTATTTATTTGAAAACCATTAGTTATATATTTTCTAAGGTAAACAAGAGTTGTTATATTACAAAATTCATATAATACATCTTTTATATTATAATTGTCCAAAAATAACAATTAAACGAAAAATTATCGAAAAATTATTAGCATAAAATATTTTCAATGATTTTTTATTAATTTATGTTACTATTTGTGCGCAAGTCTAGAAATTATCTTTCCAGGAAAGTAATTACCTTAATATGTAGCAAATACCTCGACAATCTAATACTTTTGTAGTTCATTGGTTATACAAGAGGTGCTGGAAGAAATTGCTTATTGCTATTCATGTATAAACTTTTACGAATTTACACATTTTCTGAGTTATCCAAAAGTTTTTATATTATGAAATCTATAATCCACATTATTAAATTTCAATTAATTAATAAAGAAATATTAAAATCTAAAAAAAGTAAAATTATGCAATAGTATCTATGCTATGACATTTTGAGAATGATTAGAATTTAACGATTAAAACATTAAAAAATAATTGCTTTAATTTTTTTAAATTATTCGGTATTAACAAAAACTAAAAATATTGATAATATGTATAGAAAAATTAACATACAACTAAGTATTGAAGTATTTCAAACAAACAAAGTAATTCTAAGAAAATCAAACTAACAAACAAAAGATATAAAAAATATTACTAGAACAAATTAATGGGATAATATTTTATAATTTATAATTTTTAATCATTAATTTATTTTTAATATTTAAATATAAATAAATACATTTTTTAAAGCATCTCTCTATTTAATTACGACAATGTTATAAATAAAATAATACAATTGTAAATATTTTTCGTTACAGTTTTTAAATAACATTATTCTTTATAATTTGATCTAATATTTTCAGTTAATTTTTACTTACTCTTTTTATTAATTCTGATCTTCAGTTTGATAAGAAGCGCTGGGTTGGTTTTTTTGTTGCAGTTGGAAATCCTATCACTACTCAAGGAATTTAAGAATCCTACATGTCCTCTTACTTAATCAGAAGATTTATTTCAAGATTTGGAATTGAAATACAAAAAAATGAATTGTTAATTAATTCTTTTCTTGCATAGATATAATTTTTTCTGTTATCCTTTTTATCTTGACCTTTCTATAATCTGTTCATTTCATTATCTTTTTTTTTATTTTTATATACTCTTTATCTCACGATAATTTTTTACTCCTTACATTACTGTTACATTTTCATTTATTGTTGCTCTTTTTATGTTCGCAATTCATTCCATTAGTCCACATACTTAAAATAAAAATTTTTTCTAATCTTTTAATTGTTTTTTTCGTTTATATAATCCTTCTCTTCTCTTCAACACTGTTTTACTTCCATTTTTTTATTTGCTTTATTATTATTAATTATTGATCTAATTTTATCCTATCAAACACCTTCGTCTCTCTATTCTGCTATTCACTTCTTCATTTACATTTACCTAGTCTACTACAGATACTTTACTCTGACAAATGTAAGCGAATTCCACATCTTTTTTTCTCTTTCCTTATTTAATATAACCATTTTCTTTATCAATCTAATTAGCTCTTTTCACTCGTTTAATTATAATGTATCTTTTTAACGTTTTATCACTTTTTTATTTTTTTGACTTATATTTATACTATACTTATACAAATTATAGTAGAACTTAAAAAATTTACTTTTTCCCGCCTTTTCTTCATTCGTTAACTTATCCTCCCCCTTCCTTTGTCCTGACATTAAAATTTTCTTCATTATAATTGTCCGATTATAAGTTTTCTGCGCAAAAATCACACATATATACTTATCCAGACTTACTTTGATATTTATTTTGGTGATAACGATCTCTTGAGAATCTATTCAAACATCTCTCGTTTTAAGTTCTTTTTACTTATGCCTTCTTTTTTACTTTTTCTTTGTTCTTCCACTCTTAATCTCTCTCCTGTCATAGTATTAACCAATATCTGAAGCTTTTTTAAATTTATCCTTACTGAATCCTATCTTGGTTTCCTTGATCTATCTCTCAATGTAGCTGTTTTTGCATTTTTATGTAAAATAGGAAAATAATTTATTTGTGGAAATTTTTCTAAAAGAAGCTGTTACACTCATTTCTGTTACAAAAATTCTAATTCAACCTTTTATTTCTCTGCGTGACTTTATATTATCTATAGTTATAATAAAAATAGATTTATTACCTAGAATTTAAATTAATGATAATACTAATTGTTACTTTCCATCCTTTAATTCTTGTTTTTTTTTAAAAATCAAAGTACTACTAAGCCATCATTGTTATCTACTTTAGGCATATAACTATATCCTATGGCTTTAAATTAACAGAGTGGATTTTCTTAATTCAATTCTATTGGTGGTGTATTTAAGAATAATAAATTTCCTGTACCTCACAATACTTAAATTAAATTCCACGTAGTCATATCGTTGTCTCGTTTATAGTTAAATATTTCACAGTTTAAAATTTCATTATAAAAAGCTTCAAATATTGTATTTGAATTTTTTTGCGGTTGTTATTGCTGCTGCTCTTGTTGTTATATTTGTTTCAAAACTAGGAAAAGTACTTTCAGTATTAAAACCTTCAAAGCTAATAGTTAAACCTGCTATTGTAAATTTTGTTCCAAATCCTCCAAAGTCATATGGTTTCAAAAAAATTTTGTTGTGGATTTTTAAATTAAACCTTTCAAACAATAATGCAGTAAAAATAGTTAGCCCTAAAATACCAAAACCTCTAAAACCAGTATCACCAATTGTACTTCTTGGTACAGTTGAACCTAAACCAAATGCTAATGTAAATGAAATTAATTAATAAAACGAATAAAATTAATTAAAATCTAGTGTACTAAAAGTTGAAGTTATACTTCAACACCAAAGCTAGTTGCTGATGTGTATCAAAATCTGCTGCTGTTCCAAATACAATTGATTGTTGTAGAGCTAGTGTACCCAATGCAGATCGTGTAAACGTGACTGGTATACTAAAACCGAATGTTCCGGATGATCCAAAACTCGATGGTTTTATTGGTCTTACAGCAGCTGGAGTATCTGTACTAAAAAAAAAGGCGAAAATCATGACTAGGATTGAAGAACTAAACCCAGTGATAAAAAACATATTTCAAACTAGCAATGTAAATGTATATAACAAAATAACTAATTCGATACTTTTCCGCGATAACCACACGCTTGCACTCGTATCTATCATCAAAATGCCTTAATATTTTTATACTTTTTATTGTGTCTAATAAGGTTTATTGTATCTAAGTTCAAAAGAAAATTTCTATCTTAGTGTTTTTATCCTCCCAGTTCTACAAGTATTAAAATCCGATTTTCACTCTTGATGTCTTCGATAGACCTATTATCTTTCTACCCATCTGATTTATATATCATTTTTACATATTTCGTAGTACCTTGGGTATCCCTAATATATTTTTCATAAAAATAAAAGAGTTTAATTAAAAAGATAACAAAATTAGTGATTAATTGTAAAAGAATTTAGTCGGTTGTTATTTGTGTTTGTTTAAATACCACTAGTGAGCTTACGCTTCAAATATTAATATTGCAACGGTGCTAGAGTACAAATATCCATGTATAGAAAGAGCTATGAGTGCATATGCATTTTTGACACAATATGTATATTAGTAACATAAGAAAACTTCTTATGCTGCAAGGAAAAAAGTAACATTTTCATTCAGTTTGTGCGTTTCAACACTACACGTTTACCAAAGTAATACAAGCTTGCGCATAAGCAAAAGATAATATTCAAGCGATATTACAATACTCTAAACTCTATTCTGCAGATAAGAACAGACAGGCGGAAGAGTGAATGTTGTTGTTGTTCACACTGGAAACCATTAATTTAGTTAAATTAAAAATATTATTTTGTATCTACATGTGTATCTTATCAAAAAAAGTTTTTTTGATAAATTTCTATGAACAAGAGCATGCACGGCTTCAGCGTGAGTTGTTATATAAGATATTGCCCCCTTTGCTCATAGGTGTAATGCCAAACTTACGTACCCAGTTATCTATGTGCGTGTATTGTGGCGTCACTACAGTGTCTGGTACAGGTTAATTCCAACAGAAGCATGGCTATTGCAACATAGAAGTTGTTGGCGATGGAACATCCCGTCAGCCTCTTGCATGCGTGGGAGCGCATAGGGATTATCGGGCCGGACCGGTGCCGACATTGAAAAGACTAGTCTCCCATTTGCACAGGCCCCGGAAAGCCCGAGGGTTTTCCCAGATACATCAGATGTACCAGGCATGTAAGGGCCAATTTTTTCGGGGCGACAATCGGACCCGTTTTACACAAACCGATGCGTAATTTTATTGCGCATATTGGGAAAATTGGTAGTGCATCGGTCGGTAAATTTATCGAACTTTTATATAAAAATCATATATATTCAAATAGTTGAAGTGTTAAAAAAAAGTTTAGCAAAGAATATAACAATATTATTATTGCATAAAGACCTATAACACATAATCCTTCCAAATAAGTTATTTTCAATTAGTACCACTTCAATAGTTTTCATAGGTTTTCATATAAATTTCTTGATTTAAATATAAATTAAATAAAATAAAATTTATTACTATTTTTATTCATTTTAAAAAATTATAAATGTACGTATAGATCTATAAATATATTTTCTTTTTAGAGAACCATAAAAATATAAATCATGATTAGACGTATAATTGATAACACTCTTTATAAATAAATAAAGGTGTATATATATATAAATTGAATAGAATAAGAAGCGAACACTATAAAATTAAAAAGCATTATCTTTGTACATTTTATTGATTATGTATCATAAAGATATTTTATCAAAGATGTAAATAGATTATGGAAGAAACTTTATTAAAAATAATAATTTTAACGAACTAGAGTTACTTAATATTATTAAATAATCTACAGCTATTAAAAACTATTTACATCAGTGGAAAATTTTAATATATATTATTTAAATAATAAACAAATGTTTAATTTCGAATTATATATAACATCGAATCAGAGATTGTGATATAGAACTTGAAGAAAATGTGTAACATGTGACAACAGTAAAAAAGAATTGCAATTTATAAATAAATGGTTAAAGAATATAAAAAATAAAAAGAGTCACAATGAAAAATATAGAAAAAAATTATAAAGAAAAAAGTGACAAAGTAGTACATAAAAATAAAAGTTACAAAAATGAAGCTAAGTTATAGCGGAGTGAATATAGTCACGTTTAATGTAGAAAAAATCGAAACAGAAATCGTAACATTAGTATAATAATTCAAAGTACAATGCGAAAAACTTCAAAAGTATTAAAATAGAAATATAGAATATATATGTGGGAATATGTGATTATGGATAAAATTAGATAAATATATATTAATAATATATTCAAATAAAAAACGATATAATTATACAAATAAATATTATAATAAATTATCTCTTCTTTAATAATTATGTTTCTTTTAACTTTATAGGTTATAGTATATAATAAATAATACTAATGTTTCTTAAAGAGGCCTCTCATATACTGACAGACCTCTATCGGTTTAGCTTAAATGAAAGACACCCCTTCTGAATATAATGTCGTTCGTCATTTACCGTGATGCACACACATAAATCTTGTGTACTCACTTACATACTCATACTCTTTCACTCTCATTCCCATATATATAAATAATGATAATGATAAATAAAAATAAAGATACACGCTGTATGATTAACAAAGAGGAGAATTAAAAATTTCTCACCAGAAGATATCTGAAAACAAAACTGAAAAAAGTAGAAAAAAGTACGAAAACATTCTGATCAAAAATTGGAAAAATTTTATAGAAGTTTTTATGGAAGGTCTAAGAAAAGCTTAAAAATACGGAAATTAATTTACTGAAATTGGTTATGAGAAGATAATAAAATGGAGGTAAAAAGAAGAAAGAAAGGACAAAATTGAGAGAAAAAGAATAGCGAGAAAGTAAAAAATAAAGGGAAAACTAAATTAAATGAAGACTAATGGGAAATGCACTTAGTGATAAAAAAAGACAAAATAATATTAAACACGAAGATAGATACGTAGGGATTTATGAATACTGTGGTTAATAAATCAAATACAGTATATAACGAGCGATGAAAGGAGTTAGATAGAGAAGATATAAAAACTACATAGAGGAAAGAAAAGAGTACAAAGAAAGCCTTAAAAAGTAAAACAAAGAAACGACATAAAGACATAAATTCTGTCGTATAATAAACAAAATGATGAAGGATAGAGGAAAGATAGATAGTACGATTGAAAAAGAACAATGGTGATGCTCTAGGGGATTTATAGGGGACGAAAGCGAGAGAGTTAGAGGATAAACGAGAAGAAAGGAAGAAAGAACATTAAGTGCGGATAACGCGAGTTGTTTTAGAGCATCAATGAAAGACACAGTGCTTGAGATGTTAATTTAAGTTTAATTGGAAATAAAGACTAAGAAAGTAGTTAGTAGTAAAGTAGTTAGATAAAAAGGTGAATAAAATATAGAAAAGGAAAGATAGCAGTCAGCATAAAGAAGATAAAAAAAGTGATGTATATTGTATGGGAAAATTGTGAAACAAATTAAAAACAGAAAAGTATCGTTAAGTAACCGGGTGGAAGGAGTCAGACAGCTCCACACGGGCGCATAAAAGTTAAAAGTAGACAAGTGCGGTCAAGGGAAGATGAGGAAAATAATAGAATTCGAAAACTGTGCACAGGCTCGTTATAAATCGCGTGAAAGCGAAAAAGAGTAAGAAAATTAAAAGTATGGATGATCTCCAGATTAGCAATAGATTAACTAAAGCTGATGCAAAAAAAACTTATAAGTAATTTTCACATTGTTTTTCAGGTGTTAAAAAATGAATTTTTATGTAGTTAATGTGGTTTTTTTTATATTAAAAACAAATACATTTTAAAAATTTTTAGAAGTCTAAAAAATATTAGAATTTTATGAAAGTTTTAGTCAAAGACGGAGTTCGTCGTTTTCAAATACGTGAAAAGTAAAAGGGAACAATAGACAGATCTCCAATTATAGGATGCTCAATGTAAAATAAAAAGTATTTCTCCTAGACCAAAAAAGAGAAATAAACCAAAATAGACAGAATATCGAGATGCACCAAAATATGTTATATATCACAGAAATTACATATTCCACGTTAGACAAATTTGAAACAACATTTCGATGAAAATATAACATACCTGTGTCGTTAGATTTTTTTCTCCTATATTCACTATTACAGAAAAGCAGGGGAAAAAATCAGTCAATAAATTTATTAAATAACTATTTCGCTAATAATAGGATACGGACGGTTATTATAGTTCTCTTAATATTGTCATTTATAGATGCAATGACAAAAAATTATTTTATGGAAATTCTAATATACTAATCGCATTTCGTATATTAATTTAACAAACCCTTCGATTGGATGGGAATGGAAAACATGTTAAACTAACTTAAAGTAACAGCACGAATTTTTGTCTGCGATTGTAAAGGTTGTTTTGGAGAAGAACTAATGTATTAGTAAACTTGAATGTCAAAAAAGGGTTAGAAGAAAATTTACATCGACAATACCGACTGTTTTCTATTAATCTATAAAAATAAATATCTAAAATGTATTTCTAAATATAATTAAAAACCATAGCAAATATTAAAAGTCACGGACAAAAATTTATAAACGAAACAATTTATGAGTGAATTAAAATTATTATTTAGCAGTTGTGTTTATATCAAATAACCAAGAATATATATAAAGAATTTCAATAAAAAAATACTTTAAAATAAACATATAGAACCAAGAACATAGGAGCAACAAAAAAATACTAATTTTACAAATTAGTATAATACGAAACAGCCAATATATCAATAATGTAAGAAAAAATATTAGAAGTAATAAATTAAAGAACCATCCGCAATTATGTAAAAATTAAAAAATCAAATTATTAAAATTAATAAAATAAAATTATATAAGAATTTATTAATTACATATGAAGATGCAACATTATCTAGAATTTATTGATAATCTTAATAGTTCATAATATACGGTAGAATATTTTCGTTTAAAAGGTTTAACTAATATCGAAAACGATGTACAATAGTTACTTTTGAAAAAGTCGCTCCTTCATTTATAATAATAAAATATTGGATGTATAGTTGAAACACAGTTTAAATGCCGAGTTGACATGGCTGTAGAAGTTGACAAGATAAACATTGCAGGGCTACCGACTGAAGTGATGATACAAATCATAAAAATAATAAGAATTATAATAATAAAAATATGTAAAAGATTCGGAAACAAAAACTAATTATCATAAGTTACTTAACAGAATAATGATAATAAGAATAACCAATTAGAATGGATGCATAAAAAATATGAAAATTATTATAAAGACAGACAAACAAACAGAAAATTTGAAGTTAAAGGCATTAGAAGTACAAAGGAGCAGTATTTGATCGACAAAAAATGAACAGATAAAGAATTATAACATAAAAATATGTGACAAGAATGAATGTATAAAAGCAATAAATTATATAACATAAAGGAAATATATATCACAATCATTATAAAGCAAAGTTAGTAATAAATAATACAATTAATAATATTAACGTATGTAATATAAACATATAAAAAAACACTAATCACCTTGGAAAAGATTACATATATTAAAAAAATGGTTGTATTCAAAATAAAGGAACGATTTTAAATCAGATAGTATAAATAGAAAAGTACAACATATGGTAATCGCAAACCGAATGTAAAACAGACAGAAATGATATAATTAATTGAATATCTCGAAAAAAAGAGGACATCATATACAATTCGTTATAAAATACTAAAAGGTGAGTAATTATTAATAATTAATAACTAATAACATTAATAGATAAACATTAATAATACACAAAGGTAAAAGACTAGTAAAAATAAATAATATAAAGAACAAAAATTAAGTTAATAAAAAAAACTGAGTATAAAAAGGTTATGATAAGAATATATGTATGCATATGTATAATAACACTTATATTTTTTGGTCATATGATATTATTCTCTCAATGTTATTCAGTATAAAACAAAGATATTTCATTAGCATCTAACGTCACTTTTCAACCTCATAATTCCAACTCGATAATATCATTATTATACGCAAAAGAACAAATTTAAGGGTATATTACAGATACTCACATTAATAGATAAGAGTATTAATATAATTCTATTATAATGAAATATGATTACAACAAATATATATAATAAAACTCAATATAATTATCTTATTACAATGTATTAAATATGATAAAATTTAAATATTTAACAAATTTTATTGATAATAATTAAAAAATTTTTTCTATTTTATGATTAAATTACTTAACTTATGAATAACTTATGTGTTGAGATATTAATGATAAAAATTTTAAATTACAGTTGAATATAGATTTAGTAGAAAATATGTATACGTAGAGGAAGAACATATAGAGTAGGTTTTAAAAAATAATTAGCTTATACAATGAAAATTAAAAAATTTTTAAATCAATAATAATTGACTAAAATATTTTCTAAAACATTTGAAATTAAACATTTTTTTAAAATAATGTATTATTCTAAACTTTTTTGGTGTCATTCACTTTAAACAAAAATCTGTAACAATATAAGTACAAAAGTTTAGAGTACTTTCATGCGTACAACTGTAGCGTCAAAAAAACGAAATGAAAGAAAGAGGGATGTAAAAAAAAGAGAGTGGTAGAAGAAGATTCTTGGTAAAAAAGATCATCAATGAATCAATTGATTTTGATCATTCGAATAACACTGGTCCACGCAAAATTAAAAAGAGTAAAATAGGTGTCAGAAACGAAGCCGAAGATGTAAAAAAAAATTTATAGGTAATCATGCAGGATTACATCTGAAATAACTTTTAATTATCATTTTGTATTTTTTAGTTTATTTCTCCTTGTCTCATATATATTTTGTACATTCAATAATTTCTATATTATAGCGTTTTTTATATTTTTGTTTTTTTACCTATTTCGATCAACGTTACAGCATGTATTCAACAACATTATAAAATATTCTCTTATTCCAAATATATTTGTGAAACATAAATAATTAATTAAATAAGTGACTTTATACGTTCTCTGATCTACATGAAAAATATTAATATTTAATCAAAAATATCACCTTGGAAACTCAGTTTTGCCGTAATTTATAATATACTGTTTGTACACTTATAACAGATGTAATTACTTAATTATTATTGAAAATAATAAATTATTAACTTTTCAATTTAATTTTGACTATCTAGATAGCAAAAAACGCTATTTTGATAACGTAAAATCTCTCGTATTAATAATTAATATCTCCTACATGATTACCGTTATTATTCATAATATATCTATTCGCTACAACCTTAAATATATTTGAATTTATTAAATTGCTTTTCTTATTTTATAGTTCAATAAATTTATTAGAATGATTAAACTTTAAAAATATTAAAACTATATTATAACTGATTAAAAATTAAAATATAAACTATATTGTAGACCATTGGGTTCCTCGACTTTAAACCATTTTAATACATAGTCGGCGAATGACGTATCATTGGTAAGGTATCAACCTTAATATGAACTACATATGATATTGTAAAATTATTCGATTACCAAGATGGGTATTTTCTTTAAAATATTTATTTTAAAATATTTATGAGCATAAAAGATATAATAATTAACATAAATATTACTTTCCTCTGACATTACTTCCTTTATTTGTAATTTTAATTAGAATCAAATTACAAGAATAGTATAAAAAATAATATTTTAAATTCAATTTTTTTTATAGACCAAAAATTGGTAAAAATATTTTTTTAAATTACCGAGAAAATTTGAAAGACAAATTTTAAATAAAAAATATAAAAATAAGTATAATTAAACATCTACTTTTTTCAGTTATAATTATAATTCAAAATATAAAATAATTTATCTTAGATGAGATTATAATACATAAGTAAATTTTCATTTGTAAATATAATTACAAATATTTGATTTATATAATATTGAGTTCGTGCGTATTTGTGTTATCGAAGTAATAATCGAAATTTCAAATTTTCTTAATATCATGAACTTTGTTTAAATATTATCTAATGTTAAACAGTCAAGATATTAGTATTTTTTATACATAAAATCTTTTATAGTAGATTTTTTAAACAAAAATGAATTATGAATATATAAATAATCATTTTTGATTAATTTTTTCAATATACCAATAATTAATTAATATAATATAAAATATTTGTAGAAATACGAATATAATAGGAATTTAATCGATCAGATCTTTTTTAAAGTCTAAAATTTAAAGTTTTTTAAATTAAATAATAGTTATTCAAAATTGATAATTATAAAAATAATAATAAAATAAAAGTATGTCTGTATTTTAATAAAGAAAATAATAACTTGGAAAAAGCGCAAGCCTTTTAGATATTCAAATATAAAATTACTAAATATTGTACATATCTTGAGTTACATTTTAATAATTTTCTATCTATTTTCTAAACATACTTTTTATATTTATTATTAGTCTTCTCATCATTTTGGAGAACCTGTACACATCAAATTTAAAAATTAGCATGATTTGGTTAATTTCTAAAAAATATTCTTAAACATCGTTATTTTTTTATCCTAAATCGGTGACACTAGTTTTGGAATAGCTTTAGTAATAACTGTCACTTTAGAATTTCGACACTTAAGTGGTCAACAATGTGTAAGTGACTGAGATAACACGCCCACAAATACATCGTGCGTGCTCAAAGACAAAACGGGCGCACATCAAGACCAGAAAGTACTTTAAAAGTCTGTTTCAACTTTAACCTGCTTGTTGATGCGTGTATATATAGGAGTACTCAACATAAGAAAGCGTCGTAGTTCACTAACGAACGTCGTAACTCGAGCATCGTTTCTACAGGTACTTCTAATATAGTTTTACTTGTATTTTCTTATGATCTATTTATGTATCTAATTATGTACGTATTTATTTATCTATCCTTTACTTTAGAATTTAGATAGTTTTTTAATATACGAGATTTTATTGCAAATTAATAGTAAATAATAAAATTATATAAAAAAATATTAATACTTGTTGATATGTACTTTGGCCTAAATATTATTTATTTATTATTAGGATTTTTAATCGACTAATTCTTAAAACATTTTAATATTAAAAAATATCTTTATAAGAATTTATTTTATTCATAATAAATTTTATAAATAAGAAGAATTCGTATATGAATATTTTGAATTATACCAGTATGTGAACAGAAATTTTAGTATAACTTAGTTTATAAGACAATTATTCATGATTTTTCATTCTTCATGACAATAATAAAGTACTATTTAAAAGAAAACTAAAATTCTAATAAATTAAAAAAATATAAAAAATATTAATCAATACCATTTTATTATGCAAATAGCATAATAATTTATTGTTTATTTAATATTTTTTAATTACTTTTTCACAAATTTAAAAAATATTCAAAATATTCTAATACTAATAATTATTTTCCTTAAAAATCAAAATAGTATTATCATATTATATATTATATTATATATTAAAAATATACAAAAATATCATAATTATATAAATTACTTTACATTATTAAGTAAATTTTTTTTTTAATTTGTAAAAAATACAAGTTTTATTAAAACAATATTAGAAAATAAAATATTTACAACAAAAATTAATCATTTTAGAATTTGCAAAATATAAAAACAGTTTGAGTGAAAAGCTAAATTATTTATTTCATTACTAATATATTTTTATAATTTATACATGAGAATTTGTATATTTAATATTATCAATAAAACAATATTTATTTATAAAACTACAGACCAAATTTTAAACCATATAGTATTAATAATTTTAAATATTGTAAAAAATTTCAAATAATGAATGCAAAAATATAATGAATTTTCTTTTTTTCCATTTTTACAAATTTCTTTTCACATAAAATTATATTTATATTTAAAATAAAATACCAACAATCTTGTTTGCTATTATAAAACTTGTAGAAAATCAACTTGTATTTATAACGAAAATCTCGAATAGGTGTTATATTATCAAACATTAATTTTACAAAAACATTTTAAGACTATTGAGATGAAAATTAAACCAGTTTCAAATAATATTATTCAAATTTCATCTGAATTAAAATATTAAAAAAATTTTTAATTTAATTCAATTCTACTATATTTTTTTAAAAGTTATCTAAAAGATATTTAATACAATTATACAAATATAATTTAAATATTTTAATTTGTATATTAATTGTGTATTTATATAAATTAATATAATTATAGGAATTAATTACGAATAGCTATAGATAATCGAATATTGAGAAATTAAAATATCTTAAATAAATAAGTTAATTTTTTTGGAGTGTTAATAATTAAACATACACAATTTTATTAGTTTAAAATAGGTAAAATAATAAATTTAAATGTCCGACAATGTAATTTAAGATTTTAGCATTATATTATAGATTTAGATTTTTTAGATAATACAAATAATATTCGCTATTAAAATTGAAATCATAAAATTATAAAATTGCTATTAATTTTTTATTTTATTTAATTATAAAAATTATCTATTTTTTTCAATTTTTAATACAATTAAAAAAAAATTTGAATGAAATTAAAAAAATAAATGATAAATAAACTAGAACTATCAAAATATTGCTTTTATTTTCATCTAGAAAATCTATTTTTAGGTAGGAAGTTTGTAAAGAGTTTTATATTAATTTTTTAAATATATATTTTTTGGTAGTTTCGAATTGGCTTAAATATTTTATGACCGAATAATACTTAATGACAATATTCTTGTAATCATTTTTTATGAAGAATATGTTATTAATTTTTGCTTTTTTGAATAGATAGATACAAAAACGACAATATGATACGATTTTTAATATTGTTTGGAGCTTTGATCACTGTAATCTCGTCACAACAACCAAATGGACGAATCTTAGAGGCGCCCATTCCTGCGGCTTGCGCACAAAGTAAGGTTTAACTGCTATTAAATTTTTTATTTCATTTCAATATTAGTGTTATTTATTAGAAACAGAAACTGAAATTAATATTTTCAATGATGCTTTCAAAGATGAACAATTTTATGTTTTTTTTAATACGAAACTATCGAAAATTTTCAGATTTATATACCATCTATTTTAATATGTTGTTTTTAATGTTATGATAAAGTTTTAATCAATCATTTTACATGATATATGTATTATCCTTTGCATTTATTTGAAGGTTTTAATTAAAAATGAAGAAAAACAAATGAAAAATTTATATAGAAACTTAATTCGCTTAAAATTAACATGAGTTAAATTTTTTTCTAATAGGAAATATTTGTTTATAATGTTTCAGAATAAAAAATTATAAACTTTAATTGTGGTTATCATTATTATATAATATCGTTTAAAGATTCTTATTTGAGTAAACATTGGAAATCTACAATATAAATTTAAATTAAATTTATAGTATAACTAATTTTTTTATCTATTACACGAACAAAATTAAAAACAACTTATTTTGGTTTTTTCTTTGAAAAAATTTATGCTATTAATATTATAATTTAAATATGTAAGAATATTTATAATGTAGAGAAAGAACATCTGTCAGCGTGACAGTAATAAATTATTATTAAATATCTAAGATATTTTTCGTATTACTACAAAAAAATCTAAATAATTTTTGTGTTGTAATTTAGATAAAAAATTCTATCTAATGACAAAATTATGTAGATCATTTTAAAAGTAGTATTTATCAATTAGTGTATTAATTAATTTATTTTATAAACACTTGCATATTTTACATAATTACATTTACATAATTTCACATAGTTCAAAAATTTATTTATTAACTGACCAATGAGTAGTTATTTATAATTTTAAGTTATCATTTATTGTATTAAAAACAAAAAATAAAATTTTGGATAAGATATTTTAGTTAGTTAAATAATTTAGATTATAATATACATTATATAATATTAGATTATATAAATAATTTAGATTATAATATAAATTCTTTAATAAAAATGAAATTTTTCATGATAATTTTTTGTTGATCTGCTGATATGTTTGACCTACTTGTAATTAGAAAATATAAAAATACATTTTATTTATCAAATTAGTTTAAAAGTAATAAGTAAATTTATAAGTCATGTTTGAATTATATTTCAAATTTATAGTATTTAACTAACGCCTATTTAAAAAAAATTTTTTTCATTTTATAAGATAAAAATTGAACTTTATTCTTAAAGATACAATGTAGTATTGTTAATATATAAGTTATTTTTTAAAGTTATTATTATATTTTTAAGTCTATAATTTATTTAAAAATAATTAGTTTATAGAATTTAATTGTTTTCATCTAAAAACTGGGATATATATTATTAACTAATTGTAAAAGTTCATGTATAAAGAATTAAAGTTTTTGAAAAAAAAATATTCTTTTGTTCAATTCATTAAGTCATGATAATTTATTCAAATAAAGAAATAAGAATTTTGACTATGTGCTTACTTATATTTCGAATGTAAAATATTCAAACATTTTAATGACTTTCGTCCTCTGTCATCAATCCTGAAGTTTTAAGAAATACGTGGTAACACTTTCACAAATTAAAATTCTTTCGTCAAATGTATGTATCGTAAAACCGCTCTTCGTGTAAAACACATACACCCATCTTTTTTCAAATAGAATCTCTACATGGATACGTATGTATTTATACATTATTTTAGCCGAATGAACTAAGAACTTTTTATTACATATCAAGTTCTTAGTTCTGTACAAAAGAAATTCATACAAAAAAAATAATCAAAAGATGTAAAAAATAATCCTGATAATCACAACGCATTAATAGTTAATAGTTAGCTATTTCTAGCGTATTATTTACAATATCATTTTATAATTCTTTTTATTGATTTATTCGTTTGTTTTTAGGTATACTAATATAAAATAAAATAATATTTAAATTTTATAAAGTTCTAAATGTTTCTTTTTTCATTTTGTTTTTCTTATTAACCTATATAAAATATATAACTAATAAAAATAAGTTTTTTATGTTATATAATGTAACTCTCATTATATAACTTAGTTTTTTTTAAATTGATATTTCAAGTTCAGTTTAACGCATATTGAAATTTAAGACATTAATATCTCAAGAAAAATGATTGGTGAATAATTATTTTTAGACCACTTGTTATTTTTTTTTATTGAAAGTGCGATTAACTTGAAACGATAAATATAAAAATTATTTCTTTAAAGTATTAAATAAATATTATTCAATGCATATAATATGTGGTACTATTATAATTTCAGTCACATGCCGACTTTTCTTTTTTCCTTTCTCCGTTCGAATAATTAAATAAAACGTTACTCTCCTCACAAACATAAAAAAAAGAAAACAGAAAGAGTCGCATACGAATACTTTCACAATCAACAAAAACGTAGTAACTTCAAGTTCCCAAGATGAAATTCCAATAAACTAACGACGCCTCCTGCATTCTTAAATAAGCTTTCATCGCATCGTATGTATCTGCGTCTACTCACAAGAAAGCCATAGAATTATATTTCAAATCGTGTATTAAAATCATATCTAATTATCTTATTTAGATGTATTTTTTACAATTTTTATTCTTTATAAAAAAATATAAATTTTTTTATTTATTTTTCTATTGTTATTATGCGACAATATGTTAATTGCAACAAAATTCTTTCGTTAATTTTCATCAACAAAAGATAAGCACTAAATTTTCCACAATTTACAAATTATTACAAAACATTATAAGATAAATTTTGTACTCCGTCAAAATTTATTATTATCTCCAGTTTTGTAATTACAATCTAATATACAATAAAAATACTCTGCTATCGAAATCTAAATCATGTAAAGAAGCTCCTTATTGAAATACAAATTAAATAGACATATTTTTCATTGTATTATTATTTTTTAGTATAATTCAAAATTGAAATCATATTATATAGATAAAAGTATAATTTGGTGTTTATGGAATTAAATTCGCGGTATTTATATATATATATATAATATATATTAAATATCAGAACAAAATCGTTTTAAAAAATAATATTTCGTACATATTTGTTTTTATTCAGAAAGTGAGGAATCGTAGCTAAAAATACCTAATCATGAAAATCTTTGAGTTTTATATTTTATGTTGCCCTTAAAAATTAATTTATATGTCATATGTCTATAATTTGCAAATAAGTGATAAACTCAGTTCAGCAAAACAATAAATTATAATAACAGTAAAAGAAAAACCTGTTTTGTTTTTTTTTATTTTTATTAAAATAATATGCTTATATAACTAACTATACGTATGATTTTTTTAAATCCATGATTATTTGAGTATTTATTATCTTCTATTTCATTATAGTTCTTAATTTTTTTAGGTTAATAATAAATAAATATGAATCGTATATTAAAAAGGCCATGATTTTTCTGGCGTATGGTGAAGAGGGAGGGGAGAGTGACACATATCAAATAGATAAATAAATGTAAATAACCGAAGCAATTATGTAGTGTTCAGGTGTCGTTTTTATTTTGTCAACATTTTAATAATAAATAAAAATTAACGGTACTTAAAAGATGAAGTATGTTAAATATTTTATTAATATATGTTATAAAATTTTTTTATTTAACCTAGTTTAATATTTTACTTCTTGAACTTTTTTAATTTCACCACTGAACCATAAGAAATAAAAAGTGATTCTAGACTATTATTTATTTTATTCGAATCATTAATAAGCAAATATTATTTTTAAACAAAATAATGAATAGCATAGGAATAACTTTATTATAAGTTGTAGTATTAACGTTTCTATTGCATATTACGTTGGTAAATGATATTAAATAATATTGTTTATAATAAAATAATAAAATAAAGATGATATAAAAAAACTTTGATTTATTTGTACTAAATCAATATTAAAAATAAACTAATAAAATATGTAAAAAATGTATTCAAGTTTTTAAATAATATTTGTAGAAATTTGTAGAACAACAATGATCATTTCAAATTTGACTATTTATAATAAATAAGACTTTCATGACATATTATTTTTTATTCATTTTTTGTTGTATTAATATTGATTTAAATTTCATAAAAATATAAATAATATGGTATTATAAATCTATATGATAATTAGCGTAAGAAAATCTTTGTGTGTTAACACTGTATTTTAACTTTTTCAAATATTTTATGCTATCTAGTAAAGTTTTTATTTAAAAATACTTATAAATTAAAAATTTCTAGTAACAGAAGTAATTTTGAAAAATTGAAAAAAAATTTTTAAGATAAACATTAAAGAATTATTTTTGAAGCTATTAAATCAAGTCGTAATCGAATTATTAATATTGTAGTATAACTACTAATATATTTTATTTTATAATAATTACTCCAAATTTAGAAATCATTATCAAAATTCTTCAAAATTATAAAGTAATAATAATGAATGCTTTCAACCACGTAATAAATACTACGGATTTTTTTCTTCAAAGAATAATAATAAAAAATATTACATATATTTTAATTTGTTTTTATTTACGAATACATCTTATTTCATACAATATTTCATATCAAACTATAATTTTATAACTTCTAAACTCTGTATTAACGCAATTCTAAAAATATTATTTTAAATATTTCTATGAAACTTTTGATATTAGTTACTCGTTTTAAAATTTTTTTCAATTTTCATGTTCACATTAAATAAATATTTAGGATAATTGTTATCATATGCATTAATTACATTCATACATGTAATTTAACTTTTAATTTTACTCAAGTAAGCATTTAACAGAAAACATTTTTAGTATTTTTATAATATAAAAAAAAACTTTATCAAAAAATTTTGCAATATCAAATTTTGATTAATGATTTTATTTAAATAATTTTTTAATATAAGGTTTTACAAGATATTGTATGCTTTTTTTATTGAAACATAATTATTGGAAAAAATTTTAAACAAAATATTGAAACATGTTTATGAAATAATCTTTTATTACCTAAAACTAGATCTTGGCCAAGCTTTTTTATGTTAATTAATATCTTTTAATTATTTAAGTATTTGAAAACAACTAAAAAACGTAATATACATTGTAAAAAATATTCATAATTTTTAAATAATTAATTTAATTAATAATTTAATTTTTAATTTATAAGTATTATAAATAATTAATTACCATTCTCGAAGGAATTATACACGAGCGCTTCAATGGCAAAGGTTATTACTACTCATGGGTGGATCCTAGAACAACTGGTCAAGAGGTAGACTGGATATCAGGAAGAAATTTCTGCAGACAACGATGCATGGATCTTGTTTCTTTAGAAACATCAGCCGAAAATGAGTTTATTAAAAGCCGCATTATTCGAAGTAATTATCTCATTATTACTTTTATATTTGTTAATTGGTTTGCAACAAATTTATTTTAAATATTGATGTGACAACAAAAGCTAGTTCAAATTTTACTATCTGTAATAAATATGGATCTCACGACATGTAACTATAAACTGCAGCAAATCAGAAATATTTGAAAATCATGAAAGATATCATCGACTAGTTTATCTTTTCACTAAAAGTAATTTTTTTGCATATAATTTGTTATATTTATGAATAATAAATTTTTATACATCTTATTATATTTATAATATTCTAAGAATTAGTTTTTTAACGTTAATACATTTATATTTACAAGTTTTAATATTTGAGGAAAATAGCAATTTACTGTTATAAAAACAAATATTAAGTAGTTTATGTATATAAATTTTCTTACTTTAATAATGAAAACAGTTTATAAAACGTTTACTATATGAATTTTACCATTCAGACAAAATAAAATACATCTGGACTTCTGGACGTCTTTGCGATTTTAAGGGCTGCGATAGAGCCGATCTTCAACCACTTCAAATTAATGGTTGGTTTTGGACTGCCGAACTTCAAAAACTTGCTCCAACAACCGATAGGAATCAAAATGACTGGTCTGAAAATGGAGGGTACATAATGCAATACAATTTTATTAATTTTCTAGCTTAATTACATTAGCTTTTAAAAAATTTATGTATCATGTATAGTGATACTGATATGTTTTAATGATCAAGTGTGGAGTACAAAGAAAGAAAAATGGATTTACTTTTTTTTTTAAAATACTCTTTAACATTTGTTACTCTCGTGACACTGTCAGACAATTTTTTCAGAGAAACCGTAAAACACTATAGTATTCCTAGTACTATACTTTTTCAAAATTTCATGATTGGCTTTTTAAAAATATGTTTAAATACAAAAGTATCTAAGAAAATATGAAAAGTATCGTTTACCATCCGCTTGCACTTATATATAATATTGCAGTTTTCATTACTCTGACATTTCTTTCCCATCTGTTTTGTAAATTATTTTTATATTTTTTATTATATCTAGAAGTCATGAAAGTTTACGAGTTTAATTTACTTAAGAAAAAGAAATATTTGCCACGTGTTTGGTAAACAAAACTTTTTCCCGAAAATTTTGACGGCTTCCCTCGTGCTTCAGTGAATATAATATTTACAAATTGATTTCTTTTAATTCGTAGACCAAATAATAATACTAGAGTCTCGATATTTTTTGTACAGTATCTAATCTTTAAATGCCGACAACGGACTTCGGTTACAGAATAAAAAACCACCCGCATATCAGGGGGCGGAAAAAACTTTGGGTTGTGCTGTGCACTCGTTAATCCTAGGATCATATGTTGTGCCTGTAAATTCATGATTGTCTTTCTAGTAAGTCTTGTATTGATTTAAATTTAATATACGCAGTTAGCCTATTTACGCATGTAAACATCTACATTTCCGAGATTATTAATCGTACGTTACTCCACCAGTCCCAGAGTCGTAGAACTTGCTCACGATAGCTCGCGATTAATTGCCGAAACACATTCCAAGATAATAAAATATATTCACCCTATGCGACTGCAAGCATTAAAGAGAAAAAAGAGAAAAGATATTAGAAATATTTACGGTTTTGGAGGACGAGTCTTAGTAAATTATGGTTGATTAGCGACAAGTTCAAGTGCATTGCGAGTGAGTTATAGTAGAACGTAACATGCAAACATGTTACGAAGACATCGCGGTAGAATCCGTAAAGCCCAGCAGCAAAAAAGGATAGAGAGAGAGAGAGAGAGAGAGAGAGAGAGAGAGAGAGAGAGAAGAGCGAGAGAGAGAAGAGCGAGAGAGACCTAAAGATAAAGTGATAAGCTCTTACTAAAGGTAATTAGAGATATTAAAAATAGAATACTCGCATATGCCCGTATCATAGTCATTCAATTTCTATATTGTTATTATCTTTGTGAACATCGTTGTTATTTTCGTATAGAGCAAATATTTTTTCTATCAAATAGTCGTAGTTACAGTATGATGGTTTTCTATTTCGTCTTTTAAATATTGATAAAATTTTTGCTCTTGGAAATCTTATAAACGTTATTTTTTATAACTCTAGATTATTTCTGTGTTCTTATATACTTATTATTAACGCAACTATAATTAAAGAATAAATGATTACTCAGAAATTACTTCATTAACTTTCTAAATAATATCTTCCACTAAAAACATTTTTTAATTAGAACTATAAATATTTAAATAAAATGGTGAATAGAAAGATACGAAGAAGATAATGTATAGTATTTATAAGAATTGGTGTATCCCATAAATAGATAACAATATACAATTTTTATATTTATATTTAAATAAAATTTTAAATGTTAAAAAAATTTTGATTTAATGTACTTTAAAAATGAATCGATAAAATATTTCATGTTTAGAATCGGGAAATCTCAACCTGACAATCGAGAAGCTATTCAAGGTGGAGCTCCAGAAAATTGTTTAGCAGTACTTAATCAATTCTACAACGATGGTGTTAATTGGCACGATGTTGCATGTCATCATAAGAAACCTTGGGTGTGTGAAGAAAATGATTCTCTTTTAAAATATGTACGATTCACTAATCCTAACATTCGCATTTAAATTAATCAAGAAAAAAATCATATCAAAATCATTACATTTCTAAAATGAATTGTTTCATTCATCTTTTATTTTATTTTATTTCAATAGAAAATATATATTTAAATATGAAAAATTAAATTGTATCACTATATCAACAATCGAGTTGTCTGTCTTACTTTTGCGAAACAAAATTTAAACAATGATTATAGATGTGATATGTAACTGAAACAATATATTAATTATTTATGTAAAATATTGCCAATCTTTTCCATTATAGAATGATAATAATCAAGATTAAATGACGAGTATTTGTGTTGAATGTGTTGTGGTTCTTTTATATATTGTAATAGCGTACACATGTTTTAGATTACGTAATAAATAGTATTATATTGAATGAGAATATACTTCCTATTACATATATATATATATATATATATATATATATATATAAATTAATTTTGCTTTTATTACAATTTAATACATTTAATAACTTTTATATATAAAGTCAATATATAATAATTCTATATAAAATTAATATTATATAAAATATTTATTTACTTAAATCTTCATGAATACAAGAAATTTATATATCTATCGCTAAACATAGATGGAATATTTTATTTAAATTTATATTGTAAACAATTAGTTAATATTAAAATTACATTTGAACTATAACAAATTTTATTTGTATCAGTTTTTTTTCTACTTGTAAGTTATAGCTACATCATTGAATTTATATCCATATTATTCAATATTTTCAATAATATTCGATTATTTCTGACAAATTATATATATTCTATCTGAAAATTTTTTAGTTACTACTAAAAAAATTTTTTATACGATAAATTAAATTTGATAAATTTGTATTAAAACCTTAACACTAGTTTTATCTGTTTTTTTTTTTACTATTTTTTTATTATTTCCAATTTCTTTAATTTTCATTTATCATCAACCGTTCAAGCTTTTTTGGTAATATTAATATTTAATAGTAATTATAAGTATAAACATTTGTTCGAAACGTTTGAAATGTAATTCTAAAGATATGTTTACAATATTGTGATATCCTACATAATCTGGACAATCGTAATTTTATTAATCATGATAAATTTGAAATATAAAATTAGATTTGAACAAAAGATTGATGCACAATTAGTTTATTTTACTATATTCTCCGAAGAGCAACAGCTTAAATGTTTATTGTTGTGAAAATTGTTTAAAAATAAATTGCTACTACGCGTGCGCAAAAGTGTGAGGGCGCACTGTTATTGTAATTTTGATTATACTACACCAGTTTTACAAATGTGTATGATCGTGAACATGCACTAATGTCTATACGTAACCTTTCACGTTAATATTCAATCGAATGTGCAACAACTTCCGGCATAACGAAATGATACTTGAAAATATGCACTATTTAATTCACAAGTACAATAAATACGTGTACTTATTTCTCATTTTTGTAAATTTCTGAAATGCTTGGTATTCTGTACCAGTTACTAGATTAGATTTCCGTACACATCTATTATCGTTGATAATTGCATTGATTTTATAAAAGATAATAGATAATAAAATATAATTTTATTATATTTAAATAATAAAGTATGTATTTATAAAGTGAAATTTAGTTAACAAAGCGCCATTAAGAATACTAATTTCGCGAAGTCAATAGACCAAAAACGGAGCATATTGTAACTACCTTAAAATCATGCTTCTTTATTTTAAATAAAAAAAGAATAAATATAATATAGATATTTCAAAGAATGTTTCTTAAATATATTTATTTCGTAAATACGTTAGTATCTCGGAGGAGGTAATTAAAATCTCTAATAAATGCAAGTGTAAGCGCTTAACGACTATAACTACAACTTATGACTTATAAGTTGTGCAATATCAGGTAAGACAGTGCAATACAAACCCTATAGAGTTATTTTTTAATTAAATGGTTTCCCATAATATAATAAACAAAAATTAATCGATAATCATCACTTGAAATATGATATAAAAATTATACTATGAAATAAAGATTCAACACGCTGCTTCAAGACCATATGAATTTTTGCTTTTTTCCTGAAAGTGATTATTTTAAACTCTTTACTTATGGGCATAAAGGATCATAAAACAAAACCTGTAAAGAACATGAAAACTATAATTTTAAAAAAATTCAAATTTGATCATAAATTTCATCATTTTTTAAATTTTGATCATTTAAGACTTCTGATGTAAATTAACTATCTACTTTATCAATAATATTAGATTTTTATTATTTAAACCAAAATTTTTTATTTTTGACATAAAAAATTAGATTATTATTATTTAAAATAAATGTCATCTACTGTATTTTTACTGATTATACATTTTTTTAAAACTAAAACTATATTAATGTAATCCATATTAAACAGTATTGCTGATACATTTATCGAAACTTTTTAAAAATCAATTTATATTTGATAATATTAATATCATTTTTCAAGAAAAAAATATAAAATCTTTGACAATACAAGTAAAACTACGGTTTTTATATCATGATCAATAAACTTATCGCTCGACTATTCAGATGATTTATTTCTCTTTCCGTGAATAATTATTATATTATGAGCTCTCTTTTGTAGGAATCAATAGTATCTTTGAAATTTATCTGCATCAAAATCTCTAATAGACGCTGGAAAGTTTTAAATATATTCATTCACTTGAAAATAAGTGTTGATTTAAAAATTTCATTTTTTAACAAATTTAATCGAATTCATAGAAAGAATGCTATTTACTGCCTTTCGTGCTATATAAATCGTAAAGCGTACAAGAAGCTTAAGAGTGTTCGAAAAGAGATAAAGGAATACAAAAATAGAAAATGAAGAAATAAACGTTAAATAAATAGAGATTTGACTTAAATAACCTTCTTATTGTAAACTTACAAAAAAATCGTGACTGTAATCTTCTTTATTTCCCCAATAGTATTCTATATACAGTTGAATGTTTCACGTTATCAAAAAAAAAGAAAATCGTTCGACATTCAAAAATTAAAAACACTTAATCTTTCTCCCTTGTTATTGTTTAAATTTTCGGGAAATATCTTCTCTCAATTTTTATTGCTTTCTCCATTTTTTTACAATCTTCATTGTCGCGTTTGAGACTGACACATGAATTTTCTTGTTTCAGTGTGCTGAGGCCATGTTCGGCCTTTGTAAACAGGAAAATTATTTGCTATTTACGTTGGAATATAGTCTAATTTTTTTTATATCAAAACCTTTATAATGCAATGTGAAGGAAAAAGTCTTTACATCCAACTAATTGTATAAAAATTAATATAACAGAGATATATATATATTTGTGTGGGTGTCTCTGGATGAAGTTTTAATAATGTATTTTACGTTTCCGCGGTTGACAAAATTAAATCCAGTATCCTCTATAAATTGTCAGATCTTTTTTATGTTCTCATGCCATATTTTATACACGTCTGTATTGTATAAGACCTAGAGTTTGACCTCTTACTATGAGCCGCTCAACTTCAAATGACACGAATTTATATACATTATTATTTGCATTTAAGTAAATATCTTATATCTAAATTACGTTTTACCCCTATTTACATTACTTAAGTTTATATAATTCTAAACATTTATATTAACGTATAATAATTCCTCTTTCTTCCTTTATTTTCATAACTGATTTTGCCTTCTTTCAATGCATCTCTTTCATTTTGCTTCTTCTGTCTGTTTGTCTGTTCTAACTTGTTTGAGTTAACAATCGATTCATATATGTACATAAATACGAATAATTTTTATATTATACTTAAAAATTCTACGTTTTTCTACAAAAAAGTTAGAATCCTAAGATTTGTTAATTAACGATTAATTAGTTCCTACCATTTTCAATTTTGAAAAAAATGTATATTTTCTAGTAGTCTATAATATATTTATTTATTTTTAAATAAAGGATCTTTAAGGAAAAAAGAATTTATAAAATTTAAGAATAATATTTAAGTTTTTTGCACTCGTGTAATATCATTAATACAAAATTTTCAAATAAAAAGATTTCTAATTAAAAAAAGGTCTCTCAATATAAGATAAAAGAAAATACAACTTTTTTAAAAAATATATATATTTCTATACATTAATAAGTCACACTTTAAAATCTAAATCATTTAAAAATCAAAATTGTACATTTACGTAATAATTATAGTAGTATTATTCCAAATAAGTATTTTTAAGAATATTTACAGATGATTAAATATCAAATTTATAAATTCTAAAATAATATAAAACGCTACTTTTTAAATATATTTTCTGCCAAAACGATATTATTATAGCTTATATTTATTATTAAACCATAATTTTATTATTTAAGTATAAATAATCTTACAAAGTTGAATTTACAATATTTTTTACTAAAGTCATTTATTAGTTTAAGAAATATTAAAAATTTACGTGATAAATATTAATTCATTACTAAAACTTATTTAATTCGATTGATATATGTAAAATCGTTGATTATTGTAATGAAATTAGTAAACATTTGATCTCTACAAATACATTAAATAATTCCTATTTTTTAATTAATGATATTTGGAAAATTCCAGTTGTTGAATTATTCATTTATTTTTATTTGTTTCTTTTTCGAAAATTGTATATAAACTGAAATAAATCGTACAATTACTATTGTATTTAATTAATAACAATAGGTGTTAAAATACATGTCATATCTTACTCTGGTTACATTTGTCTCTTTTTCTCTTTGAAAAGAACATCTATAAAATAATATTAAATTAAGTACATCTACTTATTTATTTTGGATTACTAAAAAAATACTCACTTTTTTGAAATTTTAGAGCTCAAAGATTCAGTGGGTGAAGTAGCAGAAGATGATATTACTGAATTAGATTTTGAAATAAATATATTTTTAGCTGACACAGTACCTAAATTATTTGGATTTTCAGAAAATTCATTATTATAATGCGAATCATTCATAATCATTAAAGCTTTATTTTTTATTGCAGTATTTACAACTTTTTCTTTTTTGTACTCTAATAGTTTTTGTAATTTTTTATTCTGAAATAATTAAAGTACATTATGTCATTATTTTCTTGCTTACAAACAATTAAAAATTCAGACCATAAATTTATAATAAGACATTTTAAAATGAAGTGATTTGATTTATAGTCAATTTCGAGTAAATCAAAATCGGTGTTATATACAAAGGTACAATAATAAATTTATATGCTAATTATTTAAAGAAAATTAAATTAATTATAATGTTTAAAAACATAATTTAAGAAAGAAATTTGCATAATTTTATGATAATTGCAAAAGGATAACTGTAATTTCAAGTGATTGAAAATAATAAATGTGCATTTATTATTAAAAATTCTAAAGTCACAATTTATTTAAAAAAAAATAAAAATATACATATAATTAATAACAAAATTCATATGTGCGTTCATAAAAATGAATTTTGATTCATGATTTAAGAAATAAATATGAAACTAAATAAAAATAAAATCTTTAAATTCAAATATGAAAAATATTTATAAGTTATTTAAAATGTTAATTTATTTAAAAATTATGAAGTTATTTATAAAATACTCATAGAATTTCTTGTAGATAATAATAAAATATAGTTCTGGTAAAGAAGTGTTACATGCATTTATATAAAAAAAAATATATTAATTGTAATAATTTTGTAATAATTTTATTATAGATATATTGTATTATTGGAATATAAAACCAAATTTTAGGAACTCATTAATAACCGATAAATTTTTACAAAGAAACAACGGATTCGTATTCTAAACAATAAATTATAATGCAATTGCACACATGTCGTAAATGATACATATCTCTTCTTTGTAAACCCTCGTTTAATCAACTAAACATTTCAATTCTCGTACTTAATTCTCTTACTTATATCTTAAAGTATAAAATATAAAACGAATAGCATACAATAATTTATTGTTGTTTTGATATTGGTTAAAACTATTTTTAATATTATATGTCAACTAAAAATTAATTTGAAAATTAATATATTAACATTAATAAATACTAAATAATATTATGCGTTATGTTGGAAAATACCTCAGTTGTTAACGACTCTAATTCTTTGTCCTTTAAATTTAGTAAATTTTCTTTTATTTCATTTTCTACTTGTAATAATCTCACCTTCTCTAAATTTTTTTTTATCTCTATTAAATTCAAAAATTTTTATAAAATGTATGTATCTAATCGAAAAAAATAATAAAGAATCGTAATCTATATATATATAAATAATCTTCACCTTTTTGAAGTCTTGATATTAAAAAATTTTTTTCTTGATCTCGCGAAATTGCCTTCATTGTAAAGCTGAGTAATATATTTTCTAAAAGAATTTATAAGAAAAATAACGTAAAAAAACTTTTTTTAATTTATAAATAAAATATTCTACCTTTTTTTCGTGTTTTTTTTTCTGTTATTTTATTAAAATTCATAACGATTTTCCCGAAATAAAAATTTTTATAAAATTATAAATATTCTGAGTTTCTGATGGATACAAAATTTAATTATATGTAAAAAACAATTTAAATCATTATTAATAAATCAATTAATCTATGATATTGAAAATTTGTTGTTAACCATAGTAAAAACTATTTAATTCTATTAAAAATTTATATTTTATATTTAAATATATATAAAAATTACATTAAATTAATTTAATAAATTGCACGTATTTAAAATTTATCATTATTATATTATAACTAATTATATTAAATTATAACTATTACAACCATTAACTTATATAACACCAATACAATTGCTTATGACCTTAACTTATTAATTTATTAATTATAATTTTTATACCACTAAATTAAATAATTATATTAAAATGTGTAAATACTATATTGACAAAATAATACAACAAAATAATATTTAATTAAATAAATAACAGAACAATTTAATTACAGAAAGTGTAATATTTAATGTATTATCTTATACAAGTAGAAATTCTACAACTTCAAAAATTCGCAATATCACGATTTGTAAACACGGAAATCAAAACATTCTCTTATATTTTCTGTCATAATAGCTACACTGAAAATCTGCCAAAGATAATATTAGAAGTATTGTTACAGGTTTAAGTTGATCGTTATACTAACGTAAAATATAATTTTATTTCTTAATGTTATTTAATGGTTAATTATCCCAAAAATATTCATATAATAATAATCCTATAATCAATTGCAGTAAATAATATTTTATGTATTATTAGTAAGTATTTTATTTATTTTTTTAAAAATAATTTTAATTTTTACTTAATTCTTAACATAATTTATATTTTACATTTATATAATTTCATATTCATAATTTAAAAATTTTATATAAGATTTTCAGATAAAATTTAATTATTAGCATCTAATTTTCAGTAATTTATTTCATATATTATTAATTAATTAACAACCTTTCATTTATAATTAAATTCTTATATTATTTATCAAATGAATCACCATAATTACATAAAACAAATACATTTTCATAATAATTTGCATTATCCTATTTAAACGTGTACAATTTATTTACACTTAACAAAATCAAAATCAAATCGAAGTTTACTCTTGGAGGCATAAACACATTATGTTTGATAAAAATATTTATAGCACCAAGAAAATTTGTAATAGATTGTTTTTCACAGGCACGTTTATCAAATATTCGTAACTCATCACTACTTTACGCATAAAAAGTAAAAAGAATAGAACTTCATACTGTAAAAGGTATAATATATATATTCACGTGCGTAAAATGCGCATGTGTGTACATAACGTATGCATTATATATATTCACTTATAATGCGAACGATAACGAAGGTATACAAGCAAGAATTTCTTGACAAAGCTTAACAAAATACAAAAAAATTAGAAGAGCACAGTGTAGTGTAGGTAAAACAAGCCAGAAAAAAATTAATAGAATCTCTTAATATTATTCATTTTGACAAGTAGGTTAGATCGTTAACATTCACGTTTACATTAAAGAAAAAAAAAATTAAGCATATATTCATAAAATGCAAAAAGAAAGTAAATGAAGTTAGAAAAGAAAAAAGCGACGATAATAAATATAAGCACGAAAGAGGTAAAAGAAGATAAGGGCCCATAAAAGAGGCAGAAAAAAAGGTTAAAGCGGTTATCCAAAATTAAAAATTTTATTATTCAGAAAGAAAAATTAATTTTTCTTAATGGTCAAAAATTAAAGAAAATATTTGAAAAAAGATAAAAACATGAAATATACATACATACAAACATACACACAAAATTTTTATTAGTTTATAGAAATTAAATTATTATATCTTTAATTTATTCAAAATTGCTTATAAACCATAAAATAATAAAAAAATTATAATAAAAATTTAAGAATAAATAAAGCATAAATGATACACTGATACAAAAAGTATATACATTTTTTATAAGCCCCTTAAAACAGAGTACAAATTGGTTAAACAAACCAAGAAAATAATAATTTCTTACTGGGCTCAAAAAAAAAAGAAATCAAAGCTCGTTTCTGCACTGTGACAATGTATTTATATGTCTAATTTGAGTAAATAACAAGTTTTGTTTATAAGCTAAATCCTTCATCAATACTTAAGTGCTTCAAACCTACAATTACAAAAGTTTCAGAACCAATTTGAAATTTTTTATTTACCTATAAAATAGCTCAGGTAAAATTTTACAAAAGGAAAAAATATAGGTAGCATCATGACAGATGCAGCCACTACATCTCCAGGGAATAGTACACAAACTAAAAGACCAAATTTTTCTTTAACTGTTGCCAATCCGAATGGAGTGAGCAAAATGACACAAAGTTTAGCTACAGGTAAACCTGGTACTGCAAAAAAACTTATCATAAAGAACTTTAAAGGTAAATTTAATACCATTAATTATTTTTTATTTAAAAAATTTTTTTTACTAAAAAGATAAAACTTTAAATTTGAAAACAAATTCTTTTAAATAAATTATTGCACATTTAAACATAAAATTAGTTAGAATAAATTATAATATATTGTGAATAATAATTTTTTGCAATGTAAAAACTGCCTAATTTGATAAATTTGAGTTATTTTTACAATATTTTTAAAAACATCAACATTTAAAAAAAAAATAAAAGATAAACAACATGTATTATGATTTGATTATATTAAATTCAATTCTTTACAGACTAATAAAATAAATTTAATAAATAAAATTAAAGTTTAAAATTTACTTTTAAGTAATACATATATTAAATTATAACTTATAACTTATAAACAGTTTTCAATTCTGACAAAACTAAATGGTAAGTAATATAAATATCGACGTATAATTAAATTATTAAAAGTTATTTATTAATATTAAATCATAGTAAATTTTTATAAAATTTGTTAAATTTGTTTCGAAAATATTTTAACTATTATATAATTATAATTATATTATAATCATTATATATATATAATATCAAAAATGTATTGTATTACCTTCATTACAGAAATAGCACATGATATTATTTGGAACTTTTATTTAAATTAAAAATTAAACTTATTTAAATAGTAATGAAATAATAATTATAAATATAAACCTATATGTCTTGCTTGATTTTATTTGAACTAAATTGAAACATGTATGTATTTTCATTAATATTATAATTATAAGAAAAATTTATTTAAAAATTAAATTAATATTGAAGTTAGATAAAACCTTAAAATAAATAACTTAAATGACAATAATAGAATATTAATATTTAAATAAATTTTTACTGAATTATGTATAAAAAATTCATAATTTAATTATTTTATAATTAATTACATCAATTAAAAAAAATCTATTTGGAAAAAATTTAATTGTATGGTTGATGATAAAGAGGTGAAAATTAAAGTATTTAAGCATGTGAAGATGAAAGTAAAATAATATACAAAGATTTTAGAAATAAATTTAAAGAATGACATTTTTATGTTTGTGTTCAAATGAAAATCTTATAATTAATTTGCTATGTTTCAATAATTAATTATATTATATACTATTATAATATTAGTAATATATTTTAAAGTGAATAGTTTATTAAATGTTATTATTAATGTAATAATTTTTTATAAAATTTCATAAATTTGTTTTGATGTAGGAAATTATTTTGCTTTCAATTTATTTATTAGAATAAATATTGAATCAATTTATATTTAAATTTCATTTTTCTAATACTACAAACTCAAGAAAATATTTCGTACTTCTTTGCTTTCACAGATAAGCCAAAACTTCCAGAAAATTATCAAGAAGAAACATGGGAAAAACTTAAAGAAGCAGTGGTTGCAATACAAACTAGCAAAAGCATACGTTATTCTTTGGAAGAACTATACAAAGCTGTGGAGAATATGTGTAGTCATAAAATGGCATCGACTCTTTATAGCAATTTAACAGTGTTGGTTGAAACACATGTCAAAGCTAATATTGAACAATTTTTGGCAGAGTCAATGGACAGACATATTTTTCTAAAGAAGATGAATGAATGTTGGCAATCGCATTGCAGACAGATGATAATGATTCGGAGTATATTTTTGTACCTAGATCGAACCTACGTTTTACAGAATCCTAGCATTTCATCTATCTGGTAAAATTAAATTCCTCTGATATACTTCAAGATTTTAGAAAAATACATATTACTGAAAATTGATTTTACATTGTATTTATCAATTTTTATAATACTTAAAAATAATAAAATTTAATAAATTTTATTTTAAACCTCAATATTTTTAAAATTTTTTAATAGAAAGTAATAAAGAATAAATAAAAATTTAAGTTCAAATGCTTAAAAAACTTATTGAATAAGTGAAGATTAAAAATAAAAAATTAACATTAAACAAAAGAAAAGTTTTAAGTGATTAATAATTTCAATAAAAATATTTACATTTATTAAAAATGTGAAACATACATAATATTTGATGAATTCAAATACTTTTTATTTATTTTTGAAATATATATTTTATAAAAATTAATTTTTTTATATATTTAATTATGAAAAATCTATAAATGAATACTTATTTTATAAAACATACTTTTGTTAAGAAATTCAATTTTAATTCATTTTGTTGTAGTTATATATATAAATATGAAAATATAAAATATTAAATCTGTATATATAATATATCAAAAGCATATAGTAATACATACAATTTCTTAAAAAAAGCATTTGTGAAATTTATGTTATACTATACATTGTAATAATAAATATGTGATAATTATATAATAATAATTTTGATTTAAATTCTAACTTTATAATATTTTAATTTTGTCATATTACATTTTAAAAATTCACATTATTATATTCTATATTTAAAACTAATTAATTACTATTAAAAAACTTATGTATTTAAAAACCTTATTAACTAAAAGTGCTCCATAGAATAATTATTGTATTTAAATATCATTATTTTTATATGTAACTAACTTTATTTTTTTTATTACTACTTTTATTTATATTTTTCGATTTCTATTTAAGTTAAAAATTTGTTTAAATTTTATATTGTTAATTGAAATTTAACTGTATATATGAGTATATATTGATGTATGTTTTAAATCATATTAAATTCAATACATTGCATTTTAAATTAACTATTTATATTTACATATGAATAATTAAATTTAAGTAAAAAAAAAAAACAAACAGAAAAATTTATACAAATCTTTTCAGGGATATGGGTTTGTACCTCTTTAGGCTGCACATTGTATTAAATAATTTAGTACAAACACGTACTGTGGAGGGTTTGCTGATGTTAATAGAAAAAGAGCGACAAGGAGACACAGTTGATCGAACTCTTCTTAAGTCCCTTTTGCGAATGCTTTCTGATCTACAAATATACCAAGATGCTTTTGAATCCAAGTTCCTTATAGCTACAGAGAGGCTTTATGCTGCGGAAGGCCAAAGATTAATGCAGGAGCACGATGTACCTGAATATTTGGCGCACGTTGATAAACGCCTTCAAGAAGAAAATGAGAGACTGTTGCATTATCTCGATACCTCCACCAAGTATGATTCTTTCTTATATTATAAGAGATTTTTAATTATTAATTATTTACTTACATTATAAGATTTCTTTTATTGTAATCTATATCATTTTTTCTAGATGGTCATTAATCCATACTGTAGAAAAACAATTATTATCAGAGCATGTCAGTAGCATTTTACAAAAAGGATTAAGTGGATTATTAGATGAAAATAGAATTAGTGACTTATCCTTACTTTATAATTTGTATAGTCGTATAAAAAATGGTTTAGTTGAGCTCTGTTTAAATTTTAATTGTTACATAAAAGTAAGTACTGAAGCTATCTAATTAATGGAAACTAATTAAGATAAGCAAAAGATTATATTTAATTTTATAGTTAACTTTATGTTTTATAATTATATATATAATAGTTGTCATCATACTTATTAGATATATTGATCAAAAAAATTTATTTCTTAGCATCTAAATGAAAATATATAATATTTGTAAAACTTATTTACATACAAAAATTTTTATTCTTAATTTATTTAAAATAGATATTAACTCAATTTTTAATAATATTGAATTATGACTTATTATGCAAAATATTATATTATAAATCCAAAAAAACAAGATAAATATTTTCTTATTGAAGAAAAATATTTGATTCTGAGTTAAATTACTACTATATGCGATGAAAATTTTAAAATTATCTTTAATACACAATTGTACTTGCAAATAGTATATGAGATAAATTAAATTAATTATTGGTTTGTTCTTCTTCATTCACTTTTGTCTTCATTTAAACATATTTTTATTTATTTAATATTCGTGTAAATTTATTATATACGAATTCATAAATAAGGAAATATATTACAATACCTTAAATTAGAAAAATATAAAATCGTTAAAATTTATAAATTTTATGATAATGATTAACAAATTTTGTTAATTTTTAATTTACAAATAATTAAGTACTTTTCTTCCTTATTGTTAATAAAAATTTCTTTTAGAAAATAACCAGTTTTTTTAATAGCTTACATGCAATATTGTATTTGACAATTTTTATTCTTTTTATGTTTAGGTATTTAAAATGTTTGAATTTTATTTTGACCTTTCTTTAAAAGAAAAAATGTCAATACATGGTTGCATCCCTAAAGTTTTGCTTTAGGTTACATCCTTAAAGAATTTTGCTTTGATAATTTTAATCATTTCTTAGTTTATTATTCATTTTCTGTACAGATGTTTCTTAAAGAACAGGAATTCCTATAATTAATTTTATAACGTAGATATTTTTCTAATTATTGTTTAATTAATACAAGCTAAAAAAAGTATACTATAAATTAATTTTAAAAGTTAAAAGTTTAGGATTATTATGATTAAATTAAAATAAATTTAAGAATTAACGATGTAAGTATTTTATATTAAAATGAGATAAATAGCCATTTTAAGTAAATTATATGGTGAGAATAATCAGATATTGTATTTATGCTAGTAAAAGTATTTTTAATCTATTGTAGTAATTACTTGTAGTGATGAGTCAAAATTGAATAGCAAATATTGTGGAAAGATCGATAATTATTTTGATCACAAGTTCATAAATTGCAATAATAATTTTAAAAACTTGCAAGCAATCTAAATTTAAATATTCTTGAATTTAATACAAACTATTATTTTCTTCATTATATTTGTAAACAAATTTTTTATCTATTTTTTTTTATATACAGGTCGAAATATTTTTTAATTTATGTTATGCTGATAAAATATTACACTTATTTATTATTGTAGATTCATTTCCCATTCTTTAATATTGATAAATTACAGGACAAATATTTAATGATTTTAAGACTGAATAAAATTGAATATAACTTTCAAATTTTATTTCTCATCAACTATATTTTAATAAATTTTATGCAGATAAGCATCATTTAATATTACATTAAATATAATTTATATAAATTAATTGTTATTAATTTAAGTTATAAAGAATTTAAAAAAATTTTTAATTTTTATTTATACAATATTAACAAGCTTTAACAATTAATATTGTTTCGACGTCAATAAAACATGATTCATAAATTATCATTTTTTTACTAAAATTTTTACAGTATCAGAAATTAACATATACATTTCTGTAATAAATAAATTAATTAAATTACTCTCATATTCGTACTTTTTAATGGTAAATTTTTTCTATTAATAGAAAAGAGGAAAAACAATAGTTATAGATCCAGAGAAAGACAAGACCATGGTACAAGAACTTCTAGATTTTAAAGACAAAATGGACAATATTGTCAACACGTGCTTTCATAGAAATGAAAAGTTTGCCAATAGTTTGAAAGAAGCGTTTGAAGCATTTATTAATCAAAGAGCAAATAAACCAGCTGAACTCATAGGTACAGTTTTAATTTTATATTTATAACGTAACAGTATATTTCTGTTATATTAATTTCTTTAATTGTTACAATACTTTTTGTCGACCATGACAATTGTAAAAGAAATCATTCCTTCTAAAATTATTAAGCGGGATTTTTTTTCAAAAACATTTCACATGTTTCACTGGCAGATCAGAATATGCAAGTGGCTTCGAAGCTAGCCAACTTGTCCATATAGACGATGGGATCAAATAGAGACCGAATTGAAAATAAAATTCCAAAACAATATAAAACTTAAAAATTTAACAATTCATGATTAAATAGCAATGATACATAAATTTTAATAATATTTTAATAATAATAATAATAATAATAAATAATAATAAATAGATTGATAATAACTTATTAATTATGATTAATTATTATTAATTAATAATAATTAATAAGTCTTGCACATATCTTTCAGTACACACATACCCCGACTAGTTGTAACTCGGTTGACAAAATCTTAATTATAATCATAAATCGTATAATTTTAATATACTAATGCTATATTATATTATATATAATTCAGCGAATTATTTTTCGCTACAACTATTTATTATAGGTTGTCTTTTTCTTATTAATAACCGAATAAACTAGATAGCAGCAGAGATTTTAAGATTGACACAACTATCCTTTTTCACACTCGATTCTTAAAAAAATGCACTTATCAACAATTTTTTGATACCCCTTTAAAAATAAATGTTTAATAGTTTTTTTGAATTATTCTTCTCTTCCATAACTTCTATCGAGCTCGAAGTTTCCATATCGAACACTGCACAAATTTTTGACTTATCAAAATTAGTTAATTGCTCCCCGTGCTATCTCTATTATGAGATTCTTTGAATCTCGATACAGTAAATATCTTATTTTATAAAAAATTTCTATTTATCAAAATTGATTTTAGAATCTTTAAAGTACATTCATTTAAATTAATTACAATAAAATATTTAGTTTAGTGGTCATATGTAAATAATATAGTTTATAAATAATAATATTCTATAAAAATATTTGCAATTTTTTATTTCAAATTATAAAGTTTTTTGCATACTTTTATAAATTTAAGTAAAAATTTTTTAATACATTTTATTTTATAAATTTTAAATTGACAAAATTTCAAGATATTTACATGTTTTTTAACATGTTTTTTAATAAATGAACTAGTAAATTTTATATTTAATTTTAGTAATTAACATTCTCAATCAACATATCAACAATGTCACTATCTAACGTTAGCTTAAGTATCTTCCCCTTAATATTAAAAACTTTAAAAAGTTGATAATTATTTAGTTGAAAAATATACGATAGAAATAATATTATCATAAAATTATAATTAAATAAGTATCGTTAATAAATAAATAAAATCTTTTATAAAAACGAAATAAATCCCAATGTATTATTTTAATATATTTAAATGTTTTTCAAATTTTGTTAACTACATCTTTCAGCTTATCATAAAATGAAAAAAGAATATGAAATATTTTTATGTGATTAATTAATATATTTTTTAAATACTTAAGTTTCTTAATTTAATAACTTGCATAAAATTAACCTTTTTTATATTTAAAAGAAAATATAATTTGTTATTATGATTATTTCAATGAGTTTTAACATTCAATATTTAAATTGATATACCCGTATAATAAATTAAATAATGAATTTGTAAACACAGGAAAATCAAATTTGTAGAAAGTTGAAAGAAAAAAATTTAGAATTTCCGGTCTATATCCTCCACAAATCAAAATAAATATGTTACTATAAATGCGACTAAGGATATTTCCATTTTTGCGATATTTGAAAATACATTTTTAAACTAGCATATGATTATATCGATACTTTTTTTTATCGCATAATACTAAATAAATAAATTAGTAGAAAATGAAAATTTTATTATGTATTTAAAAACATTTTTTTTATGAAGGGCTTATAATAAGCAGAAATATTTAAAAGAAAATTAATACTATTAATATTAATGAATAAATGGTTTTGAAACTAAATTTAACGTTTTTAGCGAAATTCGTTGACTGTAAACTACGAGCAGGTAATAAAGAAGCCACTGAAGAGGAGCTCGAACGTCTTCTTGATAAAATTATGGTTTTGTTTCGTTTTATCCATGGGAAAGATGTATTTGAAGCATTCTATAAGAAGGACTTAGCAAAGCGTCTTTTGGTTGGTAAATCTGCCTCCGTGGATGCGGAGAAATCTATGCTCTCAAAACTAAAGCAGGAATGTGGTGGTGGATTTACGAGTAAACTGGAGGGAATGTTTAAAGATATGGAATTGAGCAAAGATATTAACATTGCCTTCAAACAATATTCGAGTAATCTTCAGAGTGAACTCATAGCAAGTAATCTCGATTTAACCGTTTCCATACTTACAATGGGTTACTGGCCAACATATCCTGTTATGGAAGTTACCTTACCACCTGAGATGGTTCAATATCAGGATATCTTTAACAAATTTTACTTAGGAAAACATAGCGGCAGGAAACTGCAATGGCAACCAACTTTAGGTCACTGTGTACTTAAAGCTTGGTTTAATCAGGTATTTGAATATTATATACTTTATTGCATAGGAAATTGTTTCTATTAGAATTTGAATCGTTACTAAATATTTTTTAAATACATCAACAATAATTTAAAATTATATAACTTTAAAGTTTTGCAGTAAAATAATAATTTATAAATTTTTGAATTTTAATAATTATATAAATTGTTATAATTTTATGAAAATGAAGCAATTTTAACTATTACTTACTTATTATAAAGTATTTACATAAAAAATATATAATATTTTTGTTAAATTATGTGTTATATTTTACGCAAAGAAAATTGTTAATGTTTTAAAATTCTTTAGCTGTTTAAAAAAAACATTTACTATAACAATATTGATAAACCTTGTTAATAAAGATTATTCGTGCAATGTTAATGGGTGCACTGTTTTTTCAAAGCTCTTGTTTGTTAGGGTCCAAACCGATCTTACAATACGATATTTGCTTATATAAATCGTTTTTTTTCTTCCGCTTTATAACATTAAACTAAAGAGAAAAGACAATGAATGTACTTGTAAAGGTGTATTTTAATAAAGTATTGTGTACTGTATACGTGTACATGGATTACTTATAAACTTATTATATTGTTTGAAATTAAACAAAAAAATGTTTTTTTTTATTGATATGAAGATTTTCATATTATTTGATATTTATATATTAATAATAAATATTCTTTATTATAAAAATTATAAAAATTGGTATTAACATTTTTTAATTTTTAAATCTCTTCAGGGTTTTACTTTTAGAACAGATTCGGAGTAAGTTGATTAATTGTGTATTATTTTAACAACTTTTGTAATTTTTTTCATAGATCTATTTACGTACAAGGTTAAACTTTGCAACTTCAGCTTAATAAAAAATTATTATATAAACAACATAAAAATTATTACACATCAAACTACTTATTGTTTAAATTATAAACTTATTTTTTAAACGATCATACTGTATAAGAGATATTTTATGATGAATTTTATATACATTCAAATTTAGATATATTTTTACAGGGTAACAAAGAATTACAGGTATCTTTATTCCAAGCACTAGTTTTAATTCTTTTCAATGAGGCGGATAATTTATCCTTTGAAGAAATTAAAACTGCAACGAACATCGAAGATGGTGAACTTAGAAGGACACTGCAATCACTAGCATGTGGAAAAGCTCGAGTGCTTCAAAAAAATCCCAAGGGAAGAGATGTTGTTGACAACGACAGATTCGTTTTTAATTCCGATTTCACTAATAAACTATTTAGAATAAAGATAAATCAGATACAAATGAAAGAAACGGTAAGTTAGTATTATTATTTAATGCGAAATAATATAAAAAATAATAAATTGAATAAATAAATTTCTGATATATAATTTATAACTTCTATAGATTATAATTCCTCTAATACTTCCTTTAAACATTTTTAGCATAAATTAAATTAAAATTTTGAGTGATTTATATTTTGTTTATAATACTTTGAAACTTGTTATATAATTTGATTTTATTCATTCAAAATTGATGTCAGAAAACACATTATAAATTGTTTAAAAATATATTTTATATATAATAAATAATATTTATTAAGTAGAACGAGGAACAAAAGGCAACAGAAGAGCGAGTGTATCAAGATAGACAGTATCAAATAGATGCAGCAATTGTCAGAATTATGAAAATGAGAAAAACTCTGACACATAACCTCCTTATAAGTGAATTGTACAATCAACTTAAATTTCCCGTTAAGGTACGTAATTACTACCAGTAACTTTTAGGATGATAAACTGTAAACAATTAATTTATAGTTTATCGTTAATTGTAGTAATTAGATTTTTTAATAAAAGTTGTTTATGTTTTTCAATTTAAAAATAAATGAAAGTTTATTATTTAATATATTAACGCTTCATTTAAATGTACGAAGAACATAATTACTAATATAATTTGTTTTTTAGCCTGCTGATTTGAAGAAACGGATAGAATCATTAATTGACAGAGACTATATGGAAAGAGACAAAGATAATGCAAATCAGTACAACTATGTTGCGTAATTAGTAAGAACATTATAAATAAATAAATCAATCAAAACATACTAAAAATTAAAAAAAAAGAAATAAAAGAAAATACGAACTAATCTTAGTGTTGTTTGAAAGTGAATACGTGTAAACTGTGGAGAGAAAAATAAGAATATGGTGATAGCAAAAAATGATTAATATAGACGTTACTCTTTTCAACTGAGTAATGGATTTATATCTATAGAAGGTATAATTGAAATTTAACAGTTATATTACTGATTTATTCGTTTAGTGAATAGTACTAATGAAACTATTTAACTGTTAATTTAATGAACGAAGACAAGAATAGTAGCCTTAATAATTGTTACAGAAATGACTACTATAATTCATTACATCATCGTTTTTATTTTAATAATACAATTAAATAATAATTCTTGTAAAAAATATTTATTTTTTACTATTCTTCAACATAACTGATTATATTTTTTTAATATTTTAATAAATTTTTTTTAAACTTGAAAATAAATTATTTTTAAAATTATATTTAAAAAGCTTCATTTTCTAAATTTTTTTAAAGAAATTTGTTTATTAAAAAAAAAATGACATGTATGGTTAAAAAATTTAATAATTATTGTAAATGGCTAAAAATACTAATTATTGTATACATAATCTAAACGAAATTAAAGTAAACTAGATACTAAATCAGTTTTCAAAAATTCTTAAATTGCTTTCCATATTTTATATAAATATTTATTATATTATATAAAAAGGAAAGAATTTTTGAAATAAAACATATTATCGCTATTATTTTTCTTTATTGAGAAATATTAGATTATTTTTTATTAAAAAAATATAGATGAAGGAGATTCAAAAATTTTTTTGTATAATTCAATGAAGAAAAAAGTATGAAAAATTTATGAAAATGAAAAAACTACACATCGTTAAGCGTTCTTAACGTTTTTCTTGCGTAAAGTTTTGTAGTTAATAGCTAATTAATTTTTTTATATGTAATCAAGAATAATGTATTTATCTTATGTATAAAACAATTTGCTCTTTCAATTTCTTCTGATTTTTTAAGTTTTTACTTTCAATTTATAAGGCTGTGCCATGTAATTTGTATAAAAAAAATGAGAAAAAAATCGTTCAGTAATAATTATAGAGTATCGAATTTGATGTTAATCTTTGGTATTGATTCTTTATGTAAATTTATAATTTTTTGTGCGAGTTATATAATTTTTAAAAAAGAAGAAAATATCGATTTGTACAAAATATACAACCGTTATTTTTTGTTAATAACCAAGAAAACAAGGAAAAAGAAAAATATACTTTAATATTATAACATTATTTTTTAATATTCAATATTTACAAATGGCTTTATTTCTAAAAGCTTACAATCATTATTTAATTTAATTTGACTGGTAGCTAAAAAAATTTTAATACATATTTTCTATTCTAATATTAAATTTGTGAAAACCGATTTTCTAAGAATAGTTTATATAAACATAAAGTAATTAATAACTATAAATTTCTATTAAACAAAATCATACTTTTTAATAGACTAACCAGTCGATATATATATATATCTATATATATATATATTCTGATAATATTTCTTAATATCTATAACGAATTATCTCCATAATTAATAAAAATTAAAATTAAAAATAAAAACTATTTTGTGTCAGATTTATAGAATGTTTATCAAAGATGTAAATAGTAAAAGTACTTGTAATAAAATACGTACAATACAATATTTCTATTTACTTTGTTTTTCAATTTTCATTGTTAATAATTTCTATATTTTTTTCCAATAAAAAAACTGATAAAAAACTAATACAATATTTTATAAATTATATTAAACAGTTCAATTATTTGTAAAATAAAAATAATAAAAGGTTATTCTATTTTATATATACTTTTACTGTATAATTAAATAATATATATTAAAATTATATCTTATAAATAATTAGATACCACAAATAATATAAATTGCAAATATGTAATTATTAATATTGCAATTTTTATAGCGTACAAAAATATATTTGAACATAAGATGCATTTTGTGTAGGAATGACATACATTATTAACAATGACAGTTATATATTATTGTCTGAAAACAGGATGGAAAAATTTAAAACAACGTAATAAACCCATCGTGCAATCAAGAATTGTTAATAACAATAAATTTATTTATTATTTACAAGCAATTATATTTTTTATTTGATAATTTTAAACAAAACCAAATTAATGTTTACTTCTATATTACACATGTAATTTGTACTTATATTGACGTAATATTTTTGAAGCCGTAATAAACAAACTTATCCCTTATATTTTTTGCAAAAATATATTCTAAAATGTATTTATATGTGCGATTTAATAATTGTAGCACAACGTATTTTTCATGTATTTTTATTTTAACAAGGATATATATAACTACGCAACATACTTTGATGATGCCACGCGGTCGAAGTCTTTCTCTACTGTGGTATTATTGTAAAATTCATTCGTGAAAATGTGTTAATACTAAATATCTATTATTTTATAACTTAACGTTCATATGCAGTTTTTCTTAGTTTGAAAATCTCGTAACAAAGAACATTCCTTGCATTATAAGGTTTTTATATGCTATTTTAATAGAGCAGATCACATCAATATGTCTACAGTGAAAATTGTTAAAAAAAAATTTTTTTTATATTAACCGTTTATGATACTTTATTATATATCTATGATAAATTATTATAATATCCATTAAATACATGATTGCAATATACGATAAATGCATAGTTTTTATTTATCATATAATAGTAATGCAATTTTTTAATATAAAAAAAATTCGTAATATAGAATAGCTTAATTAATTAATTAATTATTTATATGTTTAACTATTTTATTTTACCAATGTTTTACATAATATTAGCACAGCAATATAATAAATTATTAAAAAAAATTAGTTTAATTTGGATTCTAAAAATCTGACCTATTATGGTATCATTTAACTTTGTTACCGCTAGGCCTCATGACACTTGCATATATCCTGATCAATCGTGTTCTTTAACGTATTTTAATATATATTCGTGTTACATTCGGAATATATCTTTATTAATTTAATAGCAGTTTGATGCTGTTAATGTTGTACTCCATACTTTCTATTATTTTGTGATCCATTTTTTCAAAGATCAGTTCAATTTCTGAAGACATCAGTACATCATTTTTGTTGACTTCTATGTAACATTTATTGATCGTGAATTGATCGATCCTACCCACGGCAAAATTTTTAATCTATGCATTGTAAAAGTATATACATAAATAAAAGAATTATAGTTATAGTTTATTTAAAGTATCTTCTAAGGGTTAAATAAAATGTTTGATTGAGGTATTCTGTAAATAATTTACGATTGCTTATACTGTATTTATGTTGTCCAAAACATTGACTGTTTATTATTTAAAGTATGAGATCCACGAGTAAAACCATACCGTTAGTAGCTTATTTTAATTCGTTTAAAGTATTTTCACAGTTTCCATTCTATTTTTCTTGCATCTTTTTCTTTTAACAAGTTGTTCAATGCTTGCAATTTTAATAGGTACAAATTTTTAGTAAAAATTCTGTATATTAAGTTAGCATTTAAATTCTTTTATATTTTATTTTGTGAAATTATTTCAATAATTGATAAAAGCATTTCTTCGTTTTACTGCTTGATGATGCGCTCAACTTTATGAAAAATTTTATAAACGTTATCTGTGATTCCCGTGACTATATTTTACTTATTTTGTTTAAACTACCAGAACTTACTTCTACGGATAGACGACTAATTTCATGAAATGAAAAAAATCGCCGAAGATTGTTAGTGTTGTTGAAGATGTTGCTCTCAAGAACGCTTGTAGTAATATGGAATGAGTCAGATATGACAATGCTATATCTAAAGACATAGCAACAGATGACTTCTACAAAATAAAGGAAGTCTAAAAAAATTAATACATAAATAAGGCTGTTATTCCAGCAACGATTAATACTTTCTTGACATCAAGGACGTGTATCATCGATTGCTGGTGTTTATTGTATTTTTTATTGACGTATCCAGCAAAATAAAGCCTCAAACATTACTATGATAACGGCGACAACCGAGTTAGAAATAAAAAAAAATCTGATTAATTATGACAAAACTACTTTCAGCAAAAGAACCTGCGTCGATAACAGGAGAATACGCTAATTCTACTAAAATTTGAGGTTCTCTGGGCTGAAGGAGATATAGACATATCACTCTGGGAGTCTGTTAAGAGCGAAAATTGTATGCGTATTATAGGATTGATAATATGAATTACGAAAATCACTAATTTAATAAGTAATTTGAGTAAACCAATTCTCAATTCCGTCAGAATTGAAAGATTTCCAGTTAAAGAGAATCCGCACGGTGGAAGTTATTTTGGAAAGAAAAATTACTACTGAGGCTTAAAGAATGTGTTAAAGTACCTACCTTCTAATGAAAAGTTAGGTAAGATCAACTGAATAGGGAGGTTCACTGTATATGTATGGATGAAGCTTGGCTCACAACATTTTCGTCATTGGTAAGACAAGATTAAACTTCAAAGTCGGACCGTAGAAAAAAATCTAATGATTACATATAGATAAAATAATATTCCAAACATCCTTGGGCTGTTTCAATTCAATATAAGAATTTAATAAATATATTTTATATTCAAAAACTATAACTAATTTTTTTTATAACAAATATTTAAACAATGTTTAAAAAAACAGTATGAATGATTTTTTAATTTACCATTAGAATTATATGTACATAAATAATTTATTTTATGCAAGATACACCTAAACTAATATATAATTTGTTAATATTAACATTGTGATATATTTTACACAGTATTAAATTGTTGTAGATTACCTGAAAAAAGAAGAATCAAAATAAAACTCTGATAATATTAGAATTTTTTAAGCACTTGAATTCTTGATTCTTTTTATTCTATCAATTTTGACATCGATTTCATTTATAACGGATGTTGTAAAGTTTTCTGGATTAGCTTCCTTGTTAAGAAAATCCGCGACTAATTTTGATGGTGGTTTACCACCACCATGTGATAAACATTCACGTCTATAACGTTCGCCAGAAACTCGACTAAGTGGCTGAGCTTCAAAGTAAGTTTGCCAAATCCAAGAAGCAATGGCTCTGGATATCAAGTATGAATAATATTTAGCTCCATACCCAACTAAATGAGAAAATCTCAACTGCCATGCCTGTAATTATATTAATAAATATTAGACAGTTATCGATTGGCGAAGTTAATAATGTAAAAAGACAAGAATTACTAAATCTTACAGTAATAAATGTTTTTTATAAATAAATATTCAAAATTTAAGAAAAAAAAATTAAAATTAAATTATTTATAATGAACTATTAAATAAGTTTACATAATTGATGAATTAAAGACACTTAAATATTTTATTTAGGGAAATAATGTTTATGTATATTTTATTTGAAGAAAAATGCTTTTATAAATAAATTATGTGTGAAAAACATCAAAACAAGAAGCCTTAAGGAAAGTCAAGGCACTTGAATAACTTATAGTGACTTATATATTATAATATAAAATAATTTGATTTATATGAAAACATTATTCGTTAAGCTCTTTCGGCTTGTTTAGCACTTACAGTATTTGAAATATACGGTAAACCATAATATTGATTTTGAATTCGTTTTAAAATATTCGTAGTTGAACCTTGTATTTTATTACTATGATATACTTGATCTAACATACTATAAAATACCTGACTCTGCATTTCAAAAGAAGGAAATAAATTTTTTGCAGAACAAATTTTATGCAACATATTTTCTGGTATTTTCTCACCAGTTTCGTAATGTTTTGCGAATAAAGAAACAATCTGCAAAGATAACATATAAACTTAAAATATTAAATATTAAATTAAAATTTTAACATAATATATATGATTCTTTTGTAATATATTATTTTTTAATTTATTTTATAAAAATGAAATTTATTTTACTTTTTAAAATTATAAATTATTTTCATTAATGAAAATAATTGTGATCATTTGAAATGATACACTTAATAATAAAGAAGACAAGAAGAATACTAATGCAAAAATATATTTTTGAAAAACTTTTTCTTGTTTAAAAGATAGAAAAATGAAAAATTAAGTATCTTACGGCTTTTCTTAAGTTACTTATTAATCGTCTTAAAAATAATGTTTTAACAATACAAAAGTTTTGTATAGATGATGCCTACTGCTATTTTACTATTACTTTATTTTACTACTTTATATTGATCTACAACACAAACACACACATGGATATTATTTTAATAACTTTTCATAGCTTTATTATCTAAAAATTAAAAAATTTGTGTATAATAAACGTTAATCATAAAAATAATAGTTGTTAAATTTTTTTTTTACTCTTCATAAAGCATATATTTCGTATTTACAAAACTATTATGTTACTAATTATAAAAAAATAATTTATATTACTATTAAATCTTTTATAAGTATTATTAATTTTTTACTATAATTAATTTTTACAATAATGTGCAATAAAATCATGAAAAAATAGAAGAAGCAAGAAGTTCCAAATAAAAGGAAAAAAGTAAGAGAAAAATATATAAATAATAGATAAAAATTTTCGAAAAAATGGTCGTCACATTAAATAAAATATATTATAAAAAGTACGTAGAAAGTAAGGAAGATGAAAGAAAAAATTTAAAACATACTTCTGAACACAATGAAAAAATAATTGAAGAGGTTAAAACAGAAGAGGTACTTCGACTAGTGAACAAAATGAAATAAAAATAAAGCCCAGGACAAGATGCAGTCACAAATGAAAGTTGGAAATATGGAGATAAAGAAATAAAAATATGGCGTGAATATTGAGTGGATTAATAAATAAAAAAAAAAGCAGAATCGTTGTGCCAGCATTCAAGAAAGCTAATAAGAAAGATACAAAGATCTGCAGGAAATATAATATATAATAATAACCTTAATGGATACTAGTTACTAAATAAATGTGGAGTACTAAATAGATAATTTCGTAGTTTAATTTTTTAGTTATTTTATCGAAGAATATATTACAGTGTTATAATAGATTAGAAGATTCATTTTTATATTTTATTTATATAAAACTCCTTCACTTAAAATTTTATAAATTTTTACATATTTTAACATTTGGTAAAAATTTTTTACAATTAAACATAGATTTTCTCGTTATAATACTTGATCTTAAATTTGACTTGTTGCACATTAGTTTTTACATTTGCTGTTATACAAGAAATTAGACTTGCACACAGTTTTTTTACTTCAATCATTTATCTCATTGCTTTTCCCTCGCTTTTCTAGTGTATTTTGAACAGAAAACTTATTTATTTTCTACTCCCTTTCATACTATTTTCCCAATTACTTGTATTTAATTTTATTTCACTGCATTCTTCCATAAATTGACACGTTTTTTTCTTTAGTTTCTTTTTCTAACTTACAGATTCTATACATTTTACCTAGCAACATATTCATAATAAATGTTTATTCGTTCATCGCTCATTTCACATCCTTAATCTTGCAAGAATTTTAATTCCAAATCTTTTTTTTTCGCAATATTTTTTCACGTAAAAACATTCTTTATATTTCATGACTTTTATTATGATGTTTCTACAGTCTTTTCAGTATTTGGATCTTTCTAAAAACTTGCCTTTGTTGTGTTATTTTTATTTCGTCTACCTCGCTCCACAATTTCAGTTTTTCTCTTCATGTGCACCATGATCATCCTATTCTTTACTAGAAACTTATTCTTTTTGTTGTGTAATTTTCTTTTTCTTTGTTGACTAATTTTATTGTTTTCATACAGTCTTCCTTATTCTATTCTTGCTTTTACGCATTCCTTTACCGTTTCTTTTTATTCATCATTAAGTATTTTATTTTCAAACTGTTCCTTTTGCAGTTTTAATGTCTATTCTGTTTATTTTATTTCTAAAAATCACAACACTGTCAGGTGTATTTCTACGATTTTATAAATCTTATTTGTACTTTCTATTTCTTCATCATTTTCCATCCTGAAAGTTCTACAACATAAAGCAGCATATTTACTAATAAGGCATCGAATAGTTTCATTTTAATTCTATAGTGCTCTTTAAATAATCTGTCTATAACACTCGAGAACCATCCTAGCATCAAATTTTCTATTTTAACCATTATATTTTGTTATAGACCATCTCCATTGTCCCCTTTAAATTTATATCCACAATAGTTAAATTAATTAACATTTTCATATTTTTCTTTTCATAAAAATACCATTTTTTTCTTCATTGCCTTCCTCCTTTTTCTTAATTTCATTATTTTAATTATATCAATACTCTATCATCAGCATAAGTAATAGATCTCATCCTTATCATCCCAATTTATTTAGTTATTTATTATAATTTATTAGGGTTATGCTCCAAGGGTATTCCATCTTAAAACCCTTTTCGTCTCTAATTCTCGGATTATTTTATCATTGATTTTTATTTTATTTCTTATCTTTATACATATTTATTTTGTATAATTTATCAAGTAATTTTTATTAGTCACTTGTTTCATTTTTTCCGGTTTTCTCTTTATAAAATCAAAAGTTACTTTCAAATCTGTACATCAATGAAATACCTCTCCTTTTTCCTTTTTTGACTAAGCGTCTCTGGCAGATTTGAGCACATAGATCGCTTCAGCAGTGCCTCTTCCCTTGATGAATACAAACTATATATCAATGAATTTGCTATTTGCCTCCTGTTAATGTTAGTTATGAAATGAGGATTGAGAAAAGAAAGATAGTGAAAAAATTAAAGGTTACGCATTCGAAATTAAAACATTTATTTTAATTGAAAAAAAAATTATATGCGGCACTTATTACTACAGAAAAGAGGACTACGTCACGCGTGACGCTTTCCAGCGAATGAAAAATTCAAATGCTCTGCTTCAAGCTGAATCCATTCTTATATCTACTATCTCATGTTTCTCTTCGTATTTTTTCTTTAAAACTTTAACTATGTTGTTTACCGAATTCGGGATGCGTTTATCTCTCTCAGATGCTTAACTTAGCAGGCTCGCCCTAGACCGCTCAAGGCTATTCTGTCACGAATACCTCCATATGATCCTCTATTTTATTTTCTATTATCTCGTGTATACTTTATAGCTAATATCTATTAAGGGCATTTCCCTATAATTCTTTGCTTATTTCTTATCACTTTTTTAAATACTGAAACAATAATTACAATTTTGTATGTATAAACTTGAGAGGTTTAGTTACATATTTAACTAAGCATGTTTAAGTTATGTTTTAGTTATATACATAACTTTTTATTTTAAACTGGTCATACGCTATTATAAAATATTTAGAGATTATTCCAATTTTTTATATATACAAACTTGAGAGTTATATATATATTTGGAATTTTAATACGAAGAACTGTAAACTTCAAAATACATTTAAATTGGCGACACAAGTACATAATCGCCAAAAAGCACTAGAACGTTTTATCAATTAAAAAATTAAATCCTATAAGCGAGAAGATTTTGCTTCGTTAAACAATAAGAAGTTTAACGTATTTAGCAAACACCACAAGACCGGATATTGCGTTCGCAGTCAACTTCCTTGTCAGAAAATAATACCCGACTACAGAAGAAAACTGGAATAATAAAGTGAAGAGGATCTTCAAATATTTAAAAGGAACAACATTTTTAGGATTGAGTTAAGTTTCAGAGACCATGGACACTCCACCTCCACGGCCGCACACATTTTAAAACTATACTGAGACACAATCTCACGATGAAACCACAAGCAACAGTACATCGCTTTGTCTAGATGTCAAACAGAGTATGTGGCAATGAGTAAATTTTGCCAAGACTTAACATCCATTGAAAAGCCATCAAAAGTATCATGGGCAGATCACTTTGTTCTACAACTGTCTGATATAATAATAATAAAGCTGCTAAAGATTGCAACAAGATGGAGGGTCATCACAGATTGAAATTGTTAGATGATCTCTTAGATATAGTTAGTCATCAACTGAAGATAAGAGAAGAAACTGTCCATAAACCACCTATTACAAAAACACATGGGGACTGTATCAGTTGATGTAACCATGGTCTACTTATTGCCTTGTAAAAATAATATAGCGACGCGTGAGCGATGCCATGTTAGAGCCTGTTGTTTACAGTCTAACCAATATAGTCAATTCAGTTCTGTCAGCTGTCTTACTATTTCTATTTGAATATATTAGAGTATTATTTAAAGTGTTCAAATAAAGCAGTTAAAGAAACAGATTGTGATTCCATTTATTCAAATACATCCCCTACAATCACACTATCATTCTTCCACAATATTAGAGATTATTCCAATAATAATAAATAGTGCCGATATGGAAATTATAAAAGAGCTTATAAAAGAAAGGATAGAAGAATGAAGAGTGTTCAAAAACAGTAAATTGAAAGACAAAAAAGAAAAGAAGAATTAGATTACAAAAACAATAAGTTTTTGGCATTGTATACAATGATCGTGGCGTACATAGAAAGAGAAATTTAAAAATGGTGAAATATTCTGAAACAAGGTAAAGAAAATAAAAGTGGATAGCAGATGCAATTATGAATAAGTCACGTAAAAGAACTAAATATACAGAGAAATTTAAGTAAATTTTAATAGAAAGTATAAAATAAAGAATACTTCTATGTAAAGAAAAAGAGAAAAAGATTTCAAATGAAAAACTTTGCAATTTTCTGAATGAGACACGACGAAAAAAACACAGGTTGAAAAAGAAGAAAAACTATTTAGATTGTAGATTGCAAAGAAAAGAAAGAATCAATGAGATTCATTATGAAAAAATGCAATAGAATAGAATTTAAAACAAGCAAATGGGAAAATAGCATGAAGGGTTAGAAAAGGGATAAGTTTCATGTACAAAAAACATTGAAAGAGAGTGGAAAAACTAAAAATATAAATAAATAAGATGAAAAAACTATGTGCATGTAAAATTTATTTGAATATTAAATGTTAAAATTGTTTAAATGAAATCAGTACAATATCTGTATATGCATTGATTATAAAATGCAAATGGATATGAAAAATAAATGTATAAAAAATAAATATATAAATAAATTATGTAATTTAAATCATAATTAAATCATAACAATGTATTATATTATTCAATAAACAAACTAATATTAAAATTATTTCTAAAAAATTGTATTAAATATATTAATTAACAATTAATAATTACTTTTAAAAAAATTTGAGAGCATTTTAACTTATAAGAGATAATCAAAATTATAATATTTTAAGATAATTTAATTAACTTACTTCTGGGTTACTAGAAAAGTATTCCATAACAATGCTTGGTACTTCTGCAAAATCAGTACTGCATCTTGTACCAGTTACATGCTGATATTTTGTTCTCCCGAGCATTGAATGTAGAGCATGACCCATTTCATGAAATAAATTGTCCACCAATGATGGATTTAATAAACATGGTGTTGATTTCTTTGGTGCTGGTAGAGAAAGCATAAGTACAACAACAGGATTCTGAATAAAAAAAATGATAATTTACCTTTGCATATCATTCATACTAATAAAAAGTAAACTTTATTTTATTTACTGTTTTTTAAAAGAATACTTTTCATAGAGTAATCATAATGCCATAATTATATGAATACATAAAAAAATCAATTTTTATCAAAATGTAACTTTAAGCTGCACTAACATTTTACGCAATAATTTATATATTATATTATAATTTATTACTTATACAAAATAACACAATTTCTGTAATTAATCACTAATAATTACCAAACTGTAATCTTTTTGTGTATTATTACAAATATAATAAAAATTTTAGTTTAAAAGAAAAAATGTAAACTTCATTCTTTTTAAAATTTTAATTTTTCTATTGGAATACTGTAAAACTTTTTAACAAAATAAATGATTCATAAAAGTATTATTATTGTTTTAATAAATCAAAAAAAGGAATATGCTCACTTGATACGATCCATCGGGTAGTTGACGACCACCCCTAATAGTAAAGTGACAGTCTTGATTTGGCTTATCATGTCTGTCAAAAAAATCGCAATAGATGTAACCAAGGATTTTTTCATCCTCGTCAATAACAGCCAATTTGTGTACATCTGAAATCCATACTTCACCTAGCAATGTAGGCTGGTGTTCAAGTCGAACTCCATACAAGGCCTGGGTCACTATATTTAATCCCTCCATACATGCTCCAAGAGAAAAATATGGAGCAAAATCATCGTTTGATGAACCTAACCATGATTTTCGAGCTTTTATGCATAGATAGGACGTGTCCCATGGCATTATTGGCTACAAGTTTCATTATAAATTTTTTATTTTAATTTAAATATACATTTTATGAATACTTTTATTTTTAAAAAATTTAAATTAAAAATTAGTGAAATCATAATAAAAAATGATAAAAATTAAATTTTTGATCTTTTTTTTACAGTTTGAAAAATGAAATAACATTATTTAATACATATTAATTAAAGAACTTATAAGTTTTTATATTATTAGATGAAAAACTACTAAGTATAAATATACTTGCTGAATAGAAGACTCAAAATTTTTTATTTTCTGCAATTCATTATAATCATTCCTAGCTCTATCTTGCAATTCAATATTCATCAAGTTTAAAAATCTATAAACAAACTCTGGATTCTCAACTGTGCTTCCACGAACAGCTCTATAATTATATTTTCATTATCAATGTAATATTAATGAAACATTAAAAGTGAATATATACATAAGAGATATACCTATGTGCATAGGACGGAAAACCACAAATTTGAGCCAATACATGTCTAGCATTCAATAAATTTTGTAATAACTTTTCTTGTTTATCGTTAGGACATAAAAATATTTTATATCCAATTTCCCTTACCAAAATATCACTACATTCTGTATTTAAACCATTCACTATAGCATGTTCTCCATCATTTGAAAAACTTAAATAGTGAAAAAATTAGAAACTAAAAGATTAAATAAAAATATATTAATTTTAATTTTACTCACTATTTGACAACTGCGTTCGGTAATGTATTTACTTTTATAACCCGAGGTTCAATAGTACCAGTCATAAATTTTTGACCACACTATAAAAAATATGATCTTGTAACATTTATGTAATAAATTTATGTACTAATTTACTCATATTTTAATAAAATTATATTACTTGAAGAATTTGATCATTTAGTTCTACAACTTGACATCTTTGTTCTTCAGATAAATGTATCCCACATTGTTCAAAATCAAAAAGAAAAAGTTTAGCTACGTGATTGTCAATTTCAGCTGTTTTTAAAATGTCACCATATTTAATAACCGTAGTCAAAGAATCATATAATTGTCGATTTGTATTTAATCTACAAAAAATAATATACAACATTAACTATAGATATTAATTTTTAAGAATTTTAAAAAATGAATCAAAATATTAAAAAATAAGAAAAAATAAAAATATACTAACTTTTCAACAAGTCCACTTATTGTAATACAAGCATTTTCTGCAGCTTGGGAAAATTGTGTATCTGGATGAGCTACTCTTATAAATTCAGCCATATCAGCTACTCTGCATAAAGTATCTGATAACTCATCAAAGATTTCAACCATTTTTCTATTACGTTTTTGTGATACATCAATAGCCTCATTGACAAGTTCATTTGTACGAGAAATAGCTTGATCTGCAAGAATTTGAAAACCACTTGCATTTTCCAGTTCTGGAATTCCAAATAATCCCTAGAAAAATATATTTCATAATTATAAATTATTATGAAATATAAATTAAAATCAAAGATTAGTAAATATTAAAAAAGAAATAAAATAATATAAATTATTTAAATCATTAATTAAAAACTGAATTTTAATTTATTATTATTATTATTGAATTATTAAATATTTAAAAAAACTTTTATTTGTTCTTTACAATAAAATTATAATATATGAAAGAAAACACTGTTCAATAATTCATGTTGCATTAAATTAATTTAATAAAATTATTTAAATTTTAAGTTAGTTTATATAGAAAATTTTACTATTTATGAATATAAATGTTCAAAGAAATAGCACAAACTTGTTAGTTTATGATCTTAAAGTTCGTTAAATAAAAAATAAACTTACGGTTTCTTTACGTTCAACCCAAAACTTGAATTTTTCAGAAGGTCTTGCATTAAATGCAGTAGCTAGAGGAGACCAGGTAGTAACACTTTTTTTACCTCCATTTCTTATTCCTAAAAATAGCTTTACCCGAATTAAACTGAGCATTCTTTTATAGAATTTAATTAATGTTCTCTATCTTTCGTTTATTTACTGAAATACTTTTGTATCTGACGCATTGATGATCTGTGATATAAGGAAAATAAGGATTTAGTTTTGCACTAATAACTTGTATAATATAACCAGGATTCCGATTTCCAAATAAAAAATTAGACGAAATATTAGATCATATAATTTCAGTAACTTCGTAACATTAGCATTATTTTAAAATAAATAACTTAAACCAAATATATTAAAATAAAGCGGCAAAAATTGTTTTAATAAAAAGGAAAAAATTACGGATATTCACTTTTTTAAGTTATTTCCAATATTTTATTTATTTATTCGAATATATTGTATTTATATTATATATTTAAATAATTTTAAAAGTCGATTACTAAATAAAATTAAAAATGCTATTTCTTAAAAACTTTTTAAATTATACATTTTTTTAGATAATTAAAATTTTTCACAAATGCAAAAAAAATATATAAAATTTATTGTTTTTATTATAATTGAATAATAGATAACAGTTACAAAAAAAAGAACATGATATTCCATAAAATATTTAGGTTACTCTTTCAGCGCACGTTTTATAATTATCTTTCTACGAAAGTAACTAGATAATAACTTAAAATAACTCTACAAACCATTGTTTTGAAAAATTAATATTATTATTACAATCTAATGTCTGTTCCAGGAATATATTGCACAAAATTTTAATTTAACCAGCATTTGAAATAAACGTGTTTGTTGTTTTTCAATACAATGGAAAACAATATTAATCCATAATTTGTTTTTTATTTTTAGTAGATAAAGTAAAGTTGTACACTGTATATAAGAATTGCACAACAAATAACTCTGACATTCATTTATATATAATTTTCTAGATTCAATAAAATAATACCAAAACAATAAACGGAAATAAATAATAATTGATATTTTACTATATTGTATAAAAAATTAATATCTGTACATGCAATTTAAATAATTTCTATAAAAATATATTTTTGCAACAAATAAAATATAATTTGAAACAATTTTTATAAAATAAAGAAAATAGATTTTTAAATAAATATTTTTTTACAATAAGTGATAAAATGATAATAAAGAAAAATGTTATTAATAATTTTTATCTTTTATTCGATATCTTATTTAGTATCCTTTAAAATATGTATTATTATAGTCATTTACTTCATGGTCATAAGTAATAACACTAAGATACCAGCCATAAAAATTAAAAAATTAAGTATCGTGAAAGATTTAAATCAACGTTAAAAGAAGGCAAATCTTTAATAAACTAACCAACACTGCAGAAAGAAATAATTTAACAAAAGAGGAATAATTGACTAAAGCCTTTTGTAAAATGGGAAAAAGGGATAGGTTTATTATCTTCTTTTCATTGTGATTCTACGTTGTAACATAGAACTTCATGCGACACACGTTGATGAGCTCTTCTACTTATCTATAAGTTTTCTTTTGTGTGCATCGCCGGATATTAATATTCGTTAGGGTGACCTGCTGTCGCATCATGATTCGTTCATAGCCAATTTTATGGTATTAATTATGTTATAATTTATATATGAACTATATTTATTTGCACTAATACTTTCAAAAAAATCTAATGTATATCTCCATTTGAAGATAAAAAATTTCCTATATTCGTTTTGTTTAATGATTTAAAAATTTTTAGAGTATTACAACAATTTTTAATTGTTTAAAAAATATATTACAATTAAAATTTTAAACATTAGTCAATTAATAAAATGAATATATTACTATTTTTTTAATAATAAGTCCAAATTTTACGTATATAGTATATTTATCTGTAATATAAATATTATATTTATCAGTAATATAAATATAATATTTATAATAGTAACTCTGCAAATATATGAATTTTTTAGATTTCATGTTACTAATACTTGTATCAACTATGAAACACGTATTTTCAAAAATTTTTAAATAATAAAAATATATTTTTTCTGGATACCATAGAATGCTTATCGTCAAAAAAGGTCCAATACATACATAAGTGAAATTTTTATTATTAAAGTATATAATATAATAAAGATAAAACAAGAACTTGAGTTTTCCTGAGTTTCAAAAATTGAAAAAAATTCTTCTACGCTTCATTGTCGTTATGCACGACATGTCAGGTAGAAAGTTCGCTTCGAGCGATATTTTGCTACTTAGTATCAGTGGTGAAGAGACTTTTTATAATTTTATTTTTTTATTGTTTAGGGACTAAAATCTAGAATCTTTTTCGGGTTTTACAACAACTTTTATTCCCGATGCATGGTCTACCGCAATATAGTTGCATTCGCTTCAATAAGAAACTAAGGCTTTTCAAACTGGTTGATTTTTGTCCTTAGTTCTAATTTTGATGTGACACAACGAGTAGTTAATAAAGTGTGCGCTTGGCCTTATTAAATCAACGTACTTCGTTTATGGTTCCTCTCATATGTCATAATTTTATTTTTTAATTTTTTAGGGACTAAAATCTAGAATCTTTTTCGGGTTTTACAACAACTTTTATTCCCGATGCATGGTCTACCGCAATATAGTTGCATTCGCTTCAATAAGAAACTAACGCTTTTCAAACTGGTCGATTTTTGTCCTTAGTTCTAATTCTGATGTGACAAAACGAGTAGTTAATAAAGTGTGCGCTTGGCCTTATTAGATCAACGTACTTCGTTTATGGTTCCTCTCAGATGCCCTGAAGCGAGCGTTAAGTCGATCGTGCGCTTGATCCAATAAATCGGTGTACGTCAAGTTCTTATTATTAACTATGATTGAGCTCGATAACGACAGAGAAGGATTAATAAGATGCGTGATATTGTGACTGTCTACTAATTAACCCATTAAACTACCCAAGATTTTGTAGATATGTGAGAAATAAGAGAGGGAAAAAGTTAAACGAATTTGTTATAAGGGTAGCTTGAATGTTTCTTAATTTATTATTCGAACAATAAAACTACCTGTTTGTTTATTTTCAAAGCTTCAAGATTTGGGCTCAATTCGTGAAGACTTTTAATAATATTTTATTATATGCAAAATAACATTAGCCTGCCGAATCTAGTTACTTTCATGGATCGGTAATTATCAGATATGTTCAAAGATTTCATTCATTAATTGTATTTTTTATTATTAATTATGAATTTTGTAATTTATAATTTAATTTTCAACTTAAAATATACATTTTAAAATACATGAATTTTGTAAATTTCATGATACCAACACTTTTATCAAATAGAAAATACGTAACTTCGATGATTTTTTAGTAATTATCATATTTAATGGTGTAATTAATTCATATTACTGATGATCTGCAAATTCGTTGTATACAATAGTAATTACCAAATATACACGATAAGAATAATTTAAAAATAGCATATGTAAATTCTTGTTTTTATATTTACTTATTTATAGAAAAAAATATGTTCATTTTATAAAACAAAGTTTTTATTACTTCAAAAATTATATATATTTAATGGTTTTTTTATGACTTCACTATCCAGAATTCTTCTGTAAGAATTAACAACACAAAAAGTTATGAATAACTTTTTTTGCTTTATAAAGTTAAAAATATTAATTTTATTTTTATACTATTTTCTTAGTTGCAGTTTTTTTTATGAATTGGTATTAATATCAAATCGCATAAGAATTATATATATAACTATATGTATAACAAGAGTACATTATCATTGTAATTACTACTGTTCTTTTGGAAGATTAATTATAATCTAAATAAATTGTAAAAACTATTATAAGTAGTTGAACAAGCCAGGAACTGCTGTTAATATTGATTTGCAAATTTATTATATTGCCAAAACTTATATGCGTCATTACTACCCAAATAATATCGTGGCATATTTTATAGTTAGAAATCGTCAATTTAAAAAAATTTAATCGATAAATTTTGCTAATAATATAGTTTAGCAGGTAAAATATTTATATATAAACATAAAAAGAAATTACGTAGAACATAACTATTAATAAAATAAAATAAAATTTATATAGAAAAGTGTTTACATATGCAAAAATTTATCCAAATTTATTGTAAAAAGCTAACTAGATTATATTAATTAAAATATTCCTAAAATATTTAAATATAAACAAATAAAAAATTCTTAAATAATTGTATCTCATATAATGATCAGTAATGAGCGGTATGGAAAACATTTTAAAAAATTACTATACTTTATTAGTTTTTTAATTAAAAATTTAATATATTAATAGATACTTTTTTTTAAATTGGATACAATATATATAATTAGAAATGATAATTTTAACCCATTTCTATTCAGTTGATCTTAAAATGGCGGAATCTAAAATTAGATGTGAGCTTTAATGTTTTCGATATAACGAAAATTTTTATTTAATTTTTTTCCTTAATATTTAAAATATATGTAAAATATTAGTTGTATAATCTATAAATAATGTATTTATTTATTTTATCTTTTTTTTATAATGTCAATTGAAAATTACTGAACGAATAAAACATTGTACATTACACCTACGCGACAAAATTTAACTAAAAGGTTATGAGCTCTTAAGGTTTTCAGCTCAATTGTTTTTATACCAATGGGTGATTAATGTTTATAAATAAAATATTCGATATTTATAAAAAGAAGAGATAGTGCATGACAGTAATTCAAATAAGTTATTTCTTTAATTAAATAAAAATATAAACTACATAAATTAAGACTTAAAAAACTTCTTTTATAGTTTTTTGAATAAGGGTACTCACTGAATGATTATTGATAAAAGTAATGAAAGAAATTTACGCAGCACAAGTTTTGCATGTATGAATAATGAGTATTTTAAAGAAAAAAATACAAGAGTTTGAAGATGTTCTCTTAGCAAAGGAAATTGATGTCTGCCAACTTAAGAGATTATGTTTCAATGGCATACCTGATCAGGGTAGCTTAAGACCGTTATGCTGGAAACTATTACTAAACTATATACCTTTTTCAAGAAATAAATGGAATGAAACTTTAAATTGCAAGAGAGAACTTTATAAATCATTCATTGATGATCTCATTGTAATTCCAGGGCAGTCAAGTTTAAAAAGAGGAAGAATTGATGTTACATCAGACGATCATCCATTAAACTTGGATCCAGATAGCAAATGGCAAACTTATTTTAAAGACAATGAAGTTTTATTGCAAATTGATAAGGATGTAAGAAGATTATGTCCAGACATTTCATTTTTTCAGCAAGGAAGTGAGTATCCTTGTGAAGCCATTGTTCACAGTAATGGACAGAAACGTTTGCATCAAAGAGTACATCACACTGTGTTAAAAAGTGCTAGTGTAGAAAGAAAAGGTCTTGGTGTAACAAAAATTGCTGTTTCTACTAGGAAAGCTGCAGAGCATTATGCTCCTTTAGAAGGTGGTGAAGCACATTGGGAAGTTTTAGAAAGAATTTTATTTTTGTACGCAAAGTTAAATCCAGGTCAAGGATATGTTCAAGGAATGAATGAAATTATAGGACCTATTTATTATGCATTTGCTTGTAATCCTGATAAAAAATGGAGAGAACATGCAGAAGCTGATACTTTTTTTTGTTTCACAAATCTCATGGCAGAAATCAGAGATTTCTTTATCAAATCTTTGGATGAAGCTGAATTTGGAATAAATGCTATGATGAGTAAATTAATGCAAGAATTAAAATCTAGCTGTTATGAGATATGGATACATCTACAACAACAGGAACTTTGCCCCCAATATTATAGTTTTCGATGGTTAACTCTTTTGCTTTCCCAAGAATTTCCATTACCAGATGTTATGAGGATATGGGATTCTTTGTTTTCAAATGAAAATCGATTTGATTTTCTTATACATATATGTTGTGCAATGATATTACTTTGTAAAGATAAAATTTTGAATGGTGATTTTGCAACTAATGTAAAATTGCTGCAAAATTTTCCATCCATAGATGTACAAATTGTATTAAAGAAAGCAGTTGAATTAGCAGAACAATCTTTAAGGTACTAGGTATATCTTGCTTTCAATATAATTAATTATTATGCATAATAGTAAATGAATGCATTTGTATATGTAAATATTTAAATAAAAATAAAAATTTGAAATTGATATGTTAATAAAAGTAAACTATAAAATATTGTGTGCTATATATTATTTATTTTGATCACATTGTATTAGAAAATTAAATCAAACTGCTTACGTTTCAATTAATCAAATCATGTACACATATAATACATAATATTTAAATTATGTATTAATATTAATAATTTTCCTTTATAATTTTCTTAATTTTTATTATTATTACAAACAGTACTTTACATTTGTTATAATTATTGTGAATACAATTTATAGACTTAATAATTATTTAGTTTACCATCCAATTCTTTGTGAGTATTCCTCATCTTCCCAATAAAATGATTTTTTAACAAATATAAGAAATTGTGTAGTATTTATTAAAAAAGTTGTAAGAGTTTCAGCTACTATTTGCCAATTTTTTGGTTCTTTCAGAAGAAGTCGAAATAAAATATATGGAGTAATAAAATATCGTGGTTCTAGAAGTAATTGTGGTATTAATACAATACAAACACATAATACATAATTTAATATTAACAACAATCTTAAGTGACTTAATGATTTTAAGATTGAATATATTGCAAAAACATAAATTGGAATTAATAAATATTTAAAGAAAATATAACGGTTCATAAAGTTTTTCCAAATATAAAATGAATAATGTCTGTTATCTGATAGAATATATGGATGTACTAAAGTATTATAATGAACAATCAAAGTCATACAACATACAGAAAAGCCTACCACAATTAAATTTTTACAAAGAAAGTGTACAAATTCAGTAAAATATGGTAATAAATATGGCCATGAAAAACAAAACACAAATAATGAAAAATATAAAATTTGCGTAACATGAAATGTTGGTATATGAGCAGTTCTATCACCTACCACTATTCCTTTATTATAAATAACAAAAATAATAAAAGACATTATAACTAACATATATGGAAAAATTGGTCTACAAGCTGATTTCATAAATGTTAAGAAAGGCATAATACCACGTTTCATTTCTCTTTTAAAAATATTAAATAATAGCTCTATACATGGAAATATATTTATTGTATCGGTAAAATAAGATTTTTTTGTTATTTCTTCAATTAACACTAATCCTTTGTCAATGCACAAAAAAGTAACCCATACAACATTAGTTTGTCGTACACATATTGAAAATGCACCAACAAAAGCAGCTGTTTTATTTTTATTATATAAATGCAACAGAAGCATTAGAAATATTAAAGTAGTCGAAAAAATATCGGTATAAAATAAAAAGAACCAAAAAAAAAGTGGTGGAAAAAAAGCAACATTCCAAGCTATTAAGTACAATCTGTAGCTTTTTAAATTATTAAAATATAAATTTCTATTCTTTCCATTTAAAAAATGAATTATTTTAAAAGATAATAGAAAATTCAAATATGTAAATAATACATTAATAAATCTTAAGTAATTTAATGTACAAAGTTTAAATGGTCCAAGTATTAATGCTGAAAACAAGTACATTCCTGGTAATGTAGTTATCTTTGGATCCCATTTGAAAAATTGTCCTTTACAAAATTGTAAAGTTTGTGGTATATGAAATTTTTCATCTACAAAGTAATACAACTGGAATCTGTTTAAATAATGAAACAAGAATAATAAAAGCAGTAAAAATAAAGCACTTGCACAAGTCAATATTTTAATCAATATATTAACAAAATTATCTGTTATTTTGTTAAATATTTTTTCATTGTATCGTGCCTTTATTTTACTTTTCTTCATTCTGTATTTATGAAGAAATGAAAAACAAATTTATCATCTGTTAATTTTTATAAACTGAAATTTTATTTTATTGCTATGAATTATTTTATCTGCAAAAATTAACATAACCAAACAATATTTTTATAATATAGAAAAATTATAAAATATTTATTTTAATATTATACTTACAAATAAAATCAGGAAAAATATTTTACGAGAAATTTTTATAATTTTTAATGCAATTTGAAATAAAACATCGATAATTTAATTATTTTTCTTTTACATTAACAAAATTTTTATTTTTATGAGATAAATCAATAAACTGTATGTACTTTAAAAACAAAATTCTTATATTCACAAAAAACATAAAAGCATATTTGGATTTCTGGTTACAGGAATAAAACATTCCTAAAACTGACCCTCCATATTTGGATCAGTTTGGTTAGAGGAATAAAACATTAATTAGATATTTAATCTTTATTCGTGAAACATCTTAGTATCATGGAACTGAAACTTACTACGCGAGCTGTATGTACATGGAAAAAGAAAAAAAAGAAAAACATTTTGTTTTAGAAAATTATGAATATAATTATATTAGAAAGACAGAGTTTATTTAAATTAGAAGTTTTTAAAAATACTTGGAGCTAAATTGTTTGGAGTCTTAGATTTATAAATAACAAGTCTTTGTGGTTACTTTCATGAAAAAATAAAAATATGAGGTATTTAGGCAACACCAATGACATTAATTTGCAAATATTTATTATAATATCTTTATTTACAATGTTTTATTGATAGTGTTTTTCTTTAGAAACTTTTTATTTATTGGCATTTTTATTTTATTATTTTTAGTAATCAATATACCGCAAGATAAATATGTAGAATCAATATTTTTTAAATACTTTATTTTCACTGTTTTTCTTACATCGTTTATCTTACATAAAATAATACGCCATTTAAATATACTATCACTTTTAATTAAACACGTAAAATGAGTTCTTAACTGTATTTTACGTTAAAGCGACTTTGTTAAAAGTAACTTTTTTTTTAATTCAACAGTAGCCAAAAAGAAAAGGCAAATAGTTAAAACTATATGAAATGATCTCAAATACGTGCCCCTTTATGAACGCAGTCTTAGTATTCTGTACATACTATAGCATGCTAATTGCCATCTGAGTACGCAAATTTAAGACAATGAAATTAATTAAAGTAGATTACAGTCAATATCTATTAAATAATATTATATAAATTGTTATAGTGTACAAAATATTAATTTATATATGCAGTTTAAAAATAAAATGCACGCTTAAAAATCTACGTATAAAATTATCATACAAATACTTAAGCCTTCATATCTTATATCTATAATTCTGAGAAATACTTAGATAGACTTTCATCTATAATTTTAATGAATGAGATATATATTTACTTGCTGCCGACATATTTTGGTTGTCACTGTTGTTTCTTTTTTTTGTTCTTTCTTATTTGCTGTCCTTCTGTTTCAACTTCATCTTAACTTTTGCATCTTTCTCTTTCACAAATAAATTTTTGTAATACACTGATATCCTTTCATCCTTATCTTCCAATTTTTTTTACCTGTTTATTAATCTTTATAGTTTTCCATAATATATTTCATTATTTATTGCCTAATATATACATTTTTTCGCACACTCACAGTATCTGTTCACTCATCTTAATTCCTATTCTAAATCTCACTAGAATTTCTAATTCCCATTATATCTGCATTCATCCTTCATTTTCATATATTCAGTATTATTATTTTTATATTTCTTGGTCTTTTTAGTATCAGATTCTTTATTTCTAGCACGAATTTTGATTTTTCAAGTTGTATTCAAATTTACATTTGCTAATTTATTTGTATTCTTTTAAGATCATTCAAAATTCTTTCTACTCCTTTAAATTTTTTCGATTCGTAGCAGTGAGAATATCCTTCACTTTTCTAAGACTTTATTTATTCTTCTGTGATTATCTATTTTGTTCTTATCACTTTGGAGAATTTCGAATACTCTATGGCTTACGGATTCAATATTGTCATAAGAAATTAATCTTATTTTGTTCCTGCCAATCTTAATTCCTAATGTTTTGAATTTCTTAAGTAACTTTAGGGCTACTAGTACTATGTAAAAATGTGTGGGATTTAAAGAGTATACTTATCAAGATCTTGTATTCTTCATAACTTCGTCTATCTATTCCTTCTTTATCCTTATTTAATTATTGAATTTATTGCACAATTATCTGGCTTATTTAATTAAAAAGCAGTCTACCTTTGGATCCTTCGTTTTTTCTATATAGCTTAATTTTATATATTGTCGCCTTTTATTTTTTATATAAGATCACCTTTAAATTCACAAGCTAGAAAGTAGAATACCTTCCTCTTTCTTCAATTGCTCTTCTATTACAGTATCCGTGTAAATGAAACATAAGTTACGTGTACGTCGAAGGCGGAGTTCCTTTCCCATTAAAATCATAGTTAATAACATTAGACAAAAAAAAGTTTTTTTTTTTTTTGTCTCCTTGGCGACGCCATGACAATCTTCTTATATATCTATATATACGACGCTGTATGCTTGACAGCTCTCTGTTTACTACATATATAAATTTTATTATTCATATAAACAATAGGATTATAATAAATTAAAATATATATATATAAACTATATTGAACCGTGTCCTGTATTATTTGTGTTTCCCTATCCTTCAAGGCTACTAATCTCGTTAAACAATATCAGAGTCTAATAATACATCAGAAAGTTCATCGTATTAACTTTAGAATTTCTTATATTATGTGAAATTTTTATAATTTAAAAATAAATTTAATTATTCTACTAAATTGTTAAAAATTAGTTTAAATTTATATGAATTACGTATTTCATATAACAATACTATCTTCTGAATTTGAACTTCTTATTAAAAGAGAAAAAAGAGAAATGTCAAAATTCATTCGGGGTGAAGTGTACAATGTGCTCTTCCTTCAGAATATCTTTTCTATCTTAATTTTTATTTTTCATTATCTGTATATTATCATCATATTTTTTATAAATTTTCAACGTTTTACTTTCTTCTAATTTTATCATTAAGCTATTTTTTTATTTTTATATTCAATTTTGGCTTTTTAATTTTCTTTCCTGAATTTCTATACTTTTTAATTTAATAATTTTTTCTTCATAACTGTATTATTTGAATATTATTGTTTATCTTCTATGAATATTATTACTTGTGTGATGGTCAGTACAAAAGGTTTGGAAATTGATTGATTTATAACACTGTTTTGTACAAAAATTAACTATATTTATCTATTTTTATTTTCACTAGAACATATGTTCGATTTTACAATGGGTCTTGATATGTAAAGTTGTAATAATAATGCGGAATAAAATTGGGATAAGAATGTTGAGCAGAGTTAAGATAGAATGAGGACAGTGCCAAGATATGAATGAGGGTTAATTATGTAAAACAGGTGTATTTTAATAGAGATTGGAGTAGGAAATATTATTGCAAATGTGATGAGGTGCGCACATTTCATTGATCAGCGCACTAAGTACGAGATAAGCAGTTTTACCTGAAAGTATAAATTCGGCCACGCGTGTTGCGTTACTTAGTGTGATCAACAGTGTTATGTAAAAGTGATTGTACCTGTCAGAATGAGCTGGATATAGATTAACGTTACACTCGTTTTAAAAATAGGAATTTCTTTTTAAAATTGTTCGAGTTATAATACGTTTCTTTTTATTTATTGTTCTTAATTAATATACTATTAATTTGAGATAGGGAAAAAGCATGTAACATTATCACTGAAAATGAAATAGGTATACCGTACGAAATATTTTATATATTTATATATTATTTATTTTATATGCAATAATTTAGATAATATATTTTAGAAATTTGTGCATCATTTATAATTATATTTTAATATACAAAATTGACATTTATTTTATTATTTTAAATCTTATAAATTTATTTTTATCATTTAATTATATTTTTTATTACCCCTCATATTGCTTTTTAGAGTTGTTTATCATTCTCTGTTTTAATTCTGCCCCCTCTCTCTCTGTATATACTGTATATACTGTACAATATGTTTAAATTTTTTTTTTCTCTTACAATTATTTATATTTATTACTATTGTTGATCATGAATAGAAAGAATTTACAAATGGTAGCAACTTAATGAAACAATCAGACTGAATACTTATACTTTGTTTTTTGCTTAATATTTTATTTTGCACATTTATAAATGACGGACATTAATATGGGAGGAGGTCAATTTAATTAGCTTTCCTCTATACGCCGAAATTAGCAACCTTAATTAATCCCTTCGCATCACGCATTTCATTACCCTTTGTAATCTTCCCCTTTCTTCCTTTTTTATAAATTATACCAAGTCATAATTTTCTTTTACTTTTCCGCGAATTACATGATTATTATTTATCATTAGTGTACACCTATCGTTGTTTCTTTGGAACCGAACTCTAAGCATACAAAAATCTCTATGTGTCAAGACAGATGAAAAAAACCATTTTATAATCTAAATAACGAATTTAATTTTAACGGTTTTTCGACACGACGTTTGGCAAATCGCCGTTTTGATGAATTCTCGTACTAGATCCATCGCTCCTCTAGTCTGATGACTCACCGACTCAGATTTCTTGCAGAGGCCCCTTTAAAAGATCAGGAAAACCAGTATCCTAAAGCTTCGTTCAGAAAAAGCTCCGCGACGTGCCAGACCCTCGCGGCTAGACGGCGAGAGGGATTTGTAGGAAAAAAAGAGAGTAGGTACGTACCAACGTAAAATAGAAAGAGAGAGAGAGCGCGACAGTGATAGTAGACACATACAGGTGGTAAGCGGAAGGCAACGAGAGAGAGGGAAAAAGAGTAAAAAATAAGAATAGACTAATGTGCCTCTGTTTTAGCGTATGTAAATAGAAATTTAGAAAGTTTTTTGCACCGAGCTGACGTATTTTCTACAATGGTAATTGCTTGTTCCAGCTTGTACCAGACGTAATTGAAACCCTCTTACATTTTGACAGTGGATTTCGCCTATGATTATGTTATTCTCCCCAGGAATTAAAAAAATTTGTTTACTGAATAATTTTGTTTTATTTTGAACATTTGTACACGCCCTTAAAACCGTTATGTCGTCAACAACTATAATATTACACTGTTAGCATATGTTTCTTGTTCATTATCTTTCTTATCGGTATTGCATTATGTACAAGTCCTATGTTGTTCTATTCAATCAATGTTTATTCTCTTTCCACTATTTATTTATTAAGATTGATAAATCATGTTTACCACACCAGTATTTTCATTATAATTCTCCTAATTTTAGCCATATTTCAGTTTCTATATATATTTTTCTTATCTTTTTAATCTTTTAATTTTAAAATTTTTTGATCATTTTCTTATTTTTAGGCATCCTTTGAGGATTCATAAGTTTTCGCTGTACGTTACTTTGGTAACAAAATAATTTTTCTTTTACATACTTATCTCTATTTTCTAAACAATAATAGAGATAATAAGAAGCAATAAGAAGATTGTTTCTTCTTGTTTTTATCATTCGGTTTATTAATGCATCAAAGCATATTTTTATCAAAATCAAGAATTTATTTTATATGAATCCTTTAATTCTTATATATATATGTTGGAATCAACATGTATTGTGCTTTGGCGTCAGCTGTTGCGCAATACACGGACGCGACGCTACACGCATATACAGATAGGTTTGTGTGGGTACATGGCGTCTCCTTGACGACGCCATGACAGTTCTAATATAGCTTCTGTATAGCTATATACTAGACGCGCTTACCAACAACATTGTATAAATACCTTATATATACATATTAATAATAACAAAACTATATGTACCATAATAAATCATGTTAGAAGTGAACAGTGTTTTACAATTATTTTGCCTTCTACATCTACACCTATAAACTCTGTAAAATCCCAGCAAACTTCTAACAATGTCCATTCTTTTTCTTCATACCATTTTTTACCCCCTGTACTCAAGTGTCATAATCTCTCTGTCGGCGTGAATCTTTTGTAGTATGCAAATATATTTTATTCCTCCTTTCATTTATCTTCGTATTTGTTTACATTGTCTTTTTTTATATATGATTTTTACTTCTCATATATGTATCATTCTGAAGATCTTAATTAATCTGCACATTTCGATCTCTACAGATTACATAATCATTCACGATGATGTTGCCTTATATTTATCGCCTCCATTTCGGCCCTTATAGTTTTACTCTCCTCAAGATTTCCTCGCCAACAAAGTTTTAAGCGTCCAATATTAGTAGAACTTTATTCTTTTAATAGATTTAAATATTTCAATTTCGAATGCATAAGCCTTTTTAACAGCTCTTATCGGTAACTTGTTTCTTTTAGATTCTATTATTAGCATATGATCAGGCGTATTCCTGTTAAAATTTAATATCTACTTAATAATTTATTAAAAATTTTTTCTATATATTTGCTATACTTCCATCTCCATATAAAATAATATTTCTCTTTTCTCCTACCCATTTTCTCTCCAAAATATTTTTGCCACCTTTTGTTGTACTCCATACTTTGCCTAATGACATGTTTACTTTTTACTATAAATTAAATGTATACCTTGTCTCCGTTGTTTACTTTAAATTTATATAGAAATAAAAAGAGAGAGAAATAGAGAATACACGAACAAGTAAAATGTTCGTACTGCGCAGCATAAGATTAGCGATAGATACAGAGAGAGAGGGGGAGAGAGAGATAATGAGGGGCAAAAACAATATCTTAAGTGCTTCGAATATTTTCCACCAAGCGAAATGTTATTCTGTATGATTGAAACCTCTTCGGTAAGTGTCTGACCTAATTCAAGCCGTTGTCGGTTTCTTCGAAATGATATTATCGCTTGCAATTGTACATCAAATGATTTTATATTATCCTGTTTCTTTATTCTTATTTCTATTTCTTCTTCATCTGCTTCTCTAGATCTTCCATCGGTAAGTTGAATAAGGTCGGACTCAATGAGCAACCTTGCCATATTTATTTCTCTATTTCAAATTCCGTTATTACTTTATCGTCTATTCTTAACTTAACTTTCAACCTTTCAAATATCATTTAATTCCCGAGTTCAGCATATCCTTCTAAATATCATTTCTATCCATTTTAACGAAGGTCGCCTGTATATCCTCGAAGTACATGAACATTCTACTGTATATCCATTAACGTCGCTCATTTTCATTGAATTCAGCAAAAATTTTTTATTCAGAAACCATTAACGTAATCCCTCCATTATTATTTGTATCTACTCTATCTCCTTTTTGTAGATGGGTAATACCACTTAGCTTGTTCAATTTTTTAGCATCTTTTCTTAATAAATACTGTAGAAAAATGTTAAAGACAACATTGAAAATAAAAAATTTATATACATATATATTTTGTTTCCTTTTTCTCTTTGTTCATAGAGTACAAAACAAACCTGTAAATATATATATATATATATCAAGATATGGAAACACTATACATTCAAGAATTTGAAACTTTAAATAAAATTATATAACAACTTGAAACATAACAAGTTGATCCAATAAATAAAACAATAGATACATAACAGATCATGGTATTGGAACTAAAATCAAAACATGAGAATAGTTATGCAACAATTTGTGGAACCTCTTGTGTAAAAAATGGATACATTAATATCTAACATGTTTGAGTTTATGGCAGAATTTCAGCTACAACACACAGAAATTCAGTTAAAAATGCATCAGATGTTGAAATCGGTGCAAAAATTAGTTAAATCTTTCAGCCCTATCATACAGAACGTGATTAATAGGTACAAAGATTTTTTTGACCTTGAAAAATCAAGAACCCAGCAAAACATAAAAAACACTACCAAACATCAAGACTGTAGAGTTATTGATAGTCAGCAATTATAGAGTAAACGGACAGTAACCAACATCATCTCTTCTCCAATAAAAACTATGATTAAACAAAGATAAAAACTCACAAACTAGTGAAATATCATATGAACTACAAGCTAGGAAAAAATACGAAAATAAACCTTTAGCTTGACTACCTGAAGGCGAAACTGAAATCACAAGTTTTCCGATATTAGTAGCGATATTCCTCCGACCAATATTCCAGAAAAGACTCTTGTCCTCATGAATGATGAAGTGAGAGAAATCGTAGTAATGGGACTGGAATTGGACTATCATATTTTAGTATTAAACATCGACAAGCCGTGTGAGACAATAAAACAACTAATAGAAAACAAATGGAATGAATCTACTACTTCAGACATGGCTGTAAGAAATTAAATATAAAACCTTAACCAAAAGAAAAAGGAATCTGTAAACTCTTTCTGCAACAAGTTTGAAAATATAATAAAGGAATACGAGGCTTACGACTATTTAGTCCCTCTCTCTGCGAACAACAGAAAAAGACTCCTATTACAAGCATTAACACCCAACGTCATGGGTCTAGTTTAAACAAGTATTATCATTGACTCATGCAAGCGGGCTGGTTTCAGTTGTGAACAACTAAAAGTTTAAGGGTTAAAACTAGAGTTAAAATAAAGATCTTCATTACAACCGAAGAGAATACAAGCTACCATAAAAAAACTCGCTGCTATCGGTGTAACGTGAATGGTCTTATGGTTGAGTAATTGTATAATAGTAATAACAATTGAATAATAACATCAACATAAAAAATTAATACTTGACTTCTCAATAGAAGAAAAAAGTACTTTAACTATTTCTGTAATGGAATAAAATCGCACGAGGGCACAGAGTATTTTAATAAATCAGGTGCGTCAAACCACAAAAATCTCAATTTTAAATAAAATGGCTCAAACCATCTAATTACAAGTCTAAAAAAAATTGTCAAACTGTGCAAAAAAGTAAGCACAAAAAAATAAACGAAGGACATAAAAAATTCAAGGCCAACAATCAAGGTAAGAAGATATTAAATACAATTAATAAATATAGTTCTGTTCAGAAATTATCAAGACTGATACCAGTGGCGCCATCTGTTGGGATCACCAGTGTCACTAATCATTCATTGAGAAGCATGATTAATCACGTTGTCACTTCTATCGACAAGTCGCATCGATCGAAGTTACAGACAATCAATGAGTTAATCATGACTTTTCTAGTCAATGAGAAAAGATGCACGCAAAATGATAATGATTATACGCATTTTCCTTCTTCATGGCTAACCATTATTTTTTTTCATCATAAAAATTCAATTGTAATAACACGTGTTTTTATCAAATCTCAAATAATCTAAATTATAAGGTATAGAATTCTATATTCAAGTTTACTCGTTATAAAATAAGGTCATCAGTAATAAAACGTAACAAATTAAAATCTCAATATAACAAGATATATTCAAGAAGTAAGTGGAGTTACAAACCACTGGCTTAAATACTCACCTAGCCAGTGAATTTACGCCTTGCTGATTACGTTACTTAATTAACTTAAGTAGCTTTACAATCCATTAATTTCAACAACAAAAAGTTAGTGAATTTGCAACTTGTATCACTAAAACAATCAAACAGTGTAATATAAATGTAATATAATACTTAATAATAAATAGTGTAGTTAATTTTAAATCAACATTAAACTAGTAAATAAATCATTAATAAAAAGTCACATTAATCCTCATAATAAATCAACATATGTATTTCTATGTATACATTTGTATTCACAAAATAGCAATAAATATAATTTAAGACAAGTGAAGTGTAATTATTCAAGATCATTCATCGCCTTCAATTCCTCAATTCACTGCCAATTTATAAGTACAAAACAGACATCAATTTTGTTCAGTTCTATAACATCACATGTTGGATTTATTGCTGATTCCAGAACGATGCATCACATAGTAAGTAAGAATATTATATTAAAAAATTTTAAAAGATGTCTAGAAAATATATCTGGTCCACAAATAAGTATGTAGATATTTACAGAAACCAGATCTATATAAACAAGCTGCACAACATTCACACAGATATAGTAAGATCCATCTCGTCCGTTTTATATCCAGGTCGTATGAGATATATAATATTGTTTATAGATGACTACTCTAGATGGACAAGGACATATACTATAAAGAACAATGATGATAAGTCGGACAAATACAAAGAGATTCTTAATATTTGCAAGAAATCTGCTAGAAAAAGATAAAAAAGTTCACTATATAAAGTCAGACCAATCCATAGAGTGTATGGAATGTAGATTCCAAAAAGTACTTCAAAAACAACATCAAACCAGATCCATCTCCACCATATACTCTTGAACACAATGATTTAGCGGAAAGTTTCAACAGAACATTGTAAGCAAAAACGAGATCAGATTTCTCTTACTAGACTCAACTGCCTCTTAAAATATGGGGCTTAGTCACATAGGTTACACTCCATATTTACGATCACGCATCCCATAGCAGTTTGGAAACGAGACTCAACTGCAGAGATTCAATAAAAACACAGGAAATAATATAAGTAGTTTGTAGATTCGAGTGTGAAGCCTAAGCTAAAACACACTTGATACAATGCAAGTTTGCTCTCAGGGAATACAAAATGTTTTTGATAGATTTTAAATCAAGCTGCTATATGCTTTGGAATTTTATCAACAGAAAATTCATCGTGTCAACGCATGCAATATTCAACAAAAATATTACTTTCAAAAATTTGAAAGCTTCTAGAGAAAATTAAAAAACAGAAGTGACAGAAGAAATAAAAACAAAAAAAGAAGGGAGATCATACAAAGATAAACTTCAACAAAGTACAACACAATATACAAGTGGACATAATAAATCCATCTTAATATAAATTCCTCTTGACCGTTATATGTACCTGAGAATTAAAATACTTAAAATCGATAATTAATAAGTCATTTCTTTGCTCTTCCTTATAGTTAATAAAGAAAATAAAAATTTAGATGCAACCAGAGACGTAATATCAAATGGAGAGAGTATTGAGAGAGCAGTATGTTCTTCGGCTTAAGCCAATGTACTGCGTATTTCACTCACTTCTTTTCTACGTAGCCGCATAATGGCTTTATTTTTTTATGATATCTGATATGTGTGCCGCATGTTTTTCGTCAGTTTTTCAATTACTCCTACACAGTTAGCTTTTGCTACGCATTCAATTGTCTCTATACGTTCAGTTGATTGTACGCAGTCCTGCCTTTTTTATTCATTCTAGAAGTTTGCTGTATTATAATTCCGATTATATTCAACTATTGTACTTTATATAATATTCAGATTTGAAAGTGACACTTATAAATAAATAAATTAAATCATTTAATAATACATACAAATATAGTAGTGTTTATCTTAAATCATATTCATTCAAAAACACAACCCACACTCTACTTATATAATTTCAACAATAATTCACACCAATCTAATTTCTAATGGACATGACTACTATGATGTATTCCTTTTCTACTATATCAACTTTAGATGATATTAATTCATCTGTCTCGGTTTTTCATTTTTTTAACTTCACTTTAATCTTTTTTTTTTTATTGGATAATATCAAGCCCCTTTTTATCTTCCTCTACTTAACTTCACCAATCAAACTATATAATGTTCTAGAATGAACTTCCATTATCATTAGTTTTTTTAATTAATTGTTGAAATATTTCTTTAACTTCTAATCTTCTTGATCTTCACTCTTCTTTTCGTTCATCTGCAATCGTCGTCCCCTTCATTTCTAACATTAAACTTTTTAATCTATTCTTTTCTATCGCATGTAAACCTATCCCTATTTCCTTTCTTCCCGTGTTTGCCAATGTTTCTAGTAAAATGATCGCATTTTTCTTATATAATATTTGTTTAATCGGTATGGCCTTAATATTACTATCTTTACTCATTTCAATAGCACGGTAGTCTTACCTATGTTATTTATGCGTCCTTTATTTTCCTGCTTTGTTATGATTTTTTCTCTACGCGTGTGTGCATCTGATTATTTTTTTATCACGTTGCCAGTTCCACAGTTTCAGACCTTTCTCAAATTAACTATCAAACTACGATATTCCTTTGCTCAATGCACTCTTTAATTAGTTCAATGTTAAATAGATAAATATCATTGCCATCTTCTTCCGAGTTTTAGTCTCTTCTCATAATTTTAGGCTTTCAGAAACGTTCTTTCAAGGATCTGGTGGCTTTGTCCAGTGATTATTTTTTACGTGACTCTTTCATGGCCAGGTATTCTGCCTGACATGTGAATAAGGAAACGTACGTCTCCTTATAACACTTATACGATATGATATTTCTAAAGAGTCTTATTCTCTAAAACTTGTATCAGAGAAAGCTTATACATTTTCTTATTTAGATTGGTACCACAAGCCTATTAACATAGATTTTTGTAGGTATCTCAATATCTGTTTCACGTTCTTCTAGTTACTCTGTGATGGCAGAAGTTGTGTTTGTAAGACAGAATATTTACTGCGAAGAACTACTTAGAAAATTTTGTACAACTGCACCATTTCTTATTTATCTGTTGAACTATAAAATAACAGCACTTTCATTGTAGTCTAGTTATAGCACATCCGTGCATTTTTACTTAGATATATTAAGATTTGATTGGTGCATCGACTACACCTGACATTATTGTGTTTGCATAAGTCTTTTCATATGAGCTCAAGGTATCGCAAATGTTGAAGGTAATTATACTCCTGTCAGTGTTTAGAAGTTTTTTAAGTATCTTTTGAGAGTACACTGAGTGTTTCGGCGTAAGCCGTTACATTGTGTACTTGGCATGTTATTTTCCAAAAGTGCACTAATCCATTTTATTGTTTTATTACATCGAAACTGTGGCCAAATGCTTCAAGGTTTTCTCGAATTTCACCACTACAAAGCAGACGGTTGAAGTTTCAAGTGACTATCAGTCTTGTGCCAGATTTCCCTCTCCGTACTCGCACTTTATAGTTTCCAATATTAAATAATATTTATAGTATATTTATATAATTACTTATTTATTTATTTAATTAACGACTTTTTACAACCACCAGTCCAACAGTATCGAAGCAGATATTGAAGTCAGGTATATCCCAAGCTATGCCAAAGCATTCTTTTGGTTGCTTCGCGTTTTTATTTTTTATCTGGCTGACATGATTGTTATACATTTTCAAATGAGTAACATCTTCATTACTTTTGGTGTAAATTGAAGAGTAAATCTAGATATGCTATATAGTACAAATGTTTTTATAGCTCAAGATCATTTATTACTAAGAACTTATTTTCGTATAATTAATACCATATTTTTCATTAATCAACTATAGTAAGTAAAACATAAAATATATAGTATATCAGCTCCCTGGCTTTTAAACACTGTTTGTGACGTATGTATAACAGGAACTATTTTTTCCAATATATTTCCATTATTTCATAAATTATTACAGGCATTATCGTTATGTTTTCCGTAATTTTCGTTATTCAATTTTTAATTATAATATATTTTTAAAATGTTATTGATATTTATTTTTGAAAGACTAATACAGATATTTTTGATCGAGTTGGTTCCGATTTTTTTCGTTCATGACGTTCTGAATTACAGAATTTTAGCAATTCATATTCTCTCGAACTGTTGATTTTATATATTCCATATATCTCTTTTATATTACGTTCTCTTTCAGTATTCTTCTTTTTCTTAATTTTAATATATCCATTGCAATTTGTAAATTTTTTTTTTAATTTCAATGTAAGTCTATTTACTCGGAAATTATCTATACATTATTAAGAGCGGCGATAATAGTTTGCTATGAAATCTGATCGTAACATATGTGGTCTCTTTTTTCCATGACTGTGTATTTTAAACATAGATATAATGATTCCGACATCGAGTAATTAATAATATAAATAACTAATGCAAGTATTACGTTACCAGTTATTTGCCTATTTTGTCCTATGACTTTTTTTTAATTCTCAAGTTATTCATAAATTTTGATATTAAATTATATTCGTTATTGTTTATTTTTATTAATACCAGCTTTTTTTAATAATTAATCGCAGCTTTTTTCCGCCATTACCTATTATATAAAGTTATTTTTATAATAATAATATTTAAAACATTAGTATTCTACTTTTTATGTCTTTTTTGTAATCTTAATAATAAATAAAAAGGCTATAAAAACGTGTTTAAAAACATATTTAGTAGAAAAGCATGTTTTCTATAATAATTCTTAAGAATATATAATTTATCCTTTCTTCCATTCCAGGACTGTTATAGGAGGTTGAACGAAAAGATTTGAAAAGATGCTTAAAATTTATTGTCTCTATAGACAATGAGGTTTATCGCTTGTTTTCATGGGACTTGGGATATCAAAATATGGGAAATATCGATGAGTGTCAAAAATAAAGAGAAAATGTTATTTAATGTGATCAATTGTTATAAATTGCAAATAGTTTATTTTTAAATCATAATATTAATATTTTAATATTTCAAATTAATTATTAAATTATTAAATTCAAATTTAATAATTATAATAATTCTATCAAGTTATTTGATTATGATATTCCCAATTTTTTGTATTTTCTATTAAATTCTAAAAATAGTAGAAATACTTTAATTCAATTTTTAAGTAAATTATATACTTTTTCATATTGTATATATGCCAAATGAATAAACCAAAATTTTTATAATTAATAAATTTTTATAACGTTATCACAACATAAAATAAATCTTTAGTGTTTGTTATGTAAAAGTTTCTAATTAACTTTTGTAAAATAAATATCATTTTTAATTTAAATAACTACCCTCTCCATCAGTTATTATCAAACACCTGGAAAAGGATTTAATCTTTAAGTTCTTTCGTGAAATGTTAATTGACAAAGTTCAAATAAAGAATAACGTAATAATAACAATCGTTGACCTGTTTCAATTAATATTTTTTAGATGTTTAAATGTTATGATTGAATATAATAGAATATATCGTATAGATTTCATGACGGCTTTTAGCGATGAAAACGGGTTTATAGAACGCAGCTTTATTTCATCTACACCTTTAACTATGAAACAACTGACCTAGCTTTCTTTTACTCTATTTTCAGCTCTTTATATTTCTTTGTGTCTCGCTTTCTAGCTTAAAATTGTACTATTTCTCTCTTATAATTTCTCTCGCTACCTCTCATTTATATATTTTCTCTCTTTATTCCCCTATATCTAATACACTTATAATTAATCTTACTCTCTTTTTCTGACTTACACTTTCTCTCTTTATATATCTATATCTACTTTCTCTCATTCTTTTATTTATATCACGATGATTTATAAATATAATAAATATAGAATGTAACAGAATTTTCCCCCTTTTGGTGACACACGGGAGATTTTTTATGCCAGGAATTAACGACTTAGCGCGAAACAAATTATCGGTAACCGTGCTATGGAAAAAATAAACAATGGCGTTTTATAGGAATTTAAAATATTCAGAGGGGCAAATTTATAAACAAGCCATCAGAAGCTTTTCTCACATATTCACTTGTAATATTTACGTGTTTACAGCGTCATAAATAAATAATTTATTTCAACAAAGAAAATTCAGACTAATTTGCAAATTATCCTAGAACCTCCTACTCCTGCTTCGATATTAACAACGTCAAAATTTAATAACATTAAACAATAATTCGAACAATTTTTGTAATAAATAGCAGTTGAAATTTTATCCAGCATTACGACTTTACTATTAATGAAATAAAAATGCAAAGTAACATTTTGTAATTAAAGAGTAGTGTAACCAATGCGCTCATCCGTAAGATTAAAACATACAATAATAAAATTAGCAATTACATCATAATGGTGTTTATGATACGAATAAATGAATAAAAAAAGGCGATCGCGTCGTACCAGATTAAGTATATGCGATGCGGATGACCGTAATTAAATAGGCGACACTAATCGTTAGAAATATTGTAAATAAAGAAAAATATCTGCGAATCGTAAGGTACGTAAGTACAAACAAGGCGTCCGAATTCTCTTTCCTATTGCCTACTCCCCACTCTTATTCCATTTCTCTTGCTCTAGCACGCCGCTCCTCGAGCATTCTTCGCCTGCTCTCTCCCTCTCTCCGTCACTCTCACGCGTTCGATCTTCGTTCTCTATCTCTCTCTTACTCTCACGCGCTATGTTCCGCGCCGCTCCTTCTCTCTCGCTCTCACGCACTATGACCCGCGCCATTCCTTCTCTCTCCTCTCATGTAATCGTGCGGCTATCGCGATGCATACCGAAATCGACGTTCTCTATCATCACACCTTTCCACCCCCGCATCCTCACTACGCACAATCAAGACGGTGAAAACCGGTGGAATCAAGCACCGTAGGGCGACAAGTGATCGTCGAGAACATTGGTGGACCCCCGCATGGGTAGGAGTCGATCATCATCGATGCTCGCAGGCGGCAAGATCTGAATGTCGAGGACGTGTGGCTGGTTCCCCGCAAATTAAGACTAAATAGTTAAATAATAAACTTAATTTAGGCAGCCGCGAAAGTGACTTGATTTCGTTAGAAAGAAAGAAAATAAAACATTAATATCTCAGCCGAACTAGCGATAATGATAATATAAATGTACGAATTATGTAATGCGAAAATGTTTCGCCCGCGTTAATTATTGTTAAAGCCTTTTTCCTTCGTCATGCTCAACGGAGGTTTTTTCACACTTAGGGAAAAATTATTGAAAACATGTCAAGCGGAACGATTGAGCGGCGTATGAACTCGAAGTGAACAAGTTTACCGGTTGGCTCTTCACGAACGAGCCGAATTTCCGAGTGGAACGACTTATAGATTTCGCGAAAACAAAATCATGTGAAAAGAAGCTAGATGTTAAATAGAGCTGCGTTAGACAACTCGGCAGCTGTTCTGCCCGATCCATTGACCTAGAACGTCCTATTATAAATAAATTGAGCCTAATTAAAATTATTGGTTAGATTATTATTATTATTGTCCCTTCATAATTGACGAGTGTCACTGCTACGTGTCGCGATCGCGTACAAGTAGCAAATTATGACCAATTTTGTTCCATATATTAAAATTTTATTTTATCTTTTTTGAGATAAATACTGTTTAATAATTTTTTTAAATATTGTATTCTGATAAAATTTATGTATAATAACTCAAACAATGACAGAGTGATGAAATTGAATAAAAATTTAATTCTAAAATGGTATAAGTCTTTTATATTCAAGAAATAGTAGTTTGTATTTTTAATTTTTCGTATAATTCTAAATATATAATTTAAAATATTATAAATATTTAATTTCGAATCAGTGAAACAAAAAAAAAGGAACAAATCATCGTTTATCATGGTTTCATTTTGATTATAATAGTTCATTTTCTTCTAAGACAACTAATATGACCCTTCTTTTTGTTTAGCTAACTTAGAAATAAGTCCGACTTTCTTAGTCTTCCACCTTTTATTCGACACGAACGTGAACAGTTATATTGTTAACGCTTAGCATATGGCTAATATAATACTTTATTGTTTGTCATTTTTTTGTTATAAATAAATTTATATGCATGTATAAAAAACTGTTTCTAATTAACTAATTCAACATTTTTAATGTTATTTTATATAATCATCTATTTGATAATATATGACCTATTTAAATTTACAAGTTTTATTTCTTTTTTTTAATAAAAAATAAACAATTATTATTTTCTTCCTATTCTATCTAATCTTAAAATAATATAATAATGCTCGATGTATAATAAACAACACTTGTATATATTCCTTGGAAGCAGCTTTTGAAAAATCTTAACTATTATAACTAATAAATTAGTATATTTGAAAAATTACAAATGTATTTTTGTAATAATAAATTTTTCTATTTACAAATAATTTTTCTTTTAATAATAATTAGTTTCTTAATAGGTTTTATTTGATTGGTAATCGGTTCTAGACAATAATATACTAGTTTTTTCTTTTTATAATTAAAGAACGGGATAATATATCTTTTGTAGAATTTTATTTAGTAAACCTGTGTAATTTGGCATCTTTAAAAAAAAAACTATTCCTTAACAATATTTATAAAGTATAAGCCTGCACTTTAAAAAGCATTTGATTTATAAGACATAGTTTTTTATAACAAAATCAATTGTAAAATATTATTTACAAATGTTTTTGAAATTTAGTGTTATAGAAATCTATGGTTAGCAATCTAGTAATCCAACAAATGGTAGTATTAAATTAACATCCTATTAAATCAACCTTGTTATTTTAGAAGATTGTGATTATTGATACTCATACTTTTTCACGTAAAAATATAACTTTTTTGTATTCAATTTTATAAATATAAGATACTTAAATAGTATCATTATTAAATTTTTATGATTATACAAAACTATTTTTCCTTGTATGTTTGTATTTATTCAAAATAACTTATTTTTTTTAATGAAAAGATAATTGATTGTCTCTATTCATTTAGTAATTTAGTAAAAGTAATAGGCTTCTTTAAATATTGAAAATTAAAAATTGTTAAGATAAATATTAAAATTTGGCTTTACATTTACGAAAATCTAATTATTAAGTTAATTACTTTACTACAAAATAAGACAGCGTTTTCTTAAAAATAAGTTATTTCTTATTCTCTAATAAATTTACTTTTTAAATAAACATTTTTAATATTTAAATTAATTGGTTCATATTCATAAGTATTTTATTAACAGATACTGTTGTCCAACTTAAAGATGATTAAAATAACTTGAAATTTTATAAAACAAATAACATTGGTTTTAAAGAATCAAATAGTAATTAGTACTATACAGATAAAATTTATCATCAAAACATAAGCCTTGCTGGATATTATTTGAATTGCATAAAGGTATTTAAAATCAAGGTGGATAAATAATGTTTACTATTTCGATTAAAGTTAATTGTATTTGTACTCGAATTTATTGAATAAATACATTTTTGTTACTTTATAAAAAAACTTTTTGAAATTATATTAAATTGAAATAAAAATATCGTTTTCAAGTGGAATATGACTTTATTGTTTTAAACATTATGAAATCTTGAAAAATCTACACAAAAATTCTAACAAATGGCATTACATTAATTGGCAAAAGTAAAACTAAAAATATCTATTATCTTATGTACTATAACTTTGCTTCATGCTAAATGAAAAAAGGGTTTCATAAAAAACTCGCTGCATAGATTGAAATGAAAACTTTTATTCTCTTTTTCTATTTTAAGAAAAAGGAAATTAAATATTAATAAAGAAGAACTAAATGAAACAAATAATACGTATATAATAAACAAATTAATAAGACATTAATAAAAGAGAAAAAACGAAGGGAAAATGCACATAAGGTTCATCATATGGTAAGGGCCATAAAGGAAAAATAGGAATTGGATTAAGAAAAAACAAAAAAAATCTACTCTTTTTTTGACGCTACGGCCTGCTTAGCCTGATGGGCCTGCAACACAGCTACAGCTTCCTCTACTTTTGCTTTCAGCGACTCGCCATGTTCAAGCATGTGTAGTAGTTCTGAGTTGTCTATTTCCAGTAACATACCCGTGATTTTGCCTGTAAGGTTGGGATACATGCACTGTATGAGTGGAAAAAGACGTTCGCCTAGCATTTGTTTTTGCTCCTGAGGTTGAGCTGCTGCAAGCATTGAAGCTGTGAGTGGTTCTTGACCCTGAATATGAACTGCTTGTTGAACTGGACTTTGAGCTGGCATAGCCATTGCCTGTGGTGGGTTGCGCATGTTAGGTGTGTACTTATAATTCGAAGGACGCGATTGAGGTGAAACACCTACAGCTGGTCCTGTCATTGAACGGTTCTGCATATTCGCCGCCCCGGATACAGCTTGTTGTCCTATTATTTATATTTTTTTAATTAACATTTTTTTATTCGTGCAAAATTTTATGATTAAGTTTTAAGTTTTTAATGAATTAATAAAAAAAAATACAAATTTTTGTATACATAAGTAGCGTTTAACCTTTTGTTTATTTGTTTTTTGAGTAATAAATTTACTTTTAATATAAAATTTAACAATTTTTTTTTATCATCATCTAAAATATTTACCTGTGATAGGTCTTGCGGAGAGTGGATTACGCATAGTGCTAGCTTGAGCAGTAGTTGCCCTGGGTGTGGTTCTAAAAGGTGTTTGCATCGCCGCGAAACCAGTGCTACCGGTCTGAGCATTGGGTCTAACAGGTTGAGCCGGCCACCTTGGTGTTGTCCTGATTTGAGCCATCTGAGCTGGGCCATAAAATCGCTGAGGCTGAGGTATCGTTGGTACAAAGTAACTACCTGCTCCACCTGCTTGAAATACTTGACCCATATGTTGCATCCGAATGTTAGCTACACGCTGTAAATATTGCGAAGCAAGGTGAGCCTTGCGGTCTTCTTTACGTTGCGCCAACGCCACGTAAAGTGGTTTTGATCCGACGATACGTCCATTCATTTCGGTTACAGCCTTAGTTGCTTCTTGCGGTAGGGAGAAACACACGAAACCAAAGCCTTTGCTACGTGCATCTTCCATCATTACCTATAAATTAAAGTGTTTTACATTTGCAGTTTAAAAACCTGTCACATTAGTAGAAGATAAAATAGATAACGTCAATGGCAAAACGAATAACATTAATTCTTCGGTTAATGTTAGATTAAATCTTACATTCATTTTTCATTAAAAACTAAATGAAAAGATATGAGTTCAAACTAAACTATTGATTTAAAAATACATAGTATTTTTTATTAAATTCGAAATTACGAAGTGATAATTTATAAAGCTGATGTAAAAAACACAAAGCTACTGAAGCATTTGTCAAAAAATGACAAATGAATATTATTACAATTAATAAAATTTTTTAAAAAAGCGTATTAAATAAATAAGAAAGAAAGAAAACGTAATTAATGAATATTTTTGTGTTATGTAATCAAACCAATTATCATAAAAATCAGACAGAAAATTATTGATGAATAATCAGTTGTGGATGGTAGGGAGTTATATAATTGCATATAATAAGAATATTATTCATGCTAAAGTATTTTTTATTTAATAAATAAATTTTTATTTTTATTAAAAGTTAGTTTACTCAAACTATTTTATGTGAAAGTAATCTTTAAAAGAAAATAAAAATAATAAGCATTGAAAGTTGAGAAACACAATGATCAATATCTATATAGTGCCTAATTCGAATACTACAAATTGTACGTTATTGATCATTTATTAAGATTTCAGACAAATGCGATGGTGATTCAAAAATATGTTAACTGATTTTTTGGGGTAAAAATGACTTCACAAGAAAAATAAAATAAAATTACTATAGATATGAAATTTAAGACCAGCAACACAAGTATTTTACGATTCCAAAAAGTAACCTGTACGAGAATATGTAATAGAACAATGAAAAAATGGTGCAATATTTTTATAAGCTAAAATTGTTTAAAAAGAAAAATATAGATATTACTGATTACTGGTTACGAAAGAAATGTCAAGAATCTACTTTTAGATATAATTTATTATAGGTAAGGAAAGAAGCAACTAACTTGGAGGTTCCAGGTGATTCACGTACAAAAAATATGAAAAGTGTCATTAGAATATCAATTACAAGTTTTTTTTTTTAAATATCCTATAATAAGTGATATTACTTATTTTAAATTATTTAAATGATCAAAACTATTAAAAATACAAAAATTTCAATTATTATTTTAATGATCTTATCCTTTGTACAAATTGGGTACCAATTTACTAGTAAACTGAATTCCCCGTAAATTTTTTTATTTATAAATATAAATTTTATTAAAATGAATCAATTAGTGTTCAATATTAATATTTAACAGTATCACAACAGCAATATAGAAGATGCATTTTATCATATATTAATGTATGATTCACATCCCTATAATAGTTTTTAGTATAATGTTAAATTCAGCATACTAAAATCATGTTTGGAAGAAGTTTTGTCAGCTCAATAATATTAAATTTTACAATTTAATTATAGAATTAAATATATTACTTTTTTATAACACTAAAAAAAATTTTGAACGTATGCCTATGATATAATTATTATTATTAAAAACACAAGATAGCTACATAAAACAAATTGCGACGATTGACATATAGCTACATGAAATAAAAAAATTTTCAAAAAATTAAATACAAATTTTTTAAAATTCAAAATTATTTGATGAGTATTAATTATTTATAAAAAAAGTCAAAATTGCTTGATTCAAAATTTTATAATTGTAGGTCTAAAGTATTTTTAAGCATTGAGATTAGTAAATTAAATATCGATAGACTTTAATAACAATTTTCGATTATTGTATAATTATTGACGAATAAAATACGAATAGGAGAGTTTGATAGAAAACTTATTTCTAAATAAAAGAAGTAAATACTTTTAAGTTCTTATACCAATAAAATTGTAAAATATATAGATCATAGGTATTTTTTTTAACCTATACTATTACGTACATTTATTAGTACAATATTACATTTTATTCAGAATATATTAAATACAATTATTCGGGTTTCAAATATTAAAAATTCAATAAATTATATATTTTATATAAGATGTTTCTAAAAAATATTTTTAGAATTATTTGTAAATTAAATTAATTGAAAAATGTAAAGTAACTTTAAATTTTATATAAATATTTCTATTTTTCAACGAGCAGTATTCATTTGTACATCAAACTTAACATATAAGTAAAATAATGAACAAAGAACTAAATTAATAAAAAGTAGTTTAAATTAAAAAAAAGAAATTTTAAAAATTTACGAATTGTTGATTAAATAGAATTTGAAGAGCTTTATTACTGACTGAAAATACAATTTTAAAAACAAAAATTGAATTTCAAGCATTAAGTAGTATTTATGTGTAAATAAATAATGTATTTTTAAACTTACCTAAAAGTATCTATTTGATTTTACTTGAAAATTAAAAAAAAGTAGTAATTTACAAGTAAACGTGGATAAGATTAAAAAAAAATCTATTTACAGATATACAGGGGAAAAGTATAATAAAATAAAATAACAAACATAAATAAGGTTATTCCTACCTGCAGGAATATTAAAATCAAGCATCATCGTTAGAAGAAAACATCTCTTGTTGATATATACTGATCTTTAAAATTATTACGGATTCTTACAAATTATATATTTTTTTTAAAGATGTGATGACCGTTTATTTATGACAAATTCTCTTACTATATTTAATAAATAAATTAATTAATTAAAAAAAAATAAGTTTATCGATAATTTCTTTAGTTTTAATATAAAATTTCTATATAAAATTGAAGTTATTGTGTTTTTTATAATATAAAACTTCAATTTTAAATTCGTAAAGATATTAAAGATTGAAAATCAAAAGTTAACAATTTATCACCCAATTAAATCAATATAGCTTATCATTATATATTTACTTTTTTTCATAAATAAAATTATCAAAAGCCTACCTTGACCGAAGTAATAGTTCCGAAGGGAGCAAACTCTTTTCTGAGGCGTTCATCATCTATGGTGTCATCCAAATTCTTAACATACAGATTAACTCCTTGATACCTAGTAAGTCTTTCAATTTTCAGTTGTTCAAATTTTCGTTTGAGTTCTTGTTGACGCTCAGCTTTTTTTTGTGCTCTACCAACGTACATAATTTTGCCTTCAGATATTTCCTTGCCATTTAGATCAGCTACAGCTCGATCAGCTGCATTTGGGTCTTCAAAAGCTACGAAACCAAAGCCTCGAGATTTGCCATCATCTTTGCTCATAACTTTATGACTGGTAATAGTACCATATTTCTCAAACATCTCCTTTAATTTGTCATCAGTCATATCTTCGCCAAAATTTTTCACATATACATTTGTGAAGAGTTTGGCTTTTTCGCCAAGTTCCTTCTCGCGTTCCTTGCGTGAGATAAACTTACCCACGTAGACCTACGAAGGTGATTGAGGAATTGGTAAGCACGATTGAAATAAGAATATGGAAAAAACAAGGATGCAGCATTTATGATGAATACAGTATTTATGCACACATAATATTAAAAAGAGATAAAAAAAACATAGACCTTCTTATACGAATCGGTTCTCTTTTTTTAATTCTTTGTGACATAAGAAAAAATCAATATACAAAACTTGAAAAATTGATAAAAATTACAAACTCATATATATATATATTATATATTTTTTAAAAAAAATTTTTCATTCCATTTGATTAATTCTTGTCAAACGCTGACAATTACTAATTTTTTTGTAATGGTTGAAATATATTGTTTGTAAAAAAAATTGTATAGTTGTTATATATACTTAGTTCAGAATATAATATAAGGTAATACATTAAGTAAATTGATTGCTTATCATAAATCTCTTTAAAAAAAAATACAAATATAAGATTAATTTAAAAAATACATTTTTAATGTAAAATTTTTTTAGACATTTCTAGACAATGCTAGGCCACATAATGAAATATATAATACGTGAAAATATTGATCAATTAATAGGATTTCTGTATATAATTACAATAATAACCTAAAACTGCTATTTTCACCCAATAAGAAAACATAAGTTTAATATTTAAGAACTATTTTTTAATTGTTTAAAAATTTTCATAAGCATAAAAGATGTTAATTTAAATTTTTTAAATTTATCTAAATATTAAACTTTGTTGATTTTCATTAACATTTTATCTTTAGTTATTTCTTAATAATTATTACGTGATTAATAAAATAAAACTAAAATATAAAATTATCACAGTCAGATAAAATAAAATATATATTAAATATTGTAAAAATAAATATAATTTATATATATATATATATTAATAATTTTATTATTGGATTAAAAAAATATCAAATGGTACGGTTGATGTAGAAAGTAAAATTTCTATAGGGTACAGTAAATGAATGTATATTCATTTTGTCAGCCACACCACATGACATTTTCATAAATTTCGTTTCCTCTGCAATTTTCTTCGTTTTTAAATTCTGGTTTGAGTAATCGAACCTGTTTATATTTTTCTATATAAATATAATTTTTTTTAATATAAATTGAGTTTTTTAAAGACTTTTATAATTTATGTATCAATATATATCATATTATAATATAAAATTGTGAAATTATAAAGGGTTATATATATTAATAAATGTAAATTGTATTTATTTACAAGAAAATTGTATATATTTCAGAACATTTTGTATCAGTTGATATTTGTGAACGCCATCTATAAGATAAAAATCGGTAATAAATAAATGATAAATATTTTTATAATTAATTCCATACATAATATGTAAATTAGTTTTTAAATAATTTAGAAATAAATTTTTTTTTATCAATAATATAGAATTATCAAATGTAATTGCAGAATAATCTAATTATTATCAAGTAACAAATAGTTTTTAATTTTTTTTTTATATAAAATGATTAATTGTAACTAATTACTATATATTTATTGTTTCCATTGAATCATTTATGTATACAAATCCAACAGGGTACTAGTAGTTTAGTAATATATATGAATTTATATATTAATTTTGCAAGTCATTACTTTTGATATTATAATATAAAAAATAGATTGTAACAATGAAATTTAATCACTGTTTACAGCTGATTAAACTACTATATGGATTATGAATATCACATATTAAATTTATAATTTTATAAAACAGATATTTGTCTATTGTACAATCAAAAAACATAAATCAATGGATTTATATGACTTAAATTAAAAAATATTAGCTGTATGAAATCAATACATTTTATTACAAAAATGAAAATTTTTGTTTATTAATATTTTAATAATAAAAATACAACAAACATATATGTGTATCGATGACTCTTTTAAAGAATAGCGTACAGAGAATAAATCTAAAACAAAACATCATATGATCTATGTGTATGCATAAATTACATGATCCTTTACTCCAGAATCATTCTCCATGCGCTGCTCTCTGCAAAAGTCATCGATGTAAAAACTTACCTTTTTTCCATTCAGCAACATTCCATTTACTTTATCAATAGATTTATTAGCAGCTTCCTCAGTTTCAAAATGCACGAAACCGTAACCTTTGGACGAGCCTGATTCATCCTGAGCGACCTTGCAGCTGAGTATATTGCCAAAAGCCGAGAAGGTATCATACATGGCTTTATTGTCAATATTTTTATCCAAGTTTTTGATAAAGACATTCCCAACGCCAGATCGTCTAAGTGATGGATCACGCTGCGACCACATTATACGGATCGGACGCCCTTTTATCATATCAAAATTCATGGTGTCAAGAGCTCTTTCCGCTAAAAATAATATTAAAAATTTTACTTTAAAAATAAATATTTACAAATAATTTTAATTTAACTATTAAGTTTTTTTTTAATTATTACTCAAGAGTTAAATTTTTGATGTTTAAATTATAGATCATAGTGTCATATAATTTACATGTCTTTAAATTAAAATATTTGACTTCTAATATGCTTGTTTTATTATAACATTCTTATATATAATACAGCCCAAATTTTTATGGATATCGTATATAACTAGCAAATGTTCATATAATAATTGATAAATTAAATATTTTCTCTAAAAATTACTATAATATCTATTATAACATATTTTATTTTTCAATTTATAAATAATTAAATGATTATTTCTTGATTTTACAACAGTTTTTCGATCAAAATTATTACATTTCATTTTTTATATTTCTATGATTTTCTAAAAAAATAATTTGTAATATGCACAAATTAATTACCTTAGGTTATTAATTAATATTAATAAAATTTTAATTTCTTAAAAAAATAAATTTATAATATTTTAAAACTTATAAATAGTTTGAAAAAGTAGATTGTAATACAATATTAATATTCACTAGTTTATTCATTTTTAAGATTATAAAAGAACTATAAAAATTATTGCGAAGAAACTTTTCAATTATATTTTATGTATCTAATTAAATTCAACATTGTTTTATATACTTAAGATAAACATTTAAAAATAAAGAATATACAAAATTAATTTTTTAGACAAATACATAAGAAATAAAAAATAAAAATTTTTACAGAATTATCATTTATAAAATTAAACTAACGTTTTAAATGCACAAACTGTAGTACAAATAAGCAATTTCAATATGGAGGTATTATATTACACGATTATAAATGCACATGTCTCGTTAATATACTATATACTAAACGTAAAAGAGATTACTTATTTTATGTATCGTTTTTAAAACGGCTTTATTATTTTCTAAAATGAAGCTCTATTTGTATTTAATCTCACATAATTCTACTAACCGTCAGCAGGTTGCTGAAAGTTGACGTAAGCATATCCGAGAGAGCGACGAGTGACAGCATCACGACAAACACGTATGGATAGTACAGGACCGGCCGACGAGAATTTTTCAAAAAGCATGGCTTCGGTTATGTCAGAATGTAGATCACCTACGTAAAGTGAAGCCATTGGATAGTTCTGCGCTCCAGGATTCATCTTTATTTCTCGTTACTCTTTTACTTATTTTATTACTTAAAGGAAGTAGAGATATTGAATTTCCCTTTGAGGTTATACTTGCTCCGCGTGCTAGAGGTATAGATGTAGGAGCTGCTGTTACAGTTATTAAATTTTTTTCTTTTTTTTTATTTTATATTTATTAAATTGTTGCCTCTTTTCCTTTTGAATTTAAGTGTATGTATTATATGCTTTCGTGTATAAAAAGATTTAGTATTAGGGAAGAAAAAAAATGAAACGTTACTGCGTTACTTTTTTTTGAGTTGCCTCTTTGTTCTTTCAATCTTCACTGCTGTTGCTGTTCTTATTGTTTTTAGCCTTTATTGAGAAGAAACAATTCTTTTTCTAAATTCGCTGTGAAAATTTTTATCACTATTTTTTATATACTATTTACTTGACAAAAAATTTTTCCTTTCTTAGATAGGTGACGCGTGGTCGAGTCCCTTTGCTTTTCAGATTCTTTTTCAATTTCTTTTTGACACATTTGTCAATATTTACCTGTTGAAGTTACTCTTTCTCGCGGATTTTCTCAACTACAATTTTACGATTTTTTTGTTTGATTTTTTTATGTATTTTTATATTTTTTTTTTTTTTATTGATTTTTATAGGAGAGTTAATTCACGATAATGGAAGTGGGTTGTGTGACCTATTTTTGTGGAAAAAGGAGACACAACCACACGTGAACACAACTCTACTCTTAATGAGGAAGAGGCGAAGGAATCACTGACGCACGGTGTATTTATACTCTTTGGACGCGCAACACTTTTTCCTACGCGTTTTAAGTATAAGTAGCTCCATCTATTTTTAAGTAATTCTATTGTATTATCTATTTTTATACTATTTATAATTATAGGAAATTGTTTATAAAATAAAAATAATAAAATATTATTTATATTTGAAAAAAAATAATTTTAAGTTTTGAGGATGAAACAAATTTCATAAATTTTTAAAACATATATAACGGAAATGCCAAAAACAATACTATAAAGAATCAGATAGCGCATGCGTATTTCCTATTTGACTATATTCTAATTAATTTCAAACACTTAATTTTAAATTAATAAAGAAAATGAATTGTAATTTATTTTCTTATATTTAATTTTAATTTATAGCATATTTGTAATAATATATTTATTTATAGTATATATTGACTATAAAATATTATTTATTATGTAAATTGTGATTATTACAATATTTCATTTTTAATTGTTAATATTGTTTATTATTTTTATATTTATTCATTTCAAATTATTTTTTACTATGGATTATGAAAAGAAAATTAGGTATGTTAATAGAAACTATGATTTAAAAATAATTAATATATAATAAAAAATATGTAGATAATTTAATCTAAAAAGTTTTTTTTAATCGGTGTACAGGGTTAAATAAATTATGCATAATAATAGACTTAATAATAATAATTTAATTTAAAATTATAATTTTTCGTATTTTAATCGTTATATAATAAGGGTAAAATATATGTGTTTTTATTCAAAACTAATTTATAGAGGTTTTAAACAATTTCTAACTGTAATACTGTTATTATATATTATTAATTGTACTTTATATAATTTCTTAGTTTTATTTGTTAAAGAAGTTCTATAATTTTTCAAATGATGAATCTTAATAAACGTTTTAAGATACTACAATTAATTACAATTGATATAATAATTTAACAGTTTAAAATTAGTTAAAATTAATATTATTAAAGTAATTAGAAAATACAATTTAATTCTTCAATTAATTTTATAAAGCTTCGTCTCACATGACTAATTATAAATAATTATTTGTATAAGCTGATTACATTTAAAAAACATAAAAAAAAAACATTTTAAAAAACATAAAAGAATCATAGATTATATGAATATAAAATAAATAATGAAAATCACGAATAATAAATAATTAAAAAAATTTTTTTTTAACTTTTCGAAATAGTAATTAATTTTATAAAATTTTAAATTATATAAAGATTTTAAATTACGCGCGATATGCAGGCACAAAATCAATTTTACAAGATTGTATCTATTAATACATAGTATTCGCAATTCGACAAGGGTGATAAGGGGTTTGTGAATCAGGATTTGTTGCAATTTTTAAGAAATTTTTAACTTTACATACAATTATGCGGTTACCAATTCAATTTATGCGACGTTTAAGTCATTATCCTAACCAGTTAATTGGTAATTTTAATTTAATTGTGATTTGATAACTGATAATGTTATTTTAGTTTTTTCAACAAAAATATCTGTTTAACTTACATAATAGGCAAATAAATGTTTTTCGATTTCAGGTCCAACGGTACAAGAGTGGTTATTTAATAAATCTAGATTTCAAAGATATGGTAATTTAACTTTATTTCATTTTAAGTTGTATTGGTAATATCAGAACTCTTGGATTTTTTTAGGTTTACTGCTAGATGATTTACTAGATGAAACTCCAGTAGTAAAAGAAGCTTTACGCCGTCTACCTGAAGATGTGTTAGATGAACGAAACTTTAGAATTATTCGAGCTGGATACTTAAGTTTGAGAAAGGATGTATTACCTGAAGCGCAATGGACAAAATATGAAGATGTAAGTTTTGATATTATCATTATTTTTTATATTAATATATGGTCTTTTTTATTTATATCGTACTTTATTTTTTTAACTTTTTTTACTCTTATTAATAGTATTAATATAAGATAAATAATAGTTAGTATTTGGTTTTTATATAATTTTTTTGTTTGTTTTTTTTTTAAAAAGGTTTTAAAGCTATTAAGTAATTTATCTGGTTTTAGATTTAGTTATATTTATTATTAAAAAAAAGTTCATTCTTTTATTTAACTTTTAACACAGCAAATATAAATAACATTTCATTAGCTCACAACTAGAACAATATATTTTAAAAGATATTGTAGTTTTGATTTCACTCTTAAATAAACCCTTTCATCTACATATTTTTAATTAATTTTAATTAATTCCTGATTTTCAGTCATTTACGAAATTCACCACTCAATTCTATAAAATCTTTTCTATCTATTAAAAAAGTATTTCTTTGTATTAAAAAATTTAACAAGTTTATGAATGAAAACAATGATTGTCAATTTCATTTTGTACAGTTTATTTTTTTATTATTTATGATTGATTATATTATATATCTAGGTAAAGTTTATCACTACCACATTTTTATAAAGATTTAATGTCCACGTATCATCTTTATTTTGAGTAATTATTTTATTTAATATTTTCATAGCAATGATGAATAAAGTATAAGAAATTTCCTTTTTTTTCTTAAATATAATCCTTTTTTTTTAAATTTTTTATATCATTAAAAAATAATTTATTTATTTGCTAATTTGTAAAGGTAGCTTATTATATATATACATATATGTTAAAATTTGTATTACTTCCTAATACTGAACACTGTACTATAGAAAAAATTAGCTTCAAATATAACGAAATCAAATATAATGATCTTTAATAATATTTATATATCAAGTAAATCAATTTTTAGTGTATTAATAACTTTTTTCTATTATTTTTTTATTATAGTAATTGGTGGTAAAAAATTTATTTTTATTAACATTTTTATTAATTGAAGCAATAATGGTATTTGGAAATTTGTATTTCTAAATAACGAAAAATAATATATTTGTATTTGAACAATCCATAAGTATATTTTTTAAGAAACTAACTTATAAAAATATAGTATAATTAACTGTAAAATAATGAGTAAGAATATTAAATTTTAACAATGCAAACAGAACACACATTTTCTTTTGATATTGTCTTTTATGCTTTTGTATAAAAATTTGAACACACATAAATTTTTAATGAAAAAGAATTATAAATTTGTTGTAAACCAATTTTAATATTATTAAAAAATCATAAATTTCAAACGGAAACTATAAAAATTATTGAATTGTTTCAGGCAGTATTAATTAGTTTAAAGTTTAATATTAGAGAATTTCAATAATATTAAATTTTAAATAATGTAATAAAAAATTATTATTTAAAAATTAATTTTTCTTAATTTTAAATTTTTATTTATTTTATTATAAAGTCTATTTATTAAAAAAATAATGAAAATATAAATTTCTTACATAAAATTATAGAAAGTTTAATTAATAGTAATATCATATCTAATAAAGCATTATATATATATCATAAACTCATGGTTTCATTATACTTTCAAATATTAAAAAATGACTAAGTATAATTATTATAAAAACTTTTAAAATGAAAATTTTTTACAAATATATAAAAAAATCTCATAAATACATCTTTGTTTACAGAATATACCGTATCTTCAGTCAATAATTAATCAAGTTGAAGAAGAAATTGCAGAAAAAAAAGCATGGGAAAAAGAATAAGAAAGTATAGCATGTTATAATTAAAGAATAAAATACTAAATAATAATTAATGCAAATATTTTTATTTATATATATATCCAATTAATTTAAAAAAATAAAAAAATCAGATTGGTTTTCATATTCATAGATTCATAGATAATGAATTAAAAATTAAAGAGGTGATTAAAGTCGTTAAAAAAATTATAATAAATTATTATAAATTATAAGTAATTATTATCTGTGCTTTAGTGTTATCTACAAAATGAATAATTTTTTATATATTTCTTTGACTATTGATAAAAAATTTTGAAAATTACTTAAATTATTTTATATGTAATGGGGAATATTATGAAAACTAATTTGGATTGGGAAGTATTTACTTAATTAAAACTAATTGTTATAATTTTTTGACTAATAAAATAATATTGTTTTATTTACAAATAATTTAAACATAATTATTTATGATTTTATATCTTACTTATGAATAAGTTAGATTTTACTCTATTGTCACTTTACCTAAAATTATGTATAGTATTATTCTTTAAAAAAATAATTATAGTTTATAAAAAATTCATTTCTTTAATATATTTTATCTAAATAAAAAACTATTGGTAGTATTTAAATTAAAATATTTTTTTATGTATTTTGTATCTACCTGTGTTTATTATTAATTCATTCTTTATGAAAATGAAATTGAAAGTATTTATAAATTAAAGTAAATTAAATTAAATAAATTTAATACTGAAGTTTAATTGTATCTCTACACAAAATTTTCAAATAGTTAAATAATTTATATATCTTATAAGGTAAAGTAAAATTCTGTAATGTAAAACTATTAAAAAATTTCAAATTCAAGATTACAATGATGTAACGTACTAACGTATTTTTAGAATGCTAATATTTTTTAAATAGCCAAAATTCCTGCTAAATCCGAGACATTTGTTAAAATAAAAATTTTAAATGCGAAATCAATAGACGGCATAATAAATAAAAAATTAGCACAAAACGGAATTCATATCTGCCAAAGCGTAATCAAAATGAATAAAAATGGAGAAGCTATTACGTCAGTATTAAATACGAACGAATAAGATGTAGAAATGATTACCCCCTGTGTCGAAATCGAAGAAATCGCGCTGGATTGTATAATTATGAATTTAAATGTAAATAATTTCAATAATTATTTGTTAAACAGTCTAAAACTCTTAGAAAATCAACTTAAATTAGATCATTTAAATCGGGAAGAAACCAATAAATATTAGAAATTTGTAAAAATTTGAGCGATATTTTTTTTTCGAAGGTAATATTCTGAGCTGTACAGATATGGTATCTCATAGAATCGAAGCTATTACTAACAAATCGGTAGCTTTGAAAATTTATAGATATCCGGAATGTCACAAGAAAAAAGTCAAAAAATAAATACGCTGGAAACCAATATTATTCAATCTTCAAAATCATCTTGGAATTCATTCCTTTGGGTTGTTTAAAAAATTAGACGACTCGGGAAATGAAAAATGGCGAATCGTAATAGATTATTGGAAATTCAACGACATAATAATTAAAGATTTTTATTCCATTCCGAACATTTTCGAAATTTTAGACCAATTGAAAATTCATAGTATTTTACAACATTAGACTTAGATTAGGATTTCACCAAGTAAAAATGGATCCTCGGGATAAAGAAAAAAACTACATTTTCGACAAACTTTGGGCATTATGAATTTAATCGATTATCATTTAGAAAATTCTTCAATTTGCTTCTCTCGCCTGATGTCAACAACTTTAGCCGGTATTCAAGGAATTCGTTGTCTACTCTACTTAGATAACATAATTTGCTACGCTGACTCATTAGATACACATAATGAGAAATTAAAAGAAAGAACAACGCGATGAATGTGAATCTTTAAAAAGTAAAGTGATTTATTCATTGCGTAACAGAAGAAGGTGTAAAACCTGATTCAGAAAAAACCATAGCGGTAACAATCTATTCATTTCCACTGATTCAAAAAGGCATCAAATCATTTCTCGGATTATCGATATTATAGGAAATTTATAAAAAATTACGGCGAAATTACAAAACCATTAACTTCTCTTTTAAAGGACGTCAAATTCAATTAGACTAGCGCACAACAAGAGGCAATTGGATATTAAAAATAGCAATAATTTCTGCCTCTATTTTGTAATACCCGGATTTTGAAAAAAATGTATATTAAGTAAGGACGCAAGTAAATTTACACTAGGTTCTGTTATATTACAAAAAAACGGAGTGCAAGATTTACCAATAGCATATGCTAGTAGAACTTTAAATTGCGTGAAATCAAACCATTCTACTATTGAGAGACAGTTACTTGCTATGATATGGGCAGTAAAGCATTTTCAACCATATTTATATGGGAGAAAATATTAAATTATAAGCGATTGTAAACTATTGTTATGGTTATTGAAAGTGAAAGATATGAGTTCCAGACTTTTCCAATGGAGACTAAAATATGAAGAATATAAATTTTTCGTCGAATATAAAATCGGAAAAATTAATTGCAATGCCGAAATGCTTAGCAGTATTCCACAATTATTAAACTCTCAAGAATTATTTAAAATTAGCGTAAATAATTTCTACATAAACACTTCAAATTTAAATAGTATAAAAAATTCTATTTCTGCTAAATCTACTAAATGTACTAAATCTACAAGATCTAAAGAAGCATCTTGTAAAATAAATTTTATCGAATCTACAATATTGCCGAATGAATCTAATAAAAGTAATAATTCTTATAACAATTATAGCGAAAATTAAAAAACAAATATAATATCAAACAATAAAATAAATGATAATTGTGGTTCCATATTTCCTGCAAAAAACAATTATGTTATTTTCATATCTAAAGACAATTTTACAGAAGGATTTTTTTAAGAAATTTAATCTAAAACATAATAACAAAGAATATTTAGAAACTAAAAACCCAGAGTTATACGATGTTATAGTAGTAAAAAATAAAAATTATACTATTTATTATCTCGTTATAAGAAATTTTTACTAGATGATGAGGCGAACTCGAAATATTATTTAAATGTTTAATAAAGCTAGGAAAACTTTTATTAAAAGAAAAAAAATGAAATTAATTTGCCACAAATTTTAGATAAATCTATAACATTTAAATATAACATTGTGAGATTATGAGATTAATGTTTAAATGTATTTAAAAAAAAAAACAAGCATTTCCATTAATATATATTTAAATCTCAAATATTTTCCAAAACCTACTGAATTAAAAACTATATTCCAAAAAATCATTGATTAACCAGTGCTGGACACTCTAGATTCAACAGAATTTATAAAAAATTAAAAGAAAATTACAAATGGGATAATATGAAAAGAACAGAACTATTTACGAATTTATAAAAAATTGCGAATCGTGCCTTGTTAAAAATAAAAATAAAAAACCTATGGAACTTATAACTATTTATGCTAGACCATTCGAAAGAATAGCTCTAGACAAAGTCGGTCCAATTACTCTAACTGAATCAGGTAATAAATTTTCATTAACATTACAAGATGATTTATCAAAAGTTACTCTTTTGCAAAACCGAATCACAAAGTCAAAACTATTGTCGAAATGTTCACAAAAAGATTCATTTGTTTATTTGGTATACTTGGTCGTATATTTAGTGATAAAGGTAAAGATTTTAATCTAATTTTCTTAAAGATGTAGCAAAATTATTTTAAATTCGACAAATCTAAACTATACCTTATCACCCTCAAACACATAATACAGAACACACCAATCATTAGCAGATTATTTAAAACATTGATAAAAAACAGAGTGATTGAGACGAATATTTAGACTAATTTTCTTATTCATTTAATACTACGCCGCACAGTTCTACAAACTATACTCCGTACGAATTAATATTTTGCATAAAACCAATTCTTCCCTCTGTTATCGCAAAACTTGTTGAAGTTAATTATATACGAAAATTACCTAATAAACTTATTACAGACATTAAGAAAAAGCAGAGAAATAGCAAGAGACAATATCATAAAATTAAAAGAATAAAATAAAACTTATTACAACAGGAAAGCAAAATCTGCAAACTACAATATTGGAAATAAAATTTATTTAAAAACTTAACAATTTCCTAAAAAATAAAATTAATCTCTCATTATAACGGAGCTTAATTACTACGAAATAATTGATATAATTTCTGCTTCTAATGTTGTCATAAAGCAAAATTGTAAAAACATAAAAGTATACGTTGATAACATAAAACTAGCATATTCCAAGGCATAATGAAATTAATTTTACTCTTTTCCTTTCAATAATACAGCAAAAAAAAGAGAAAAAATGAACCACTTCATAAAGTAATAAGATATGAATACAGGCTCATGCAAGATGAAAAAAAGCCTTGTAAAAAGGGACACAAATACCCAGGCTACCGCAGATTCTATAAGGACACAATGAAGTTTATCGCAATAAATATTATTTAGACATTCTGAAAAGTTTAGAGCACCAATTCGCTCATTAGTTTGCGAAGTTGAAGAGTTGCACGAGAAATTTTACGAGAAAACCACGATGAAAGCCAGCATGATCGAATAGATTAAACAGAAACTATGGTATCCCTATAAATCAAAGATCAATCATAAAATCCCCGAGCGAAAATCAAGAAGAAAATTTTGAAGAGGCACAACTAAACACAGGGGTAACAAGGTCAAAATTCAAATTATTGTCAAAAAATTAAAGATAAAATTTAAAATTATATCTTTAAACACAGGAGAAGTGTAAGGTGCTATCATACTTTTACTCCGTATACTAAGTGCTAACCCATTTCCCCCTCCACTGAGTAAAGTTTTCGTACCTGTAATATTACATGCGATAAACTACGCATCTAAGAAATAAGTAAATGTAACTATTGTACCGTAAATGCGTACTATCATTTAACATGAGCCTAAATTTGTTCACGGCCTTATTTATTTTATTGAAAACTCAATTATCTCTTCCTATGTACTAAATAATTACTACACAAAAAATCTTACCGAAATACTATTTTCCAGCATTTCCCGTATACTTTTCATACTTCTATATAAATGACTATTTATCTGATTCGAACCGATTATTCTTATCTCATCGATAGTTAATTGCTTGCACATCGTTATAAATCTGAACATATAAAAAACCTCTCTACTTCCGAGATTAACGGATCAGATGAGACCTAGGTTCAGACTCAGCCTTAGACAAAATCATACAAAGCCTTTCATAACACTCATTTTTTAAACTGAATTTGATCGATAATTAAAAGTATTATAAAAATATTGTAAACTTATAATAGTATCAGATATTAAATAATTTCTAAAAAATTATATTAGTGCAATAAATCATTTCGAGAAACGTCTAAATTCATGCACTCCTTACAATCAATTGCTTTTATTTTATTTGTAAATTTCAGTAGATAATGATTTTAATAGGCATAAATCTTAAGAGTCAAATTGAAGTGTAATATTAAACAATAAGAAACAAATTGAAAAATAATTACCAATTAACTAATTCATTGATACACAGAAAAATATTTTAGAGAACAAATGAACTTTTAAAATATATAAACCAATTTTTCAATAATTCTATTTTGATGATTATTAATATGTATATACTTTGTATTTAATGTGTAATTATCCTTTTTTTTACATAGCATATAGCTATTTGTATTTCAGGTTATATTTTAGATTTTTTATATATAATTTTAATAGTTATTATTTATTTTTATTTATAAATTTTATTTTATTTATAAAAATATGTAATTATTTATTAATTATTATATATTTATTTCTTTTTAAATATCTAAAATGTTTATTTTTCAGAGAAAAATTAATTAAAATACAAAAACAGCTCTTCTTTCTTTTTATAATAATATAATAATAATAATAATAATAATAATAATAAAATATTTCGTGAAAAAATTTATATCAATAAAAAGTTTTAAAATTTATGTATTTATTGAAATTATTAAAAAAAAAAACGAAAATAATTTAAAAAAAAACCTGTATTATTTATTATTGATAATTTTTATGCTTTAAGAATACAAGCATACATGTTATAATTGAGTAACAACTGGTCTTAGCTAATATAAATCATTGTGTATATAAGTATCAAGTGAAATAAATAAAAGTTTATTTAATTGAATTTTTTTTTAATTTGTTTTAAAACTTTATTTTAAGCGAAAGTAAAAAAATCTTCAAGAGCATAAACTGATAAATAAATCAGAGCAGACTAGAGAACTAAATGTCTGTAAGCATAAATGCTGCTGTAATAAAACTTTTTTTATTTAACTATTAATTCGGTACACGATATTAACCTTTTTATTTTGTTTCATTCATCTGTGCTATAAACTTTCAACGTATGAGTCAAAAGATAAGAAGATCTTTACTTATTATCTATACGTACTTTAAATTTAAAAAAAAATTGAATATTTTTCTAAGTAGCAAATATGCATAATCTAGTATAAGTATTGTTTATATATTTTAAAATAACGTTTATTCTTTTACTGAATATATTATTAAATTTTTTTTTAATACACATTACAAATACATTAAAATTAGAGATTAGTTTTTTATCAATTTTTGACATTGCAAATAATATAATTAAATTTTTTATTATTAATTTACAAAAAAATATTTTGATAATCCTAACATTAAATCAGTATAATATTATTAAATATATATTTTACCGATACAGTGTTAACATATTAATAAATTTTGGTTATTGTACTTCTAAACTGAAGTTGTTTAGAATATTTGGATTTAATCGGTTTTTCCAATCTAAACATATTCATACATTTTTTTAAAAATAATTTTACAATATAAGGTGAATAAATAATAATCAAAGAATTAAATTATAATCTGGCAATAAATTTATAAAAATAAATTTTTTAAATTATTTAACTTAATTTAATAATTATTAGTTTCAATAAATAATTATATATTATGATTAAAAATATACTACGTGAGAAGAGTATTTTGAAGAGATAGAATTCAGAAAAAGTATATCAAGTGGGTTCTGAACCTAGATAGGAATACTCCTAACCACGTGTTATTTTTAGAAACAAAAAGGAACAAATTGGAAGTAAAAGCAGCTAAAAGGGCGATAAAATTCGAATTAAAAAAATTGAATTGTAGAGAAGAGAGCATCATACAACAATGTTTAAAGAGAAAGATTGCAGAAGGAAGAGAACTAGAAATAATTAGAATGAGAAACAAGAGGGAAAGAGAGGGTTACGGTAAAATTAGATTAAGATTTTGGAATAATATAGGATGGTCGAGCGAATTTTGGAAGGCAAAAGTAGAAGAAGACAGAAGATTATGACAAGAAGTTGAAGAGACAATGAAAGGGCAACAGCAGTAGAAACTATTAGGCAAATTAGAAACATGTAGTTACTCGGCAGAGGCTAAGAACTTAGTGGAAGAAAACCTTGCAGATAAGAAAAGCATTTATGAAAAATCAATAGGTGAAAAAAGAAAAAAGGTATGAAGATTCTAGCAAGATTCAGACCAAGAAACGAAACAAGAATTAATAAAAGTTGGCTTGAAGAAGAAGAAAGGTTGTGTAGAATGTGTAATAGGTCACTTGAAACAATGAAACATGTATATGTATAAACAATAAAATAAATAAATAAATATAGAAGTTAATGTATTAAAAAATATGCGAAATATAAGATGTTGAAAAAGGTATGAAATATAAATATGTAAAAAAGAATCTTATAATTTAGTATATAAACTATTCATGCGTAGTTTTAAGTTGAATTAAAATGTATAACAACCAAGATACTGAATGTCTATGTAATAAGAGAATGTATTAGAGAAAATTGTAAAGTATTATAATACAAGTATATAATATAAGTATTATACTACATTAGAAGATTCATTTATACAATTAATTAAAATTATGTCCAATAAAAAATCAAAAACAAAAATTTAGGTAAATTAAAACAATATAATTAAAATGAATTTGTTAATTTATATTTGTAATTTTATTCTATGATATAAGAAGATATAAGATAGTATTTTATAATAAATATTTGAAAAATATATAAAAGTATTAAAATAATTACTGCTATTAAAATGGATCTTCAAATAAATTTAAAAATTTTTAATTAAAATTTTTTATTTATTCATTGCATATGAATGATTGTTTGATTTTTGTAAATTATAAGTTATAAAAAGTTAAATTTTATACTTTATTTAACGTATGCGATCAATAAGGTATGTAACATATGTTTGTTATTTTTTCATGTATTTTTGTTCGAATTAATAATTAATTTACAAACTAATTTAGAAAGCTGCTCATTGTAGTGATAATTATTATAATAATTATAAGTTGAACTTTTTAAACCTATAATTTATTAGAAATCGTTTTTTCAATCCGATACATATAGTATATGGTTCGTGTGCGCGAGCGTAGGTATAAATGTGATCACGCACATAAACATATCACACTCAGGTACCCACGAAAAAAACGTACATACAAATTCGTTTATAGAAAGAGCTCTCATCCAATAAAAATTTTTCCGATAAGACACATGGAAAGAAACATAACAATAAAAAAATTATACATATACATATACATTAAGCTTTTAATAATTTTGAAACAATTGATTTGCTTGAAATATTTCTATTATTAATAGTTTATTTTTGAAAATATTTAATTCCAATAATGTCTCAATCTTTTTTTAAGAGGTGAAAAAATTAAAATACCTATTGTTTTTCTGTATTTATTACTTGAAGATCACAAATAGTCCCAATTTTCTATGCAGTGTTTGAATACCAATTGCTAATAATATTAAAACTATTTCACTTGTCGGGTTGCAAAAAGTAATCTTAACATTTTACTTTATAATTATATTACTATTTTGGATTTTCATGGTTATTAATTACTTAATTATAAAAAATATGTGTTTATATATTATATATTTATTTATTTCTAAATTTATGCAACATATATATTTTTAGATGCATAGATTTTTGTCGATTAGAAAATGCATGTTCTATAAACGTTTTAAATAATGAACCCACAGTCTCAATTCATTTACTAAATGATTGAAAAATATAAATATCCTTAATTTTTGACATTATAACGCTAAAATATAACATTCTTAGGTGTCTCTTCATATGGTGCTAATGTTTGAGAACATTTATCAATGTTGCTTTATTTACTACATTATTACCTAGTAGGTTTTTCGATCTTTTATTTACAAACAATCCCAACAGATTTGTTATCCAGATAAAAAGCGGGATAAACAATAACAAAAAGTAAGTTACGTCAGCCACTTCATCTTTAACTATTTTTTCAAATATTTGAAATCAAAATAAACTATTTTTCCTACATGTAATTGCAGTCGCTTTTTCTACAACCAATATTTCCTTGTTTCTTTCTCTCGGCTCTTAATTCAACGTTTCAGTCGTATTAAAGGTGGAACGTTACAATATATTTATATATATTATAATATGTGTACATATATCAAAGTAAGATTTAGGGAGAATGAAATAAATATTCAAAGCATGTTATTGTATGTGAATATATATTTATACTGAGTGTGGGTGTATGAAGATCAATAAATTCGTCTTTCCTAACAACGGCGCAAGATATCGTATTAACTAAAACTTACCGAGTGATATATTTAATCATTTTCGATATAAAGAATAAAGTTAAAAAGATTGATAAAGAACGAATAACAAATATAATATATCTACAAAGTTAGTGGTGCGTAACGGTATTTTGTATGAAGATCTGTCAAAATTGTTTTATAATTCTAATTTAACGGGTCGTTTTTATTATAAACAGCATTATTTATGTTTATGTTGCTTTATTCATTAATATATTTCATTTATACAATTATCTCAAAATGAGCAAACCTTCAATTTTGTCAAAAAGAATAGTTAGAAAAGAGTTTTAAAAAAATTTAATGAAAAATTTTTAAATATTAATTTTTTTTCGATAGTTTATTTTATTTAAAAAAATGTTTATTAAAACGAAAAAATTAAATACATATTTAGACATTGTTATTTTAACCAAATTGGTTAATTAGAAATTTTTCACATTTCTTTAAATAAGCTTTATTGAATCAGCAAATATTACTTTTTATGTCAGTGAAACATTCGTATGGTTATATAATATATTGTCAATAATAATATAATGCATCATAATTTTATAATGTATCATATAAATCAAGGTAATTATAATAGCTTTACAGTTATTTTTCAATAAATTAACTAGCAATTAATATTATAAATATTTAGATAACATTGTATTCGATAAAAATTAATAAAAATATTAATAATGAACTAAGTATTTTTCGACAATTGTAAGATTTAAGCTTTCAAATAAATAGAATTATATTTATATTAAAAGTATTAAAATATTTTACGAAATGAAATAAGATTGTTATAATTTCATGAATGATATAAGAATTTTAAATAAATTGGACATTATATAAAAATAAATAGGTTACAGAATATTTCAATCAATTTTTTTCTATTGCTAAATAAAATGTCTTATTTAAATTCTTATTTTATAAAAAGAAAATTTAATTCACTTATATATTTTCACTTATAAAACAAATTATAATACAAATATTATCAAAAATGTTTTCTATATTTGTATTTTTAACCATTCAAAGTAATTAAAGAAATTATACAAATTTTACAGCGATGTGTAATTAAAATAAAAATTAATACACCAGAAAAAATTGTTTGAAAGTGTAAAATTAATTGTCATACTGTTTTCATCAGATACATATTTTTAATTAAATTCAATTAAAAATTTAGTAAAAGCAATATTATGATAAAATAATACAAAAATTATGTAAAATAAAATTTTTAAATAATAGTTATTAATATTGATAATATTTTCAATAAAATTATTGAATTTTTTAAATACATATATATTAAATCGTTAGTGCTATAGTAAATTTATATCATTTAAAATAAAGTTTATGTAGAATGTATGATTGCAAATAAATGTATAAGGATAGTTAATATAATAATTTGATAAAATTATGTTATAAAAACTTAATTTCTTGCTTATATGTTAATGTTATTTAATGTATATTAATTACACGTTAATATATTTATAGTACTACAAAAATGGATAAAAAAAGAACATATAAAAAATGTTTTGAAAGAGTAAATAAATAAATATTGCAAAGTATGCATTCAAATTATTAATTCTTAAATAATTTTTATAAAAAGTAAAATTATTTCAAATATTAATAGAAAAATATGATTTTAAAACATAAAGCAAGTGATTAACTGTTCATAGTCAATAAAGTTATTTTTATTCAATTAAAAATGTATTCAAAGTATTCAAAGCATAATTAAAATGTTGAAAGAGATCAAGTGTTTTCAAAAAAAATTTTATTTAAAAAAAATGTTAAGAAAATAATTAAAAACATTTTTTTAAATATTAATTAAAAATTTAATTACATAGAGCTGCAACAATTTTGTATGTTAGTTATTATCCATCATTTATAAATAATCAGATAGACAATAAAGTTAAAAAGTATTAATAAATGATCATGTAATTAAGAAAATTTTATTATAAAATTCTTGATACATCTTTATATGTTTTTATTTCATTTCTTTTCTACTTATTAAGAGCAGATTTAATAGCTGTAAAAAATTTGATCTTTTACTATTATCCATAAATATTGTGTTTTAGACCTTTTTTCTCTTTCTTCTATTATATATTTGTATAATTAAACCTATTTTCAAGTATTGAGGTATATATTCTTATAATAATAAATTTATAATTTATAATCACACAAATACATTTATTGATAGACCTACATTCATTCCACGTTTAATAATCTAATCTTCTTTTGTTCTTTTAGTGTTGAAATCTGTTGGGGTACTTTACTTGATTAAACTTAATCAAATCATTCAATTTTTTGTAAAATAAATTTAAAAAAAACTGTTGTTTTAATTGCATTTTATTTATGAATATTTCATACTTATTATTTATTATGGATATTGACATGTACCAACTAGCCAAAATAAGCCTTCTTGCGATTATCATATTGGTAAAAACATAATCCGTGTTGATAATAACGTCGTGCTAAAAGAAATCGGGAAAGGTAGGGGCTGTATAATTAGACTGTATTCCGTGTTTCTCAAAATTTCTTTGTTATGGAATTCACAACTCGTCGGTTGGAGAAAAGAACCGCCGTCGTCGTGTGGCCGTTTGAAAGTAGCCATGCAAGCCCGATGTTCGAAACTCTAACTGCACTCTCAAATCGTGCATCCTCCTTCGCTCTTTTCCTCCTTACAATTTATACCAGATGTTTAAATTACCTTATGTTTCTAATCGTACCTCGACATAAAAAACCCTCTTGCTTGCTAAACGTAATATCTCGAGCGGAGATCTAGTTCACCATTTTTACTCGTTTTTAGTAATCCGTTGACAATATCTTAATCTTTATTGTTTTAACGCGGTTCCCAAGGTAAGCCGTTGCCTACCTGCGCACCCAGATGCACTTATTAACGATAGATAATCCCAGGTCGATCACATATGCTGGGCACATTATGCGGTTACCTATCGCATCGTCAACAATTGGGCAGCGACAATTACGGAAGGACTGAATCAGCGTTTAGAAGCTACCATTTTGTTTTTCTTAATGAAGCAGTTCTAAATTTCCAAAAATTATTTTGGAAGTCTAGAAGAACTTTGTAAAGTTCTCATTTAACTATATTAACAGAAGTTTGATTCAGAGGATATTGTTATGCTCTGATGAGAGATTGCTCGTAGTAAATAAGCTGTTTTATTCTCTCTTAGGACCTATTCTCTCATTATGTTTTTTTCTGTTAAGTGGTGCTTACTCTCACACCATAGCAAATGAGAGAGCTGATGGATTTCGTTGGTCAACTATTTATTTCCATTATTACTGGTTTGATGAATTCCAGATTAGGTCAATGTGAAATAAATGATAATTATAATATTACATCAGCTATTTTATTACTAAAAAGTTTTTAAAGATGAATCGCTTTATGGAAACTGATATTAAAATATAATTAAAATTAAATTAAAGAAATTAAGTATTTAAAGTTTATTTACCTATATTTCGTCGTTTAAAAAATTTAGATTTCATTTTTTAACAATATCATTTATATAATTATAAAATTATATATAATTCTCATTTTTTAATTTATCGATTTAATATCTTTAAATATTCTAATATAATAAGTATTGAATTATAATAACTAAATATTTTGTAACTGATTATTGTTAAAAAGCTAAATCTAAATATGTATTCGAAATTGTTTGATTTAATGTTATATTGTAAATTTATTAATTCTATTATGAAAATTTGTTAATTAAGAACGCATCTGTTTTATTATTAATATATGTTCTGTTTAATACTATAGATGCAGAAACCACAAAGACTAACTTTTTCAAGTATGACAACACCTTCACAAATTTATGATATTAATAATAGCACTATATATGTGTACCAGCTTCCAGTGAACATTAAATTCATAGTGATAGCAACAATAATCTGCTTAAAACTATATATCCCTCTCAATAACTTAATCAAATATTTTTGCATGAGGAAATACAATGAGTATGGTGTTTGAAGAATTGGAAAAAGGTGCTAGACCGATAAGCTACCTTTCTTACATATACAAAATTACAAAAACAAAACTAATTAAATTAGAAGTAAAGTAACCCAGATTAAAAAAAAAAAGATAAATTCTATAAATGTCTTTTTTACATTTAAATATTCACTTGGAGCTACAAGATATTTTATCACATTAAAATACAACAAGAACATGAAAATATAGTATAATATTGTTACTTAACAAATTATTAATCATTAAGTTATTTATTGTCTTCTATAGAATTTTTTTTGTTATGTGTATATAAGGAATTTCCTGTTGACTTGAAAAAAATTTTTTTAAATATTAAAAGTGATAGTATTTCATCCAAAACATTTTAGAAAATATATACATTTATGTAAAAGATAGTGTAAAAATCAAGAAAAATAAACAAACAGATAGAGATAAACTTGAAGCTTAATAATATTACTAATTAAAAAATTAAAAAACGAAATAACAGTAACTATGAGTGCTGTACCATATGATAATAGTCTTATCATTTTAGTCGTTATTGGATTTATTGTAGCATTCGTTTTGGCTTTTGGTATTGGAGCTAATGATGTAGCCAATAGTTTTGGTACTAGTGTTGGTGCTGGAGTATTAAGTATATTTCAAGCTTGCATTTTGGCTACAATTTTTGAAATTACTGGGGCTATATTAATAGGATATAAGGTAATTATAAAAACTTATAATTATTAAATTTTTATTTTATTTTTATATTTTTATGATTACTTACATTATTGAAATAAACTATAGCAATAATTTTTGTATACAGATTAAACTAAATTATGTACAAACTTAAAAAAATATATATACAAATTATTTATCAATTTTCTTAGTTTTATTCAAAAATATAATGCAATCTTAAAGGATTATACCTAATTAAGAAAATAGTGAAACATAGTATTAAAATTAACAATATCATAAGAATTTTTATAAGTTAATTACAATCTTTATTATTTTAATTTTTTTAAATAAAAATATTAAATATTGAAACAATAAATATCAATTTCTGGATATAATTTTTTTAAGATGGTTTACGATGTCTGTAAAATTTTTTAAGATGTTTGTGATGAGCAAAAAATTATATAAACTAAAATTAAAAAATGAATTTTTTATTAAATGACAAATTTTTTTTTAATTTATCGATTTAATATTTTTTTAAAAATAAATAAACAGTAAATAAACAGTTTTTTAAATTAAATTTTCTTTATTTAATGTATGACTTTATACGTATAAAACACTAGAAAAATTGATCCAATCAATTAAGTAAAACTTTAGATTTCTTATTACACGCCATTTTTGCTATATTGTATTTTTGTGAGAAAGAAAAAGGGAAAGAAACACGTAATTGATGTCGATGATCGGCAGCAACGCTTGATTGGTTCCCTGAAATTTTTAAACAAATTAACATATATTATTGAAGTGATGGTACAAATAAAACTATGAAGAGGGACCTTACTCTGACCAACGTCAGTAAATGAAAGAGCGTTGATGCCTATATATCTACTTTGTTAAATGAACTTTCCCTTATTTCTCTCCATTTCAATCAATATTTCCCTCCTTGTCGATTACAATAAATATCTGATTTTTTGTTTTAACCTTTTGTCCTTAAACTTCCATAAATCTTCTTGTAAAGAACATCTGTTCCGGAGATTTAGCGAAGATACCACAGAAATATGGACAAATTATGATTGTAGGGTATCTGTATTCTATTAATTGATAAGTAGTTTTAGGAATTACTAAAAAATATGACAAAACGTTTGAAAAAACACATTTAAAGCTTGTTAAAAAAATTATGTTAAAAAAAAAACAGGAAATTCTATAATTGATTATTTTGATTCATATAAGTATAATTTCTTAATTCATATTTAATTATTGAAGAAAAGCAATTTAATTTATAAACCAACAAAATCTTTACAAGTTTTTGAAATTTATAATATGTATAAAATATGAGAACTCTATAATTGACAGGTATCTGATACTATGCGTAAAGGAATTTTAGATGTATCACTTTATGAAGGACATGAAAGAGAGCTTATGTTGGGAGCCTTATCTAGTTTAACTGGTTCAGCTATATGGTTACTTTTAGCTACTTCTCTTAAATTACCTATTTCTGGCACGCATTCCATTGTTGGAGCAACAGTTGGTTTTTCACTTGTCTGCCGAGGCACAGCAGGAGTTAGTATAATTTAAAAGAAAATAATATTTAATTTATTGAATACTAAATTGTTTTAATTCATTCTTAGGTCAAGTGGATAGCTCTTTTAAATATAGCTGCATCATGGTTTGCTAGTCCTATTTTAAGCGGCCTCGTATCTTCAAGTATATATTGGCTAATTAAAAAGTCTATATTGCAATCTTCTATACCGCTTAAGAGAAGTCTTAAAATGCTGCCTTTTATTTACAGTGTTACCATTGCTATTAATATATTATCTATAGCACACGATGGGCCAAAGCGTAAGTTAACTATAGTTTTTCGATTTTATTTCAGTTAAATACAAAATTAATGAATTGAGTTTATGCAAACATTGTATATTATATCAAAGTTTAATACAATTCATATAATCTTTCTGTATGCCACCTAGATTAATACTTGCTAATCATACGGCTTTTCCAAGTATATTAGGTGTGATTAATGTCTTGTTGTAACCAAGCTAAGTTTATTATTAACCTCATTGCTTAGCCAATACATGGATCTCAGAATAGAAAGTTTGAGAAAAAGAGATAGAAAGTTAAGCTGAGGATCATCCCACATCTATTTTATATTGCAAAAAAGAATATTAAAAAAATACCTACATAATGATTTCCTTCATTTTCATTGTAATTTATTTGGCTGAGTTGATATAACTTATTTAACTTTTTTATGATATTTGGTCAGTCAAGAGGTAGGAAACAATCAATATTTCTTTTCCTGTTTTAACTTTTTTATAAGTCTTTAAAAAACTTTATAATTTATTTAATTCATTTGTAAGTAATCTTTCAAATAGTTTTTCATTGACATGAATATGACTGTATGTTGATATCTATTATTATTAAATATATTATTATGGATAACTTTGATATTTCTTGCTGTAATAAGTACATCATACTCAGTAATATTCTTTAATTAGTTTTATAAGATTAATGATTGTACATCCAGTCAAGAAACAATGATTGAAATAATGTTTTGATTCCATTCCTTTTAACCTCATTGTAGATTTAAATCCATTTGTACATCATACTATTTTTCCATATAAAGTAGAACGTGCTGTTTTATTTTTCCTCTATTTGTAATCTATATTTAAAACTTATAATAAATGAAGTGCCTCATCGGTTATTATACCAAAGATAAATTAATAGTTTCATGGTAACTCTCTATTGAATAAGGTTATATCAATTCATTTTATACATTAGAAGCTCATAACTTATTGTTTGTATATATTTGAGTAGAGAAAAAATTTTTTCTTGAAAACACATCTGAAATCAATAATAGTAGGGTTAAAGTTACCTGTGTTCTTTTTAAGTCTTGGCAATATGGTCCATGCTTTATTTAAAAGTATCAAAATTAATTCCTCTATGGCTTGTTGCCAGTTTTGATGTTCATCACTTAGAGATTGTGCATATGTTGTTGGGTCATACTAACAAACTGCGTATTTTCTTCTTCCTTCTCCATTTCACATATTTTGAAGATATTAACTTCAACATTTGATCTATCATTACCTTCCCTGGTTTTTCTCTTGGTAACAAAGTAAAGGTGTTCATTTTTCTTCTTTTTGATAGATCCTCTTGTAATGAATTTTTAGTAGCTCTTGCTCTCTTTTTTCTTTTCCATTTTCTGTGGTTGCTTCTGAGTTTGTCTTCAGATTTTACAGATCACTGTATCAAATCTTTTCATTGAATATCATATTCCTAGATTTTTACCATTCGTTGGGTTGCATAATTTATAATAACTAGGTTTAAAGCTCATCAAAATCATCTTAATTGCCCTTGAATAAAACTTGCGTTTTAACATAAGCTACGCACCCAAATCTCTTAAGATTTCTATGTTTATTTTTAACCTCTTCATTGAATTTCCTGGGTGGTATATCATATTCATTGCTTCATATTCTTTTTTTCACGTGTTGTATATATGAGTCCTTATATAGGTATGTGAAAGAGTTGACTCTGTCAGCTTTCGAATAATCTCCGAATTGGTGAAGTTAAATACCTGATTTTGGTAATTAGGCTCCAATTTATTAATAATGATTTCTTTCAACCTCCGCCTTCAGGTGGTTCAGCAAAAGATTAATGTTTCTCCTCTTTCCCAACTTGTAGAGCATATGAAACTTAACTAGATCTTGGACCTCGTGCCATGGTTGCGGAGCCAGCTTTTGAGTTGGAGGAATAGTGATACCAGTTAATGAGACGACTCAAGCTGAATCATGCTAGCCAAATTTTCTTGGGTTTGGAACAGAACAGCTCCCCTGTTCGTTCCAATTTTTTTTCTTCAACTCGATAATGCTTTCATTAATCTTTATTATTTATATACCTTAATTGGATAGAGTCTCTATCATCTTAGTCATGGATTACAAGGTAGTAAATTTATTTCTTCACTGTGTCTCGTTTCATACCTGCTTGAATCTCTATATTAGCTTATAATAAAAGGAAAGTATTATATATACATTAATAATAATAATTGATATTATTATTACCTCTGATCTGCATTAATTTCCTTTTTTAGTATTCTCATATTATAGTTTCAGGATGTCTCTTTTTTATAGGTGTGTTAATGATTCCACAGACATCTTCATCAAATGCATTTCACAGTCTGTTTGAAATGTGTTCTATGATTAGCTTCATTCCAAATGAAGATAGCGATAGAAGATATATAACCAGCTGTGAACATTCATCATCTGAAATTCTCTAATTGCTAATCAATAAAAATAAATAAATTTATTTTTAGAGCTAAATACCTTATTTCTACTGAAATTCTTTCTTGAGCTATTTGTATTTCAATAATATCTGTATAATTTTAAGTTATAAGACTATTCTTTATATAAAATAGGTTTAGCCTCATTATTGATAGATACTCTAATAATTTCTCTGTCAAGTTATTACTTTTGATGACTTGCATACCACGTTAAATATTAGTATCACTGATCATTATTAGCTCTAGATTATTTTTTTCACATTCTTATATTAAAGATTTCCTTTGGTATATAATCTTTTAGTATTTAATTAAGCTATTATCATTATTAATTATGAATTATAAATGTTATAAGTGTTTAATTATATTCTTTTTTATGTAGATATTAATTATATAAACAATACTAATACTAATTTTTACGATACTTAAATATTATAATTTTATAAACTTTTATTTACATATGTCTTCATTTCAATTGATGGAATAAATTATTTTCTTTATTTCATTTTTCATTAATTAAAAATTTATATTTCAAAACTATATTTCAAGAAAATGCCATATAAAGTAATTTTAAACTTTAAAGTTTTATAATATATAAATGTATTATTTATTATTTTTGAAATATAAACTAAATAGAAAGTATATCAAAACTCATATTGCTTATAAATAATTTATTTATTATTTATAATAAATTTATTCTTATATACAGTTCTAATGTTGGACAAAGTGCCCTGGTGGGCCAGTGTGAGTGCGGCTTTAGGATTGGGTGTTCTTTCAGCTGTGATTGTTTATATATTTGTGGTACCTTGGCAAAAAAAAAGAATTATATTGTCAAATAAAAATAGTAACACCGGTTGTCTCTCAAACTTGGATATCTTGGATAATAAAGAAACAACTGTTTTGTCAGTAATTTCGCAATGTACTACTGCGAAGACATGCCACAACAAAACATCCAGGTATAAACAGTATTATAAGTAAGAATAAAATCCCTATAATCTGATTTTATTGTGAAAAAATTTAATAAATAATAGGTTACTTAGTTTTGTTGCATTAGTTTATTAATGTAGTATTTTTAAATTTATAATAATTAAAAATATTTAGTATTGTAACATCTCACGACTTAAAAAAATCATATCCCAATTATTCACATTCCATTATATGCGTGATCGTTAACATGGCAAGATATAAATCTAAAAAAGTACGCGCGGTCGCTGACATGGTGAAAGTATAGTATGCATTATCATGCAACCTATTGAATACATTTTAATGAATTTATTGTATTGTAATTCCTATATATAACATATCATTAAATTGTAACGAATATTTTGTTCAAACAAAATTATTGCTTTCTATTCAATACTTTTGTTATAGAAAAATAGGAAGTTTCAGTTTTAAACTAACAGTCAGTCTAAAAATAATTTTAAGTTTTGAGGATTAAAAGACAGTCTAAAATCAGTTCGGTCTCCTGACTCTTGAACCAAGTTTCTACTCCATACAGCAAGTTTAGGCCTAGTCATTTTTTAGACAATATCTCGATAAAATAGTCTTAAAACTCAAAATTGAAGGAAAATATGTATAAGCAATCGACAGGAACCAGAGGTAGCCTTAAGATCTTCAATCCATAAAAATTAAGGTGGTCATAGCATTTTATGTAGCTAAATATAACAGCTCACAACCAAGCCTTTCAGTACGAAATAACTATAAACAATATTCTATTCTTAATAAATTATTAAGCTAAAATTTTCACAAATAAAATTACTTTTTCTATTAAATTTTTCTATCAACACGTAGCTCCGTCCACGAAAAATTACAAACTTAAGATGTTAAGATGTAACGTTAAACACCATTTTAGTATAAATTTTTCTATTAACTCATATTAATTTTAATGATGAAATAATAATTACACATAACGTGTTATGTTTAACATAGAGAAATAAACACCATATTTGTTGAAAATATAAGCTTGTTTAAAATTAAATGTATGTAGATATTTTATATTCTATTCAATCAGATAGCATGCGCAGATAATGATGAAAAATTTGAAACACTGAAGAATTAAGAAAAAAGTAAGGTTAAAAGTATATAAAAAAAAACGACAAAGAAATTTGTAAAAAGAAAACGATAAAAGTAAAAAGAAACAAGTGATAAAATAGTACAATAAGAAAATTATGGTTAAGTGTCAGCTTGACAAAAAAAGTCATAAAAATTCACGCAAAATTCACATTAAATGAAAAAAAGTTGAAGAATTTAGTGGATGCGTGTAAAAGTAAAGCGATTGTGTTGAGGGGGGGCGTTAATACCAGGGCAAGAGGGGTGGGAAGAATGATAAATAAAGAGTGAAAGACGAAGAGAATATCAAAAGACAAGATAATACATAAATACGTTAAATTGTCTAGAAGAAAGTGGATTATTTATATTGTAGGTGGTACACCCAAACGCCTTTTAATTTAAAAATATTGTAAACATAATTTAAATAAATAAAAAAGAAAGAAAAAGAAACTACTAAGTAAACAGGTCTTGGAAGTGTACAGAAACAATACGAAAGCAAGGCCGAGGAAGGCAGGCCCATGCCGTGGGGTTTAGGCACGGCAATTCGGTGCAAATATACAAGCTGCAGCATTCCCCTCTCTAGAGTCTCTCCTTCTCTCTCGCTCTTATATACTTTAATGTTAAGCAATCTCTAATCTCTTACCCTTACCCGACTATCTATCTGCAACCTTATTGTTTATTTTTTTTTTAATCCCATCCTGTTTGCACTAAAGGAGTAGACCTGCGTCGGAGTCGGACATAGCGGAGACGTCGTGGCGTTGAGGGTCTACTGTAAGGGTAAGTGTGACCCCCCCGCAAAAGAAAATCGGTACCGCTTGTCACGGCTCCATACAAACATAAGTTTGAACAAAGAAATTGCCACAGAAAAGCGGATTTTTTAAGAACAATCAAAGGAAAAGCTCGGTCGAATAAACACATGTTTGTTAGGATTATAAATAAACACCAATGCGACGACGTTCCACTCGACGTAATTAAAAATTGTAAGGGCCTTTTTCCTCCGTTAAGCTCAACAGAGGTTTTTTCAGGCTCAGGTATCTATAAGCAAAATATGTCACGAGCAAATCATAAAAGTCGATTCAACGAACACAATTTATATCAAACGCATGTTAGATTCAATTTCATTATTATTTACAAAAATAAGATTTCATTGTATTTTTTGTTAAAGATTTAATTTTATAGATTTAAGATTTAATTTCATTTATTTATATGTGACTTTCATTAAACATGCGTAAATTTAGTTTCAAACATTATTTATATTAAATATTCGTGATAGTTTATAATAAGTGTACGTAGGTTTAGTTTCATTTATTTATATATGAATTTTATTAAACACGCATAGATTTAGTTACATTTATAATATATATTAATTTCACAAATTACGAATAGATTTAGTTTTTTTATTGTTTTTATATTAGTTTCATTTATAGTTAAAATGAAAAAAAATAAGTACGTTTAATAATTTTAATTAATAATTCAATTAATAAAATAGTATGTAATATTTAAGGAAATTCGAAAATAACTGCATAGGAAAAACCTATAAATGTAACGGGTCGTGTCGAAGAAGTAGCTTTTTTGTTCGACACGATTCATCGAGACAGATCATCGTACCGACTATTTCTACATTAAAAAAATTAATTAAATTAATTATTAAAAGAAAACTTTAAATTTGAAAATTTATTCATACTTCAAAATTATACTTATATGCGTGAAAATGAGGAAATAATTATAGATTAATTAATTGTGAATGAAGGAGGAAAAAGAATTTGAGTTGGTGGACAGCGTGAAGTCGAACCACCGACAAATAAGTTGAAAAATATGAGAACTTTAAGTCAAAGGGGGTCGTTTAGTCGTAAGAAAAAATACAAAAGAAAAGCTGAAAGACGTAGGTGAAATAGAAGCATAAGAACATCTAAAAACAATGATGAATGAGGCAATAGAAGAAAAAAGAAAAACTAAACAAGATGGAATAAGAGAAGTGATACAGTGAATGCTGGGAGTATAAAAAAAAAATAATAGAAAAATTCAAGAAGCTGAAGAAGAGCAGACAATAAAGAGCATGAAGAGAAAGAAAATAGAAAACGAGATATGAGAGATAAAAAAGGACAAGATAAGAAAGGCATTTTGAAGGGTAATACATAGGAAGAAGAAAACTAGAGAAGATAGATTATAAGATTAAGAAAGAAGAAAACATGTATGGGGAAAAGAAGGTAAAAATAATAAGGAACGAAGAGGTTAGAAGACAGAAAGATAAAGACAGTATGAAAGAAAGCAGGTATAAAAAATGGAGATTAGGGACATTATAAATAAATTGAAGAAATTAAAAAATCCGTGAGAAGACGGTATCTCAAATACAATTTGGATGTACGGAATGATAATTCCAACTTTTTGATGTTGTAAGATGGTTGAATAAATTAAATAAATTAAGATAATAAATGGAAAGAGAGTGCTAGAAGATTGAATAAGCAGAGTGACGGTGCTAAAAAAATTGAACAAGCAAATAAGCAAACAAGAAGTGACGTTGCCCATCTACCAAAAAGAAGATGAGTAGATACAAATAATAATGGAGGGATTACGTTAATGGTCTCTGGATAAAAAATTTATGCCGAATTCAATAGAAAATAAACTAGGTTAATGGATGTACAGTTGAATGTTAATGTGCTTTGAGGATATACAGGTGACCTTCGATAAAATGTATAGGAATGATATTTAGAAGGATATATTGAACTCAGAAATTAAAGGATATTTGAAGGATTGAAATTTAAGTTGAGAATAGATGATAAAGTAATAACGGAATTTGAAATAAAGAAATAAGTATGGCAAGATTGCTCTTTGAGTCCGGCCTTATTTAACTTATTGATAGAAGATCTTGAGGAGCAAATGAAGAAGGAACAGGAATAAGAATAGGGATAAAGGATAATAAAAGATCTATTGACTTAAAATTGCGAGCCATAACATGATTTCGAGGTGACCGACAAAGGCTTGGATTAGGTCAAACACTTGTCGAAGAGGTTTTAATCACAGAAAATAACATTTTGCTTGGTGCAAAATATTTGAAGCACTGAGGATATTGTCTTGGACCCTCAATATCTCTCCTTCTCTCTCTCTCTCTCTCTCAGTTGTTTCTCTCCGTCTCTTATTATTCTAACTCAATTTATTTCTTTCGCTATCTCACACTCTTGCTCTTCTTTGTTTTGTTTCATGCTGATTCCTTTTGTCCTCTCTGCGCCTAACTGCAAAGGTCCACATGTCGCAAATTTTTGAGAATAGCAAGGAGTCCAGTATCATGACCTGTAAAACGAATGGTAAAGGTTATCAAAAATCGAAAGAGGAAACGGTTAGAACTTAACACGTTGACGGCAAAGATAATGAAATTTATAACGTCAGCTGGATCAAAATGAAACGTGCGTGCATTTTTTTTTTTTTTTTTGGACTGGGTAGAAACTAGAGAGATTTAAAACCTTTACATATTTTGGACTTAAATTTAAAGTAAACAACGGAGACAAGGTATGCATTTAATTTATAGTAAGAAGTAAACATGTCATTGGGCAAAATATGGAGTACAATTGAAAAGTATTTTAAAAAATATTTTGGAGGGAAAATGAGTAGGAGAAAAGAGAAATATTATTTTATATGGAGCTGAAATATGGAAATGGAAGTATATAGAAACACTTTTAAATAAATTATTAAGTACATATTAAATTTTAACAGGAATACGCCGGATCATATGCTAATAATAGAATCTAAAAGAGCCAAGTTACCGATAAGAGCTATTACCGATAAAAAGGCTTATGCATTCGAAATCGAAATATTTAAATCTATTAAAAGAATAAAGTTTCAGTACAAGATAGTCAAGACTCTATTAGAAAGGAAAATTTGAGGAGAGTGAAATAATATGGGGTGAAATACAGGCGATAAGTGTAAGGCAACATCATCATGAATAATTATGTAATCCGTAGAAATCGAAATACGCAGACGAGGTTAACATCATCAGAATCAAACGTATATGAGAAGTAAAAATTGTATATAAAAAAAGGAGTGATAAGAAAATTTAGGTTATAAAAATTCTAGTAAGATATAGATTGGGAAATGAAACTAAAACAAGAAACATTGGAAGGAAAAGGAACTGCTAAATTTGCAATAAATAAGTAGAATTGTTGAAAACACATTTTAGAATTACATTGAAAGGAAAAAGAAAGTATATTTGCAAATTTTATAAGAGACATTGGATCACAGAGTGAAGAATAAGGGAAGAGAAAAAGTTATAAGGTTGAGGTCAAAATGATGTAAAAAGAAAGAAAAAAGTAAGAAGTGAAATAAATATAAATGTATGATTATCATGTAATGTACAGCTTAGAATTAAAAAAACAGTGTATAGAGAGTAAAATGTAAGATATCTATTTATTGTAAATAATAATAATCTATGCAGTCATTGCTTAAACTTAGTGTAAGAAATTATATATAAAATTTATTCGTTAATATAACTAAGAAATTAAAAAACTTGTATTAATAATTATAATTATAATAAAAAAGTATAATAATAGTTTTCTAAGTAATATTTTCTTTATATCATAAGAATAAGCAAAAATTTTTATTTTATAATAATTAAATTTTCAGAAACCAAGAACCTGCAAAGAACCAATTACGGGGCAATAATAGCGCGAGTCCGTTATTATTATCTGGAGGTGTTGTTAATATTGAGAATATTACTGATCCACGTTTAGATGAAGATACGGTGATGGATTTAGAGCATCCAGACGTTTCGAAGCTTTTTGCCTTCTTACAGGTATTAACAGCAACTTTTGGAAGTTTCGCTCATGGTGGAAATGATGTAAGCAATGCTATAGGACCACTTATAGCACTTTGGTCAATTTATGCTGAAGGTTCAGCTAAACAGGAGGCTGAAACACCCCTACTGATACTCTTATATGGGGGCTTGGGTATTTCTACAGGCCTATGGTTTTGGGGTAGAAGAGTCATTAAAACCCTTGGTCAAGATTTGGCCAAGATCACTCCTACCACAGGCTTCACGATAGAGGTGACTTGGAAATAGGCATGGTCTTTTCATCTAATCAACAGAAAAGCAAATAAGCTCATCATTGGTAGAGAATTTGGTTATCCTAGTTGGAATATAAATTTCAATAATTATAATTAAATGTAATTTATAAAACGTATTGATTGTAGATAATATAAGTTGTTATTGAAATTACTTATTTATATTTTATTATAACTTAATCTTCTAATTACGATATTTCTTAATAATGTTCTAAATATTTTAAAGAATTATTAAAAAATGCTTGAATTTTTAAAAAATATAACAAATTTTTAAGTTTTTAATAAAATTTATTTTATTTCTATTTTTTATGGAAATTCAAATTTTTTCAGCCATGTGAGAATTAACAATGCTAAGTTAGAAAAGTAATGATATTCTTAAGAGCAAGTTTATAATATTACTAATTATTAGTAAAAACAAATATATTTTAATAATTTTATCACCAATACTATCATAAGTATTGTTATTTTTTATATTTATTTATACTTAATTATGTGCACTAGGATAATCATTTTATTAACATTAATTACAATTTGATTTGTAATGTAATAGATTTTTAAAGAATAGTTTTTAATTTTTTTCTTTCTATTTATTAATTTTGAATTTTATTTTTGAGTACTATTTTAATAATGTAATCATATAAAACAAATACTCAAAATTTCTCATTAATCACATTACACTCTATTGAGGATAATTAAATCTGTTCAACTATGTTGGTAAATATTAATTTAATAATATAATAAATATTTAATCAAGTAATTAAATTTTATTATAATGTTTATATCATATCCAGGATATGTTTATAATGTACATAATAATCTCCAATAGCAACTTTTTTTTTAATTTTTTAAAATTAAAACTCTTGTTAATTTATATTTGCCATGAGCTACAAAGATTACTGTTTAAATTATGTAAAAGTTTAAAAAAATTTTACTTGTAGAGAAAAAATCTATAATAATTATTACATTAAAATTAGAATTAATTTTATTTATCTATTTTACAATATTTCATATTATAACATTAATATGATTGAATAGTTATATAAAACTTATTAAACACTTGAATAGTTGCAGTATGTATAAATTTAATAATAAAATTAACTTTAAATTTGCATAAGTATTTAATATTATTAAATATTTAAAAAGAAATTAAATATGTTTTTTACATCTCAGAAATAAAATAATTAATTTCTTTCTTTTTTTATTTTATTAATAGAATAAATATGATAAAAATGAAGTTATATTTAATAATCAATAACCATTTTTTATATTCATAAAATTAAACAGATATAAATAAATAAAAAAATGACAAAGTATTGTCATTAATTATTATTATAATATTATTATAATTAACATTAAAAGGAATTTATATAATTTAAATAAGTTTTAAAATATAAATCTGAAACAAAGAAAATACAAAATTTAACAAAATTTATTTAGTATAGTAGATGAAATAATTTTATGAGATATTTTAAATAAGTGTATAATTATAATATTAACATTAGAAAAATATAAATTTTTGTTTTTACAAATATTTTATTATCTGATCTGTACAAAAATACTTTTGATGCAATTATAAACAAATTAGTTTTTTTAATTTATAAAGGAATAAATAAATCAACGTGAACATTCTATCAAATAGATTATTAATATAACATTTCAAATGATTTACACCAGTTGTCTTACCATTTCTTTAAAAACGGGTGCAATAATATTAAATACGCTTTCGCATGTTTCCAATGGCTCAAAGAATAAAACGCATGCATTGCTGTTGGTATTAGTCCTAATACGGATGGAAAAAAATTAAAAGGGGAGGGATTAAACGGTAGTGCTGATATTTGTTCTAGCATAGAGAAAGAGAGAGTGAAGATTATGAGCAAGAACGGTGCATCAGCTCCCTAACCGAAGAAAAGACATAATGTCCAAATAGGTGCATGTCAAAATTATTTTTTTGCAACTACATAACAATCCCTACTGTTTACACATTAGAAAATTTTTTCCTCTCCCTTATTTTCTTTTATTTTTATCCTCTTATTTTCTATTTAATTACTTTACTAGTTACAATTCTTGTTTACATATTTTATTTTATTATATGTATCTTTGAATGTATACGATTGAATTTTTAATTTCAATTAATTAAATTCTTGATTTTTCTATCATATTAATATATTTTGTTATCGATACATGTTGTATCTCGGATATTTTACATAAAATTATACGATATTGTCCAATAGATAATTTTTAATATTCGGATAATAGATATAAATTTGAAACAATCACATTCATGTATCTCAAAAAATTCAAAATAAATATTTATATCACATGAAAAAAAATTTATATTTTTTTATTGTTGAATAATAAATTAAGTCAATAAAAAAGTTTTGAAAATTATTTAATGACATGTATTACACCAAAATATTTTGGAATCTATGATTAAATTAGATGAATTTTCAATAACACTTTTAAAAGAATTTTAATACGTATAGTAATTTTTAAAAAAGTTTTACAATAATAACTAATAATAATTAATTTCCTATAAATATAATATAATTTATCAAATTTATATTAATTTATGAAAGATGTAAAAATATATTCATTATGTAACATCAAGTGGATTTTCTTTGCTAACTAGATGTATTTAAAATTAAAATTTGTTGGTAATTTTTATAAATGTATTATTATTTAGCTATTTGCTTTAATTATAAATATAACAATCGTTATCTTTTGAAAATTAATAAAATATTCGATACTTATGTGATCTTCAATATTATAAGCATACAAAAATAATAAAATAAATTTAGAAATATTTTTTGTCTACTGTTAGGTTGGCGCAGCAGTGACCGTTCTACTAGCAAGTAAAGCTGGACTCCCAGTTTCGACGACCCATTGTAAGGTTGGTTCAGTTGTCTGCATTGGGTGGGCTTCTGGAGGTGGCAAAAGTGTCAGCTGGGTTCTCTTTCGTAACATCGCCTTTGCCTGGCTTGTCACTGTTCCAATAGCTGGCCTATTGTCTGCTGGTTGTATGTTCGTCTTCTGGCAGCTATAAACTTTTGAGATCAGCTGAAGTAATAAAAAGGCATCTTGCACATATATAAGCTTAGAATATGAGAGAAAAAGAAAAAGAAATTTTTATATAGATGATAAAATTGTCAAAAAACTTTTATTAATATACAATAATAAAAAAATTATTAAATATGATTTCAAGAAAATGCTTTGAAGATTATTTAAGGAATTAAGTCTATTCAGTTGAAAAAAATATTTATTTTCAAGTTCCTTTCATACGTACTTTTATGTTTATTATTGTATTATATTATACAGTATTAATATGTACTAACAGAATCATTAGGAAAAATATTAATTTTGTTAATAGTTGCAATAAAGTAAATTAAATAATTAGATTATATAACACTTACTTATCATAAATTTTTATTTGTATACAAAATTGCCGATTTTTTTTATAAGAAATAGAAAATATTGAATAAAATAAATAAATTTAAAGCTAAATATAGATATACGAACGATTTTATGACATGTGTAATTTTTTTTTACCAAATTATAAAAATTTTAAATCGATTATAAAATATCTAAATTAATTTTAAAATATTCATCCAATTAAAAGTTAAATTTGTCATGGTCGATAGTAATATTATAAAGTCTTAAGTCTAATTAGATTTAAATAATCGTTGTCTATTAACTCACTAAAACTTAATTTATTCAAAAATAATTATTTAGTGGTTTTAAATTTCTGGTTTTAAACTAAAAGATTGAAAATATTGAAATCATAGAAAATTTTAGATTGATTGCTGAATAGATTTTGAATGATTTTTTACGTTAATTTTGAGATAAACACTTTTGAAGTGTATAAGTGATATTTATTGCATTTTTTATATTACAGATCATCTATTTGAGGTCTATAAAATAACTATTTATATTTCATTTTTATTTTAAAAATATTTATTTGTTGTTGATGAAATATTTTATTTTTTCGCATTGTATAGGTTTATTATTCGTCTTTATTTGAATGGCAACCTGTTCATAAATGTAGATATAAATATTCAATCTAGAATTTATTTTTAGATTTTATAGATTAATTAAAAGGGATTTTATTTTTTCTTCAAAATACAATACTTTAATATATTTCTCTTTTTTAAATAACTACACTATGATGATTATATTCACTTTCTACGTAATTTTTTATTAAACTGAGTAATAATTCGTTTTTAATTTTATGAAAAAACTTTTATAATTATTTATTATAATTAATTGTTATACCATAAGTAAATACTTTTAAACATCCTACATAGGTTTAGAGATGATGTTGCCTATGCAATTAAATATTTAACTCATATAATCTTATAATTAACTCATGTAATCTCAGATCACGAATGTATTTCAGTGATTGCATACTTTTTAATTTTTTAATATTGACACTCGTAAAGTAAACTGTTATTATTGTAATATCAATAATTATATCTGTATAGTAACATATACAAAAAAAATTTTAAAATAGATGTCTAAATGTTTCATCAATGCTACATTTTTAAAGTTCAATCATTATTATTCGTAATTTTTTTACTACCCATAGAGATTCTTTATTTAACACATTTTTCTTTACATTGAAGCTAAAAATGTAGTCACAAAAAGATATTGTTTTAGAAAATAGAAATAAAGTTTTTAATTATTATATTTTCCTGATTAGACCTAATTGCTTAAATTGATTAATTTAAAATAATTATAATGCTATTTTTATTATAAATTCATTTTTAAAAACATATATTGTATATATCCCTTTTCTCATAAAAAAATTCAATACATTTATTCATTTTTAATAAAAAAAAATTTGAAATAAGTTTAATTCTTAGGTACATTTTGTATAATACATTAGATTATAAATGTAATGTTATCAAGGATATAAGTGATTTTAACAAATTCTTTTTAATTATTATATTCGTTACATTTTCAAAATAAAAGAGGGTTGCTTAAAATTTATAAAATAAAAAAGCTATAATAAAAAATAAATTTTATTATATAAATAAATTAATTATAATTAATGTAAATAATTGATTTAATCATTAAATAAAGTTTTAATGAACCTTAAAACACTATTGGCTGCCTAAAATAGTTAAGATTTAAAAATACATTACAAGCTCATGGACAAGTATATATCAGTATAAAAATTGTGTCATATTACACATATTTTTCATAAAAGGTCAGTTGAGTACTCTTGATTATTGAAAGTATTATGATTAGATTCACAAATAATTAATAGTTAAAATAATGTACAAAATTTTATGTTTTCAATTTATTGTTTATAATTTACAATTATAAATTAATTAAATATTAAGTTATATTTTATTATCGAACAGTGATTATGAAAGAAACTCATTGTATAAAATTCATACAACTTTTTTCTTATTACAAATATATACAATATACTTGTATATACGTCTAAGCTTACACTTATGGTTTATATTTATATTTGTCATCAAATGAACAGTTTATAAATAGCTTTCAAAGTATATTTTAAATAATAATTGATTAGCTAATAATTATATTTTTTGAATTAAAGAATTTTACGAATTATTTATAAAATATGCGTTTTAATTTACACAGTAATATTCATGTAAAGTTTATTTTATATTTACAATTTTGTTACAAGTAAAAATAATTATTTAATATCAATGTTATAAATAAACTCATAATCAATAAGCTATATTTTATAAACACTAAATAAAAATTCTAGATAAATGATTATTTGAAGTTACTATTTTGTAAATGTATTTTAATCTCATTATTATTATTAATTTTAAAGTTTTGACTTTCTAGTACTTAATACTAATGTTAAATACTATATATTAGGTATCGTGTATTTAATAACTCATATTATGAACGAAATTGTCAATCGTAAAAGTTTGCTTATTATCTGTATAAAATAATATCGTGTTTTAACGTTATTATTATGTTGATATTATTTTCAATTTTATGTTGATAGAAAGAATAAACTCATTACATAATATAAAAAATACAACTTGAAATGAGCACTTTTGAAAAATTTTGATAATCAATATAAAACGGTTGTTATAGAGATTACAGTAATCAGTTGACGCGAATGAAGCACGTTGGATTACATTAGCATACATTAAACAATGAAATACTATTATTTAATAAACTGCTTTTCGTATTGCTAACCAGTACTGCTTGTTATTGTAATTTGATTTCAAATTAAGAGTTTTATTTTCGTTACACTATGGAAAGTCTACCATTATTACCGGGTTATATATTTTCAAGCTCGGAGACAACGGTATGTAACAAGAAAAACCAGGTTATCACAAAATTTAATGTTTTCATATTTTCCAAATATAAAAAAAGTTTAAATAACACAACTTTAAGTGAATAAATAATTTTTAAAGATTTAAAAAATCTTTTTAAAAAACTAAAAAGAATTGGTTTTTCATTATGTTTATGAATACTGTTAATGCGTGAACTTTTAAAATATATTATAAATTTTTTTAAATACACATAATTTATAACTTGAGGGACATCAAATACTTTATAAATCTTTGAGAAATACAATAAAATATTTTATTAACGTAAATAATAAAGGATGTTACTAATTTTCTTATTAAAATATTTACTAAATATTAAAAATATGAATACTTATGAAAATCTGGTTTAGATAAAACTATATTAAATAAAATTATTGTTTTATTAAAAAAAAAATTACTGTATCAATAATTGATCTAAAGCATAATAAATGTAATATTATAAGATTAAATTTTACCTTGAACTAAATAACTACCATCATTTTGAGTACAAATTAATTCTCAATTAAATAAATTTTTGAAAATATAATAGGATATATACATTTTCTATAATATTTTAGATTTAACTTTAATATGTAATATTAAAAATGTGAAATGATTAAATAACATGATAGACGTATAAAAAAAAAAAGTATATATCGATATTATTATATATATATATATATTATTGTTATTATTTATTTTACAAATATATATTTTATATCTTTTATCTTATCAGTTAAAAGATTATAAACTGAAGCAGAAATTGAAATTCAAAAATGGATTTCGAGTAATAGGTGACAATTACAAGGATGATGATTTTTTATGTATCCTAAGTTTGTGACGTAAGTTTATAAACAAAGTATTTTTCTCAAATATAATTAAGATTGATGTTTATAAAAGAATTATTGTAAAATTTAATTTTCTATTATTTAATTTCAATGAAGTTTAAATTATGTACATCTAACAATAGGCTTATTTTACAAAAAAAAAACAATTATATAAAACTTATACAAAGTATAATTATGATTTTTAAAATGTTTATTTATATTATAAGAAAAATAATTGTAATAAATAGTTTAAAAATTAATATACAATTTTTTTAAAAATATAAAACTTTTACTTAATTATATAATATAAAAATTAATTTAGATAAGTACTTTTGCTATTGAAGAATTAAGTTTGTTCATAATTGATAATGATAATATTACTAAGTTTTTACGGTTGATTAGATTTAAATAATTGTTTTCTTTTAATAAAAAAATTAATTTATTAAAAAATAATCATTCAGTTTAGTTAATTTTTAAGGTAGAATATGTAAAGTATTTTTAAAACTAACTTAAAACTAATAATAATTATGAGATTAAAAATAATTATTTAATTGATTAAACGATTTAATAAATTGAAACTTTTTCATAATATCTATTTTTTATTATGTCTATGTATCTATACATGTACTTATATATAATTCACTATTTTCTTTCTTTCTGATTTCAAAATGTTTCACTATTATAAACATATATAAAATTAAATTAGATTACAAATAGAATACAAGTTTTCACACTATATCCGATTTATACTTATTTGTATATTAAAATTTGTAAATTTTAATACATAAATTTCAAACTTAAATTTAATTTTTACAAAAATTAAAAAGTAAATACTTTATTACACAACGTTATGTTATAGAAAGTATAGAATTAATGTATAGAATAATTTAAAAATAAAAAGAAATTTAGAAAAGCTTATCTATCTTAAAATCATTTTTATGGAATTAATTTTATAAATTTTTTTTTATATCAGTCAAAGACATTAATATTTTTGGATTAAATTTTTTAAAAAAATATTTAATAAAATAATTAATTGTAATATTGACCACATAAATAAGTGAAATAAAGTGATATTTCAAGCGATTTTTTTAATTCAATATACTTTAATTTAATTAAATAGTAATTTAATATTTTGAAGTAAACAAATTTATCTACACATATAAAAATCTTTATAAAAATTAATAACCAATTTTAAGTTTTTTATTTTATTACAAAGAGTATTACAAAGTATTTAATTGTACCATAACACTAGTTTAATAGTTAAATAATAAAGAGTATAATAAAAGCATCTCATATAAATCGTATTTAAATATGTATAAATATAATTTTATTATTATATAGTAACAAAAGCGTTTCAATAAATCTGTCAAATAATTTTATTTTCCTTGTATATTTTTTTTTTAATCATCTTTTTGTAACACTCAAAAGTCTTAATACCATATCTACTCTATTTGATAGTAGCTTTGTTGGCTCTTTGTTATTTTTTTTCTTAACTTAGGTAGATAAATCTGTTTACTATTTCCAACTTTTTTCCAAGCAACTGAACTTCATGCTTATTTTTTATCTCTTTTTTAAAGTTCATAATTTTTCTCTTATCTGTATTTAATTTAAGACTTTACATCTTTAGTAATTAAGAATTTTTTAAAATTTATTTATTATTATTGAGTATATCATATATTATATCATTACTATATTTTTACATATTTATACATTTAATTTAAATTAATTTTTTTCTTCTCTCTTCCTCTCTGCTCCAATGAATCTTGTACAATACATTTATATCTTTCTTATCATCCTTCATAATATTCTCCTATTAGATTACTTTGGATCATGTGACATTATACTCCTTTCTCGTTTCCTTTACTTGCACCTACATGCTCTTTCCTTTTCTATTAACCACTGTTTGTTGTTTTTCGTTTTAATATACATGCCAAATTGATATTATTTTTATGTAATCAATAATAATATCATTCCGTGTTTTCTTAATAATTTTTTCAATTACTTTTTAAATTTGGCTAGAACTATTTAGACATCAGCATAGGAGATCGTTAAGATCTTTTTGAATTTAAATCGAATATATAAATATGTAAAAACATAGTAATGATATAATATAATATAATAAGATATACCAAATAATAACAACTATTTTCTTTATAAATATTCTTCTACAAATATAGATAGGAAAATAATATTTATATATTTATTATTATTATATACATTTGTGCTGGTGTCGTATTATTCGTTTCATTTTCTTCGCCGCATTAAGTTTTAGCGATGATTTTATTAATATGTATGAGTTCCAAAGGTGGAATCAAACCATATTATACCAAAATTATAGTTGAGAGATTATGAATGATCGAAAGAATGACGAGAAAACTAAGCCAAACAATTTTCCGACTTCAATATTATGTCCCAATACAATATTTACAGTGTTCTCATATTCGAAGGTTAGTGATACAGTAACTTTAATGCGATCATACGTTAACATGTTTTATGTTCATTATACTTCAAATTCGTGGTGGTATTTATCATTTCGAATACTTAATATCATCGTTGTTACTTTAATTCGTTGTTTTAAGATTTGTATGTATCATAGGAATGAATTGAAGATTTCCGTTGTGTCGCACGCGCGGAATGTGCACGTCAACGCTTTATATGATACGTTCGTAAGCGCGATGTCAACGTTCTCACCCGCGGGATTCTGTGGTCAAGAAATCGGTAATGTTATATACGTGTATTTGTGTTCATATCATGCTAAACACAATGTATCAAAATTTAATTAAAAAAAACACGAATTTTGATTCACCTCAATTAGATTAGAAATTAAAATTTTGATTGTTTTGTAAACAAACTTTATAAAAATTTATGAATTTTAAATATTAAAAATAAAATATTAAAAATAAAATTTTGTGAATATTAAAAAAGGTATATTCAATTAAATTAAATCTATATTTTATCACAAAAATATAATCTGAATATTCATAAACAAAGAAATAACTCTTATGTATTAAAAATGATAATCTTTACGAATATATTTGTTTGATTTGATAGTGTTTGGTATTCATTTGATTTTCCATATATATAATTAAAATATTAATTATTTTTATTATTTTTATTCATTGATAATTATTTTTTTAATACAATATATTATACTTAATATCTTATTTTAAATTAAATTATATTAAAAGATAATGAATATATTCAGAAAGCTTGTATTTACTTCATGTTTGTATTCATATTAATATTTTTTTTTATAGAGAATTACTTTTAAAATTTATACAATGGATTTTTTAATAACCATTATGTGTACATGTGTGAAAATAAAAATTGTTTAAACACAAAAAGAAATTAAAAAAGGCTTGTTGTTAGTTCTTTTAATATAAAAATATAAAACTAAATAAAATTTATTAATTATAAATATATTGATTTAAATAGTTTAAGTATTTTTAATTAAAATGAAGTTACTATAAAAAAAAATAAACGCATATAAATTTAAGAAAATTTAAGGAAAAGAAAGATAAGTCAAATTTTTAAAATAATAAATTTAATTATCAAATTTAATTATAAATATGAACCAGTTTTTTTTAATGTTTAAAAACTCCACATGGAATAAAAATTTAACACGGTAAAAAGTCTGTTAAATTCCTGATATATTAAAAACTTAAGAAAAAAATACATAAAAAACTTGGTATAAAAAAATATATAAATAAAAAAGATTAATATATAAATAAAAATATTATAATATTAATGTATAGACATATATTTAATCTATTAATTAATTAATTGTAATTTTTTCAAATGAATATATTTAATATAATTTTATGCAATTTTATTCAAAACATGACTGTTCAAATTGTTAAAACTACAATTTTTATACATAAAACTAATTAATTTAATTTATATTTTAAAAGTATATATACATTTAAATATAATTCACATTAGTATCATAAAATAAATACTAACTGCTATTTTCATTATTATTCGTCAATATGGACAGTAAAACCCACATACTCGTTTAATATAGCTTTTCTTTTTAAGCATACATATTGAGGCAACGATAGTGTTACATATTTTTGTATTGTAATACATTAACTCACATTATACTAAATATGTTTTACAATCACTTACAGTTTGTTAAATTGAAAATGAAAAAATAAAAATGTTATATATAAGATTTATATAAGATATGAATTAATTTAAAATTATCATTTATATTTCATTAATACTACATATTTATAAAATACTGAATAAACGCTAAAATAGCCTAATAATAGTAAAAGATTTTAATTCAAATACACTAAATTTTATTTTATTAAAATAATTTTATTTATAAAAAAATTTATGCAAAATTTAATTCAATTTCTTAAACAGCAATTTTCTCTAAATATGTGTTAATTACAATAAGCTTCTTCTTTCTTGCTCATAGTTTATCATTGCGTTATATAATTTTGAGGAACAAATTTTCATATTCCAAAAAAACTTTATATTGAATTTTTTAAATATATTTAATATACCATAATTTGGTAAATAATAAATAAATCTTATTATTTATTTGAATAATAAAATAAATTGCTTCTTTATAATATTTTAAATACTTTATCATTAAAAAAAACGAAATGAGTTGTAAAATTAAATAATTATAATACATTGTTTGTTTCTGAGGTAATAGATTATTTGGTATTTGTATTATTTAAAAATTTGTAAAGTTGAAATATTATTTCTTAATATATTATTCCCGAACCTGCTAATTCAAAATATTTCTTATGATAAATTAAAGATTTAGTTTTTATGTTTGGTACTTAAAATTATTATACATGATAATTTAATATTTATCATGAAAATATCTAATTTTTAAATTAAGTTCCACAAATCTTGTATTTATAATCAGAAAAGTATTTCTTTTTTTGTAACCAAGTTAAATATCCTACATAATTTTTAAATATTAATTTGATTAAAGTCTATATTTAGAATTTTAGTAGATAACATGGATAGATTTTTATCATTCAATGAAAATATGAATTATATTATGTATTTAAGTTATTAAAATCAATTGATGATAAAATGTTGTTAAACAAATAAATAAATAATATATATATATATACATATAATAAAGTTACATAAAAATAAATAATTGCTTGTACAGTGTTGGTAAATATATATAAATTTATAAATAACAGTACTTTAACGTTCTTTTTAAGAAATTTTAAATAGTTTTTATTTTTAAAAAGTAAATAAATAATAAATTTATAGAAACAATAATAATCCAAGATATGAACCAGCGCCGAAATACGGTAATTTAAAATGTATTAATAAGTGTGAACTCCAATCCTTTGTGCCGCACTACGTACTTTTTGCACAAAAGTGTCTCAAATTTAAAGCATATTTTAAGCAAGGTATCTTTGGTTCAACCAATGAGTATTACCGTATTCGTCATGTCAACATCTTTTATTATCTTGAAGACGATACAATGGCAGTAATAGAACCGACCGTAAAAAATGTTGGATTCAAACAAGGGAAATTAGTTAAACGCAGCAAGATACCAAAGTGTAATCAAATAGATGTATTTTATCATTGGAAGGATCTCAATCTTGGTATAAATATTGGTAATAGAATTAAATTTTTTGTATAAATTTTATAATTATTTATTAATGAGTTATTATGATGTTTAACATGAAATACATATACATAAAAACATATACACATACATGAAAAACTATAAATGTTTTTGAGAATTTTATATATTGGATATGAGAATAAGTTTCCATCCTTTTCGAAAGGATGCTAACATTCTTATATTGAACCTCGAAATGAAAGTTATTGTTTTACATTATTCTTTATATAATCTAAGTATATATAACTCATTTGCACATTTTATCTTTTATTCACTTACATTTTTGAGTTTTAACTAAAGCTTAAATTAGCTATACATGTATTATATATTTACGTGTATGATTACTAACCATAGAAGGTTAAATATAGATTAAATTCCTAAGAAATTAAGAATTTTATTTATCGTTACAAAATATCAAAAATTCACTTTAAAAAAGCAGAATTTGCGGAACATTTTATTATTTAATTTATATTATTGTATTTAAACATAAGTTTCGATGAAATATATATATACTAATCTAGAATAACGTATAATTAATGGTTTTAAATATTACAAAACATTAATTTTAATTTATTCAATGAACTCTTTAATGAAGATTTATATTAATATTTGTACTATATCTGGTGTTATGGGTTATATGTTGATAAATCAACAGTTAGAAAACACTTACATTAAGTTGAAATGATGAAAAAAGTCGGATAATGGATCTTGTATCATTTACCTGAAAAAGATATATTAATAGGTATTTGGTTATGTTCTAGTTACGTTCAAGATTCTGCTTCGAAAAAATACTAATTTTCTGCATAAAATTATTACTAATTGTTAATAATAAATCCAGTACAAGTCTAAACGACTCAGATCACTTTTTGAGAATAATCTATTTTGGGAGGGTCGATTAAAAATGTATTGTTTATTATAAACTTCTAAATCTATTTCATATATATATATATATATATAATTGAAATTGAAAAAAAGAGTAAAAATATAACGGTAGATTTGAGCAGTTAATTCTGATATACGATAATTCTGGACCTTGTGAAACACAATCAGATAAACGAAAAATTTTCTCAAATGAAAATATAACTTACGAGCTTTCTTTTCAGCCACTTTTATTAGCACTTATTACGGTCTATGCAATTAATTCCTTTTAATTAACAATTAACATCTTAGAAAATGGCAAGAAATATTTTTAAAATTAAATTGAGTTGAATGATCAAAAATTTATTCCAAAATAATATGTTTAATGTTTTAAAAAATGATTGTCTAACCAAATTATTGCGTTTGAATTTTTGCCATCAAATTTATCCGTTGTTTTTACTTTATAATATTAACTTTAATATTATTTTACGATAATTTATCTATTTACTGTAATAGAATGAAGTTATATATAATATATTAAAATTTTTTATTTCCCCTCTTATTTTATCTACTTGTTTGTTTTGATCCATATATCAACATAATCTCCTATTATGTAATTCTTAGTATCATCATTAAATTTTTTTCTGTATTCTTTTTGTATTGTTGCAAACATAAAAATATTTTCTCTGGTCAACATGAAAAAAGTTTGTAGGTATGAAAAATGATATGAAAAGACATAAATATGAAAAGCGTAGTCACTGATCGTAATTCAGGGGAAAAGTATTTCGACAAAAAGTTCGACAAAAATTATGAAAGTATAAAACTTGAAATTCTTGAACTATGACTTGAATCTATAGGAAAAATATCTGTTTAACAACTGAAAAAAATTGTTAGAATAAAATGTATCCATAGCACGCGAAATATTCAAAGATATGCGAGAACCTCATACGTCTTATCTTTTTTCTTTCTCTTTCAGTCTCTCTCTCGTTATTAGAATCATTCGGTCTTTGCCGCGATCAATCACCACTTATCCGCGGTTATTTGTTACTAACTCGCAATTTTTTGCGCACCGATTGCAAAATTCACTAATAACTCGCTCTCTTGTTCTGGAACTTTCTATTTTTTCTCGTGACCATTTTATATTTTTTATTTTTTCTTTTCTTTTCTTCTCTACAACGCAATTAAAATTATATTTGTTGCTTGTTAATTAAATTGGACTTTTCCCACTGTGGTAGTCTCAAAATTTACTCTAGCATATTATACTACAGATGTTTCTGCCTTGCTATTGTATATCAACTGGCTTTATTTCTGTTCATTATAAATTCTTTTTTCTATCCAGTTATGTCCTTTGTTTAATTTTACCTTCTTATTTTATTTTCCTTTCCCAGTTCGTCGTCACCTATTCTAATATTAAAATACCCCTCCTAAAATTATTTGTTTTTCTTTATTACTTTAACATATAATTTGACAATACACAATAGTTGTTATCTTAAAAATTCTAATTAAATATTTTTAAATCTAATGTTACAATGTTATTAGATTTTTTAAGTTTATTATAACCTTTCTCTTTGCTCTTCATATTTTCTTTTTTAACATAATTTAACAGCGTTTTATATGCTTTGAGTCGTTCTTCTTTATTTATTTTTTCTCCTTAGGCTCCTATCTTTTCTGGTTCTTAAATCTTCCAAAATCCTACTTTCATCCTCGTTTTTTCATTTTCTTTCTTCATCTTTCATCCTATTTTCTGAGTCTACTCCTTCCTTTTCTATAAAATCACATCTTTTTTCATTCCATATCCATTTCAATACTACTTTGTTGTTTATCACCATCAATTTTCTCTATTTTTTATGAATTTCCTTTTGTTATTATTTCTTTATTTCGCTTTTCTTTAAACGTAATACCTCTTTCTATGTATATTTACATAAAATGTATTTTTAAATACATACTTATGCATAAAATATACATAAAATGTCCACATCTTTCAAACTTTTTTCGTTTTAAGATCTACGTGATATTCCTATGTTTTTCCCTCTTTTTGCCATCTTCTTGTTTCCTCTATAATTTTTTACAACCATATTATTTATTATTGTTTCTGTGTTTTAAATCTTCATTTTTTAAATAGTTTTCATTCACTACTCTCAATAGAATAAACACTTCATTTCTTCATCATTCTGTTACCTTACGCTTGTATTACAATGTTTTTTTTATTTTCTACATTTATTTCTTCTAGCATTCATTCTTTTTCTATTTTATTTCCCTTTCTACTTATTTCCCTTATTACCAGATTCCCGTTTTCAAAAAATATATAATAGAATTATACTAATTCTTATTTCTTTAATTTTCTCCAACACCTCTTCAAAAAAAATTTAAGTCCCTTATTTGTCTTTACATTTTTATCTTCATTTTTAGCTTTTTTCATTGTGTTATTCTTTTTATATTCCAATTATTTCATTTTGATATATTTGAATTATTAATTCTTTAATTATTAATTCATTTTGTTTATTTGAAATCAGCATAACTTCTTTTTATTCTAAGCAATACTCTTTTTATTGAACTGTAGACAAATGCTTGTTAACTTAAAAATCCGAAATTTGTTATCTACCACTATAATATTATTGAATATTAAAAATTTATTAGTTACAAATTTATAGTAACTAAATAATTCATGTATTTAAACTAAGATTACAAAAACTTAAATACAAAGTTTTTTACCGTAATGAATAAGTGACAGTGCTTTTTGAAAATAATTCGTAGACAAAAATTATTATACAAAATTAAATGTATATTTTGTATTTAATTTGTTTATAATTCATAATTTGTTTATAATTGTATATAATTTAATGTTTTGTATATATATAAACTTATATGGAATAAATGGAATAATATTAAATATATTTTATGCTTATTATTTTTTTATTTCCCTGATACAAGACACAAAAGGACAATATATTATTAAATTTTTGAAAACTCATATTTATTAAGGAAACAATATTTTAAAACTAAAATGTTTTTTATTAATTTATAAAAATTAAATGTTTATTTAAATTCTAATTTCACAAACCTAAAAAAAACCTTATTCAAATAATTCTTATCTAAAGATATCAAATTAAAAATTATATTATAATTTAACACTAAATTTAATAACAAAATCTAAATTTAATTTTGATAACTGATTTTTTTATAATATATTTATATTTTTTATTATTGATTCGAATTAAATTATTATTTAATAATTTTTATTATATTAATTTTTTTTTTCTTGAAGATATTTTTATCACATATATATTTAATAAAATATTCAATATTTACTTTATATAAAAATGATATTACTAAAATTTACTCAAAGAAATATATAATATGATCATAATTTAGTTCTTAATATAATATATAAATAATATGAGCGACAACTATTAATAAAAACTTTGAAAGATTAAAAGGTTTAATCGTTATAAAATAAAAAGTACTAAAGGTTTTTTAAGCTTGATAAAGATTACTATTTGCATTTAACACAATATTTTTTGTTTTAATACTTTACCTTTATTAATTTAATTTTTAATTCTTTCGATGTAGAAATACCAATCTCCATAATTTTACTATTCTAGTAATAAAATATAGTTTATATAAAAAAAATGATACATTCCTTTTCCAATAGAAAGATGCGTTTATAAAACTCGACATTACTATAAGAAATGTAAAAATATTAATATTAAATATTATAAAATAATAAATATAGTACATACTAAATATTATGAATTTTAATATAATTTTTTTAATTGTTTATTTATTTCATTAATTATTTCGTTATTTTGGACAATATTTTGTCGTAAATACATAATTTAATTATATTAAAAAGTATTACATTAAACTTACAAGTAGTTAACATTACATAAAAATCGTCCAATATATAATGTGATCGTTCTGAAATACTTTATACAGTTATATTTTTAGAAATTATTTTATTTTATAAATCCATTATTTTTTTCAATTTATCTGTTTCTTTCAAATAACTTGTTTTAAATTCTGATTAATAACAAACTTGAAATCAAATTTCAAGTTACAATTTCAACTAAAAGCATTGGGTATACTCTTTTAAATTAGGATTCATATTCGTCTAATAATTTTTTTTTAATACTGACATTTTAATGATTGTTGAAGTATTTTTTAATTGATATTTTGTTTCTATATAAAATGTTTAAATTATTTATTGAAATTTACAAATAATAATACTCGTTAAAAACTAATATATAAAAACTATATGTGTAAATATTTAAACATTTTTTACTTGATAATGTTTTTATTCATTATTTTATATGGGTAATAAAGATTTATTAAGAGATGACTTTTCTTTAGAAATTTTAAGCATAAACCGCTTACGTAGAATAAATTTAATTTTAAAGAACAATTTAATGTTATGAATAATTAAAAATTAAAAAGAAAAACATTTTTTACCCTTTACTATTAAAGCATTAAAAAAAATCCATCTTTCTGTTATAATGTAGAAATTTTATTAAGTCTATGAACTTTAAACGTAAAATTATTTTAACTATAATAATTACTAATAGTTAATGAAGTTTTTTTGGAGAAACCATTTTGTTTTTAATAGAAATCGTAAATTATACATTGTAGCTATTTATGGCGTGGTTTATCGCATCGTTGATTGTGATCAATTCAGTCATGAATTCCTCAACAGTCAGGGCATTGACATAAATGAACGCGAAAGTATGCCTCCAGATCCGTATCTACAAAATCGTATCGAGAAGGAATCAATGACGCATTTTTCTAGATCATCGAGAGATAAAGTAAATATTCTTCCGAGAGATCAGCGCTATCACTTTCTCGAGTATGATCGCATGGTTCTATCGTTTGAAGCAACTTGGCAGGAAGAGTTTTTTAAAGTTCGATACTATTTGGTAGATAATACTATGTCAGTATCTATTCTGAGACACTCTGATGATGGCAAGAACAAGTATGACGGTCTGTTACTGAAAAGGATGAAAATACCTAAGAATTGGAAAGATTTACCAGTAACTTATCCTGGAATTTATGCAGAACAACAAGAGGCGGACGTTAATCAATACTATTCGCCAAATGATCTGAAGGTATGTAAAATAAAATTATTAAACTGGAAAATTTTAAAAGTTATTTATTTAAAAGCTTAATCATTTTTTCATTTATTGAATTATGTATTATATAATTTATTAAATATGAAGAACAAACGCAAATAGATAAAAAAATTTAATTGATATATTTAAATTTAAATATTAAGTACTTAATAAATAAAACATATTACAATATATTATATTATAATCTAAAATATTGCATTAGATAAAAAAAATTTATGTATAAGATAATATTAATTCTTCAAATTAAACGTTAATCAATCTAAAAATAAAATAATATATCAAATACTGATTAGGTTTTTTTTTAAATCATTAGATCATTTTTTCATAACAAATCTATTATATCTATTCTTTTATCTACTTAAAAAATATCTTTGATTTGAATCTCATCTAATAATGAAGTTGTAGAAGATAAACTAACTTCAAACTTCGTTAATTTTTTTATAAAATTTTTTGTCTATTTAAAATCAATTAATAATAGGCTTGGATTATTAACTGCACGGTATTTTACCTACTATTTTTTAATGCTATAAACAATAATCATTAAAGGATTTTATTAGAGTTATCTAAGTCAACTGTTTTTAAGCTTAAATTTTTAATTAACAAATTGATATATTAATTACATAAATATCGCCTATATTTCAAAATAGTTTTTTTTTTATAATATTTAATAAAAAATACTCAAAAAATGAAAAGAATCATAATTTTAGTTTTCATGCATCATTATATATTCATAATGTATTGTATTGAAAGTCTGTGTTTATGAATAGAAGCAGCTATCTTTATTTATATGTGTATTTATTTTTGTCTTTTATAAACTATACTAATTAAATATTTTAATTTTTATCAATCTAAAATATATATTTATTTGTTAACAAATGCCCACGAATATAAGAAAAAGAAAATTCAACTCATATTTTTCAAATTTATCAATACAATAATCAAAACTTTTAGGAATAAATTTTTTATTGCACAATTTAAAATTTTTAAGTTTTATAGAAATAAATGTATTGATTGGGAGTTTTGAGATCTAGATATAATTGTTATTATGATAATTATCTCCTCTTTTTCTTGATGGTTCTACTTCTATGCATAAAAAAGGACTACTTATGAATATGCTTGTAGTAATTTCTTAATGGAATTTATTTTCGTATGTGCCGTATCATTTATTCAGTTAAATGGTATTTTAATTTAATAAATATTAATAATTTTTGATGAGCAAGTAACACTTGTTAATATGGAAAAATTTATTTTTTTTTTAAATTATGAGAAATTAGTCTTGATTATATTTTTTTAAATAATTACAAATTTAGAAAGTAAATTTAATAATAAAATCAAATAATTTTACTTTTTTTTAATAATAATAATTATTATTATTATGATATTAATAAATATTACATTATATATATCGTATAGTTAATTATAGCTAATTTTTAAAAAAAAGTAATTTTATTCAAATATCATCATAATAAAAATCTATAAAATTAAATAGTCTTGATATATTTTTATTGAATCATTGGTATAGAAAATCGTATTGATATTTAATATTACTTTTCACAATATTTAAATATGTTTAATGAAAATGAAATTAAATAAATATAAAAGTTAGAAAAGAAATCAGCTAATATATCTAAAAATAAAAATGAAAAATATAGACGCAAAAACGCGTAATTTATTTAGTTTTTACATATTAATTTTTTTTCTAAAAATAAAAATTTTCAAATTATATTCTACTTTGTACACTATAAAATTATAAAATTATTCGATAGGTTGGTGAAACAATTTTCATCTTTAGTCGACGTTTCTTACTATTTGATTGCGACCCTTTTACCCGCAAATACTATTTTGATATGTTGAGAATAGAACAGCCCCTGCGAATGACATTTCCTGACAGAAATTTAAAGGTTTATCCACAGAAGAAAACGTCCTCCATTAAATATGAAACAACTAAAAAACATCTATCACAAGATATCATACGTAATCTCTATCATTTTCCAAAAACTCTACGCTACAGTCTTGTAGTTGATATCATCCATCCAGAAGATGAAGGCCGTATTTTCGTTCTTGAATATAGTTTGAGTGATTGTAAAATTCGTATAAATGAAGTTCCGTGCGGCAATTCAGGTCGGACTACTGGATGTTATTTAAATTGGATACATGTTCCGAAACCGGATGCTATTGAATTCTACACACCCAATGATTTTTGTATTGGCAATAAGCTTAATATCTTTGGTCACTGGTTTATAATTACGGGTACGGAGTTGTTTGTATATAAATACGTGTTGGCTAATCCTGAGAAATTTCATGAGAATGTACGGAAAAATATTGAAGAGTATTTTAAAATGCAAAAATTAATTGATGAACACAATGATTGTGATAAAGTTGCGCTTAATATTCATAAATCAGAATATATTAATTGAAATGTATTATGAATGCAATATTCTAATAAAAATGAACTAAAATGAATGTAAAATTGGTATCATACTTGGAATGTAACTCTCGAATTGCTATAGTAACATATTGTTTTTATCTTATCTTTTGTTATCAATTTATATTTTTATTATAATTTATTTTATAAATAAATTTTTTAATTAAAATATATTAAATCTACAAGTGTATTTAAATCAAGGATAAATTTTTTATTTATGTGTCAGATAAAATTATTTATTTCTTTTATTTATTATATTAAAAATGAAAAAATATTTTTTAAACTTAGACATTTTTATTTCAATAAATTCTAATTAAGTATTGAGAAAATACGTTAAAAAATATGTTAAACCAATAATTTAGGAAAGATTTTTTAATGGTCTCAATCATTTTTAAATATGTAATTTAAACCATTATTCGAAGCTACAGTATTATAAATTTATTTATAGTTTTGAATATGATAAAGAAAATATAAAATTTTTTTAAATATTTTTTAACAAGTTTTCATTTTAATATACTTATTTTAACTATTTACTGATTATTGAATGATATATACAATATGCATCTACTTTTATATTTAGATATTATTTTAAATAAAAATATTATCTAAAATAAAATAAAGATAAAGATATATTTATGAAATACTGATTTTTAAAATAAAAATATTTTGTTTCATATAATATTGCTTTGTTTCAATTGTTGGAGAATTTACCATAACAACTCTACATAAGTATTTTTTAATTTCAGGGTTTCGAAATTATTTACATTCATTACCTGTTTTAATAAGTTAATTTTCTTGCAACTAGTAAATCAATGTTTTATAACTTAATTAGATTGTACTAAATCAAACGAATTAAATAAAACTTTCATTTTTATCAAATCGAAAACTTTATTGAATACGAATTCATCATTATGTTATATATGGTAGTCTTAACTTAATCGTATATCATTCAAGATGTTATATATTATAATTTGTTCACTCAATAAATTTTCAGCTGTTAAATGAATTTTTTATAATTTAAATTTACATAATTATGAATTTGATATATTTAAATTGAATTTACCAATTCTTAATATAAAAATGAAAAAATAATCTTTTAATTGAAACTAACTCATTTTTTATTACTTAAAAGTGAACTAGTTTTATCGATACTATTTATTATTATTTCTTGATTCTAAATTTAAATTAAATTTTAAAAAATCAGTAATCCTTATATTATCTAGTACACTTCAGAAATTTGATAGTTTCAGATTTTTCAATTGTCTTTTTGTAATAATGTATTTCAAAGAAATGTAAATAAGTTTATCATCTAGTATGAAATTAAAAATTTTTAAATAAAGTTTAAATTTCATTGTATTATTAACACAAATATATTGTACACAGGTAAAAATTATATATGTTCTTTAAGTTTAATCGTATAGTTTTAAATGCCGAGTTCTTCGCATTTTTCATGTTATTCATGTTTAAATTTTTTCGTTATGTTTTTTAGCATAATTGAAATGAAGTTTAAATACTTTTTAAATAGTTTTAAGTTTCAAATTTTTATTTCTTGTTATATTAAAAAAAATATAATTTATTATAAATTATATAGTAAATTGATATTACACAAAAAATTTATGTAATATAATATTTACTATTATATAATTAGTTTCAAATACAGTTATCAACATATAAAATTATTATATTCATGTATTCTAATAAATTTTACTTTTGTTAAATTTTATTAACATAAAAAGATTTCAGTAAACAAAATTTGCACAACCAAAAAATATATTAAAATTTCTTAGATTAAGATTTTATTTATTCATTATTTAATTATTTCATTTATCTAAAATTTACTAATTGAAAAGTTTTATATATATATATATATATCATATATTATAGACATGAATTTAAATAAATATAAAAAATATAATCTATTTCAATTAAATTCCTTTTTAATCAGATAAGATGAAATTACTTAATAAAATCTTTTAAATAATAACATGATATTGTTGTATCATTTTTATTAATTTTCATATACGTTTGATTATTGCAACAATAAAAAACTTATCACGTATTAAATGTATTTTAAAGCATATAGTATTTTTTTTTATATTATGGATTTTTTCGAAAATTTTTTAATTTGACATTTAAATTTTTAAAATTAAAGAATTCAAATTATTTTTTTATTTTAAATAACGAACTATATATATCAGGCAAAGAAGAAGATATAAGAAAATAAGATTTTATTATGTAGATTCAAAACTTTTTAAGTGTATTTATTCTAATAATCACACGGCATTTCAAAAGAAATAATAATTATGGGAAAATATTAATATCATTAAATTTGTATATATTCTTTCAAAATAAGGAAGAGCAACATATTTAAAAAATACATTATTAAAAATAATTTTACAAAGTTTGTTCCTAATATAATGGCTTTTCTATTTTCTATTTATTGTACTATGTTTAATATTATTGTTTAGTACTAGCGTACATATATTTTTTGTAATAGAATTGTTTTAGTTTATTGCATCATGAAAAAACCATCTAATAATGTATCATCCAGTAATAGAGATTATATTATAAAAATGTATTATTGTTATAGATTTTATTTATAGAGAGTAATATTTTATACGTAATTTAAGACTAGATATAATATTTTTTTTTAAATAATGTTTTTGATCGATTTTTTAACACCAGATATATTATATTTGTTAAATTAAAAAGAAATTAAAATTTTTAAAGGTAATGTATAATTATTATCAAATAATATATTTCACTAAAGAATAAAATTTTAAAAAACATTAAACTCGAAGAAAATATTTATAGAATATTTAGTTTGTTTTCTAAAAAGATTTAATTTTTAGTAATTTTTTAATCTAATTTAAATTATTTAATACACTATGATAATGAAAAAAAATATCTTCGTATTTCTTTTCTTTTTTTATTTTAATATTTTAAGAAATTTGATTAAACGTATAATTAAATATAGAACACTATTAAATTTTATATTTTATATAAAACAAGTATAATTAGTTGTTAAAAATAAACTTGTATCAATAATTATGCAAATAATGCTTTTATCCATAATAAAATTTTTATTAGTAATTATTTTAAAATAATAAACATGTTATTAAGAAACAAATGAAAATATTATGGAAAATCCATAAAAGTTTTTAAAAGATACTGCATATTCTAGATTTTTTAATTAAGATCAATTAATTTAAATTAAAATACGACCAGAATATAAATTACATGTAGTATGCAAATTTTTTGTTTTATAACAAATAAAAATGAAATGACGTTTATTGATTTATTAACTAAAAAAATTAAATACTTAATAAACTAAAAAATATATGATAATAAAATTAAATGTATTTAAAAAAATTATTGAAATAAAGTAAATTACAATTACATAATTATAAAATTTAGAATGGATTAGGTTTGAAATTGAAAAAAAGATAAAGTTTATTTCATTAAAATCAATACGTGTTAACTACATACGACACATCCTTCAGAGCTAGAATTTTCCTTCTATTTTACGCAATTAAAAAATAATAAAACAGGGATTTATCGTTATTTTTCTTAATTAGTCTGTGTCATTTTCTATTATGTTTTTATTTATTGTTTTCGGTATATATTTTTTTTAATAAATGATAAATCTGCATGCCAAAATTGATATAAATGAATAAAATCAATATTTATATCTTATTCTTATTTTTCTATTTTAAATATATGTGGTAAAGATGACTAATAGATAAAAAAATAGCATTTTACATAAAATACTCTTATTTTTCGTTTCTTTTCTTGTCAACGCCTGAAAAACTAAAATATATGTAGAAACCATAGCATAATTCGTTCTTTAATTACTTTAATTTTTCTTTTTAATATGTTAACTAATAACAAAAGTACCGAACTGTTAAAGATTGTTTTCATTACACTTATTGAAAATTAAAAATATTCTTGAAATTATTATCAATTTGTGTTCATAATAATTATTCATCACTTAAGTTTTTTCTTTTTTTTTTAAAGAAAAATAATAACATAATTAACAGATAAAAACTATAAATTGTAAAGTTTTTCCCCAAAAAGTTAAAATTATAATTTATTATTCTCACTATATCATAATAATATAGTCAATGCAATTTCTAATTTAAATACCTTTTCTGCACATTGTCTTTTTTGTAAATCATTATTTTCTGTAATAATATATATACTTATGTTGTTAATTATTTGTTAGGTATATTCATAATACCTATATTTGCATATTATTCATTCGCCAATGGCATTATACGAGCGTGTATGCATTCATGCGTTTCATTTATTTTATTTTGTTTCATAGATTTAAAATCTTGTGTGTCCGTATAAGTTTCAAATTATATTAATATCAATGTCAAGTGACATTCTTTTACTAATCGTACGTTACGCTTATATAGAATTTTTTCAAATATTTTCAACAAAGTACACTCATGAGCATTATACAAGAGTTAGTGTCCACATCGTGTCATAGTATTATAATTCGCTTATCGGTAATTCTTTCTTTCATATATTTTTCAATCCATTAGTATTCTGTTTCATATTTATTACGCCTTTTACTTTGCTTATTCATTCATACGTAACATATTAATTTTTGCGTTTTTGCATTTTTATTTTTTGTTCTTTTATAATCAGTTCGAAATTTTTAGTATCGTTTTAATAAACACCGTTTGACATAGAATCAAAGCACACATAGATAACACCACCACACTATTGAATTCTTTTATTTTTCAATCGTATTCTCTGGCTCATACTGTTGCTTCTGATCCATATAGTGCTTACGCTCAAATGAAATACAGGATTATTTGCAAGGCTCAGCGTAATGCTAATTATTATCATCATCGTGGTAAATATACATGTACTCATGACTAATATTTCCTTGATTTTGATCTTAGGTTGAAATAGTTCATTACTTGGAAAAAGCAAAGAAGTAGCATAATTCATTTTCTTAAGTCGAAAACTAGAGTACATAATAACGAAACTCTGAATCAAATGCTGCTACTGACGTGAACCTCCTCTACCTCTTCCTCGGTGATCTCGGTCCTTGATAATTAAAAGAATAAAATAAATTAAATAAATATTATTTTCTTTATAAATATTTTTATTTTGCAATATTTGAAATTATTTTTTAATTCTTTTGACAATATTTCTATAATTTATTTTAATGAATAGTGAACAAAATTTTTATTAAGGTTCCTATTACATTTTTTATATATGTGATTTACAAAATATTCTAAAATTAATAATCTAATATAATATTTGTTTTCTTTTTATATTAAGAAATATTGAGTTAAATTAAACTTACTTTGCGTTGTTGATGTGAATGATGATGCGGCGGCGGTCCATGATGATGATCCCTAGGAGGCATATCATTTAGATGAGACGTTCGTCCTCCTCCTCCTCCTCCTCCTCCTCCTCCACCTCCACCTCCACCTCCACCGCCACCAGCGCCACTATTCCTGTGATTAGGTGGTGTATGATGCTGTACAGCACTTGGAGTTGGCACTTTGCGTTGACTTTCCTCGGCCTGACGTCTTTCATAATGCCCAAAATCGTCAAAAATGCTTGTCGAATGTCGATAACTATGCAAAATTCGCAAAACTTGTACACCCTTAGCATGTGGTACTTCTTGAGCATCTCGTGAATTCGTCACAGATTTATTTTCATTATTTTCCAATTTAATATGTCGTAGTTCTCCATTAGGAACATCTTTTACATATATCCAACGAACACGAAATTGGCCTTTCCATTTATCTTGTGACCATACAGAACTATTGCTCTTATAGTCAACTGATGATATCATTTGTGCCATACCGCAAAAATGACCTGAACCATTTACAGAAAAGAATAGATAGAGGGGTGCAGTTTCTCGAGATGCTTCGCGATATGCCTGATCTAATCGCTTATTTCCATATTCTGTGCTACACCAGATTTCATATTTTATTGATCTGTGAATGTCATCTTCTGAATATGATTTAATTACGAAGAATCGAGCACCTTGTGCCGTTTGATCAAAATCCACCGGATTATAGTTATTTTTTACTTTTAGCTCATCCAACACTGGATGCGAAAGATTCTGAGAGGTGAGTTGCTGTTGCTGTTGCAGTTGCTGTTTCTGCTGCTGCTGCTGCTGCTGCTGCTGCTGTTGCTGTTGCTGTTGCTGTTGTGGAGGAGAGGTATGTTGGTGCTGAGCTGGATGTTGCTGTTGGTTTTATAAACGGTTTTATTATACAAAGAATTAATTTAAATTACATTAAATTACTTATTGATTTATTAGTTTTCATTATCTAACTTTTTTGTTAAAAAAATAACCTTAATAATACATTTATATGGTACAGAAATGAAGTTTAATTTTTTTCATAAAATTATTTTCATATTTAAAATAAATATTGTAATTTAATTTATTTTAGAAATATTCAAATTATTAATTTACATAAAATCATTGAATCTTATTTTTAGAATCATTTATATTCTAGATGAAAAGTTTCATCAATAACGTAAAAATTAGTTTTAACTTTGATTGCTTCGTATTTTTTTTAGTAACATTTAAAAAAACATTCTAAAAATACTTGATTCATAGATTAAATAATTTTATGAAATAAAAAATATACATCGATGTATAATATATATCATTTTTCATTAAAGTTTTTTTAAATTCATTAAAGTTATGATTTATAGTTAAAGTAATCTTTCAAAGGAACAATTAATAGAATATCTTGTATCTAATATATTGGAATATTCCAATCATATAATAGAAAATAAATATTTTATTAATTTAATTTAAAATATTAACAATAAATAATAAATTTACAATTAATAAATTTTTTTTTTAATAATTTGATCATTAATTATAATAATACATAAAAATAAAGACTACTACTACCTGTAATAAACAAATCCCAAAAACAGAAAGTGCTAAATAAAAATTTTAGTTTTTAATACAATAATTTGATGATATTAAATGAAAATAAAAATAATAAATAGACTTTCAAAGTTTATTATATCTTACATTCAAACCATATATGAAATATAATTAAACTATTAAAAACTATTAAACTATTGTTAAAATTATTAAAATATTACATTTTGAATAGTTGTCTGTGAAGGTGTATATTGTTGATGCATGGATTGGTGATGCATGGCCTGTACTTGCACAGATGTTGAGCATGAAATTTGGGGTTGCCTATTCCAGCAAGTAGACACTGACGATACAGCTGTTAATCCTGGTTGCTGTTGTTGTTGATGATGCTGTCTTTGTATAGCAGCTACTCCTGGAGGAATTGCTTGGGTTGATGACAGTGTTGTCAAGACTGAAGGTGGTGATGGTGGTGGTAGAGCTTTAGGAGGTGGTATTGATGTCTTACCCTCTCCCCAAGTACCAATATCCATGTTATGCTTACCAGGGATAATAGGAGGGGGAGCAATACCACTTTTCTTTTTTGTACCCTGAGTTGAAAGAGGAGGTACTGGTTTTGCAGGTTGACTTGCCACACTTGCCCATGTTATTTTGCGGGGTTCTTTGGATTCCAATTTTGGTGGCACAGTAGAGATTAATGAAGCCTGTTGCTGCTGTAGAGGTTGTTGTTGCTCTTGTCTCTGTACCAGTAATATTATTAATTTATTAATTTCATTTTTTTAAATTACTGATATGCTAAAATATTTACAAATTTAAAAAAGGTTTTTTAAAAATGTGTCTTAAAAAATAATTATAGTATTATTAAAAATTGATTTATTGATTTAAAGTATGCAGAATTATTATTATGAGTTTATAATTTTTAATTATGCACTTAAGATTTAAAAGTAATTAAATATTTGATTTCATACTTTATGAACCATTCAATATATAATAATACATATATAAAAATATTATTTTTTTATATTAACATTCATTTTATTAGTAAATATTGCAAATCTGATATTTATATCTTATAACATTTTTTTTTAAGTTCAAAAAATTAATTAGTTGTGTTTTAATGTACAAACTATAATCTATTATGAAAAATTATAACTGTACAAATCTAATAAAATATATTTTTATTTTTTCATAAATCGAAATTTTTATTATGTAAGTAATTTATGATTGTTAAAATACAGGCAAATGTATAACAGTTTCATTTTACTCAATTGTGTTTTTTGTCAAATAATCATTAAAACGAAACTTTTTTTATTCCCTCTATAGCTAAAATTTAATTTATTGTAATTAATATTATAATTGTTGTCACAATTTACCTTGCTACCAATTGATAGACCTTGAACTGCTTGTTCTATTGACTTTCCTTCACCAATACTGGAACTCCCATAGTTTTCTCCGCTACGATGCTGATAATAGTCTTCATAACGTGTTTTTCTAGGTGTGCCCCAAGCACTAAAGTCCCCATTACCATGAAAATAATTCGGGAAAGTGGGTTGACCAAAGTTACCAAAACTGCTACCTCCTGCGTTAGTGGAAAAAACTCCTTCCATGCCGTAAGCATCATGGCTCATCTGTCCACCATAGCCAGGTAGAAATGTCACGGGATCGGTACCATTGGACCAGGTACCATCGCCAGCTCCAAAAGTTTGATATTGAAAGGATGTACGTGCATAGTATGGACTGTATTGGTCAGTACCACCACTGCCAATAGGATAACTAGAGTGAAGTTGAGTACTACTGCCACCTCGCCATGATTCAAAGCTAATATCTTCTCCTGTTGAATGTTCGCCAGGTTGTTGTTGATGTTCCTTTGGTCCATTGCTCACTATACATGTATAACATATTAAAATTATAAAATAATTAAAAGTACAAACTGGTAACTAATAAAATTTTTTTTTATAAATTTTAATATTAGTAAATTATCTTTTAAAAATATATATAATCTTTTAAATGTTTTTTATTATAATGTAAAATATTATAAAATTATAAAAATTGTGTTATAAAATTGAAACGCTTATTAGTTATCTATACATATTAAAATCTAAGCTTGATAATATTGATTAAAATAGTACTATAGTATATAAATAGTATATAAAAAATGTACATAATTAATAAATTAATTATTTATAAAAAAGGGCAACTTAAAAAAATAATAATGTATTATATTTACTTATTAATTATTTTGTATATAATATACAAAAAATTAAAGTTTAGCTTTAATTTAGCAGCTACTATGCAATAACAATTATGCTATATAATATATAAATTTTTAGACTTACACAAATTTTTATTCGGGGTTATTAGAAAACTTATCTTTGATAATTGAACTTGAGTATTTTAACAACTACTGGGCAATTAATTAAACTTAACTTCTTAAACTTCTTGGTTAATTTTAAATGTAATGATTTTAATAAGGTTTAACATTATGTTCAACATTATTGATATAAATTTTCTAATATTTTTGTATTGTATATATATCAAATAATATTAATAATACATAAAATTTAAAATAGATATTAATTATAATAACTGTGGTAATTGAATTTTGATCATTTTTTTAATATAAAAAAATTAAAAATAATATAAACATTATTTATATATATATATATTAATAAATTAAAGAATAAAAACATAATTTTTATTTCTTATAATATAATTTTTATAAAAATATAAGATCTGCATAAATTTTATAATTCTGAACATATATAAATAGATTTTAATTGCTTAAATATTCAATATTATTTATTTGCAAAAAGAAAATTTTTTGAAAGATTTGAAGTTTAAAAATTGAATTTAATATTTACAATGAATATTAAATCTAACTTATATACTCAGCAGTACTTTTTAATTAGACATATTTAATTTATAATAATAGTTATATGTTAAAAATAATTTAATAGACATTAATTTAAAAATTTCTTTTATTATTTAATTTATATTATTTGTTTTTTAAAACAAAGGATTGTTTTTACCTATTTAAATTTTATTGTCTGCTTAATATGTAAGAAAAATAGTAGTTTAACAGATCTACAAGATTTGTTAATTTATAATTCTTCAAATAGAGATTAGTTAAACTTTTTAAATCAGGTTAAAAGACACATACTTTTTTTATTTTTGTATAATTATTACATATCAAAATAAATATTATTTTATTTCAAAGACATCTAATTATATTTATCTATAATTATGTAAAAGTTAACAATCTAATAAATTTAATAAATTTGAATTAAGGTCAATATATTACTTGTATATATCTTGAATAAGATAAAATACCAATATTATTTCCAAACAATTAACAGTTGATTGAATTTTTGAATGCTACTCACCTTGACTGTTTGATTGCCCTTTCATCCGCTGCATTCCGTAGCATGGAAAAGCATACAAAGTCCTCAGCGGGTAATGGATTTTACGTCCGAAAATCCGAAATAGTTTGGTATATGCAGCGAGAGGATAGTACTGATACATACATATACACACGCGTGCACACAACACAGAACACAGATGTTTTTACGAACCAATCAAAAAGGATCAACAGTCATAGCACGAGAGAGCAAATTAAAGCGAAAAATCCGCAGTTACTAATAATTAGGCAAAACAAAAATATTGGTAATAAATTAGTTGCCTAAGGGTACCAGCTGACATAACCTCTCTAAATGCACATACGTACGTATAGATGTACGCGCGCACGCGCGCGCTACAAATCGAATGCGAACAAATCAAAGATAAACCAATCAAGTTTTTATCGGGGGTCCTATTTTCTTTCTTTCTTTTTTTGTATTTTTATCTTTCAATTATTAAAACAGCCCACGGGTTGCGCGAGATATGTATTCTCTAATTCAACTTCTTTTCTAACGTCAACATATTTGTGTTCATATACGTACACTTTATGTGAGTTGCTTAATATCTTTTTCCGGGTGCAAATGAACAAGTGATACAATATTATAATTAGACTATACGAGATAGAATAAGGTTCCTGACGTACTTGATACGCAGGATTACATAGCTAAAGAAATAGACTTAGCACGTATATTTTTCATGCTAGTTGATAGATTTTGTACTTTAAAAAATATATATTATTATGTATTTATAAATAGCGTAATGTCTTTTGTATATAATATGTATTCTGTTTTTCCTTTATAGAACGGTTTTTTTATAATATGGAATAATTTGTGAATTTTCTATACAATCTTATAAATGATTCTGATTTATTACTAGTGATTATTGACATCTTTTTACAATGTATACACATATGCATTACATTAAAAGAAAAATAGGTTATGATGTACCATGAGCAGATTAATATTCAATCATTAACACTTCTTTGCCCCTTGTTTGTTTGAATATTATTTCATTTGAATTAATTTTTAATTCGATCTCATTATTTATGATAATTTAGTATAATATAAGAATATTACACTGTAAAATTAAGTTTGAATTATTTTCTAATATGTTTAGAACATTAAAATATATTTTTTTTAAAAAATAATTATAATTGGTTTTAAAAATAAATAAACTGGATATATGATGTAATTTTTTATTATAAATAAATAAATTTTAAAATTAAATATATTGGAAATTTTATAATTAAACTTATGAAAGTAATTCATATTTAAATTTAATATTTAATATTTTTTAACTAATTTTTTTGTTATTGTTTTTACATTTGCATGTACATTATAAATAATTTATATACGATTCAATTATTATTTATCAACATTATTATACAATGTTATAAAATACAATAATTTTAATTTTCATTCAATTAATTTTTTGTTATTAAAATACATTTAATTAATTATCTTATTTTAAAAAAGGTTTTATATATAAAAGTATATATTCTTAAAAAAAATTAGTTGCGTTATTACGTATATACAAATTTTATTTTAAATTACTAATATGTTATTAGAAGATAATAATATAATTTTAAATAATATTTCATTTAATTAATATCATATATTAATTAATAATATTATATTAAATAAAATTACGGGAATGAAAAGGTTACAGAAAACAGAAATTATATGTTGAAAATACTTAGAATGATAGATTGATTAGACATCGATAACCTAAAATCTATAATTCTTAATAAAAGCTAGAAATTTAATTAAATTAAAAGAAATTCAAAAACAATAATTAGATTTGAAAATCACGTAAGAAATCGCGAAGGCATAAGAGTTTTAAAAAATGTTTTATAATTTAGAATAGAGGAAGTATGAGGGAATGAAAGTAATAAAAATAAGATGAAAAATGATATGGAATAATACAGAACAAAATGATTAAAATGCTAGGAAAGTTAGGTGGTCAAATTGAAAGTATAAACAGAAAGTAGAACAAGCCAGATACAATAAAAATTTAGTTATGGCAACAAATATTGATTAGTATTTTGGAAAATATTTGAAGTAAAAGACATATTAATTAAAAGTATAAAAGACAAAAAAAATGTATACACAAAAAAAGAAAAGGAAGAGTAGGAATGAAGATATCAAAATATAGATTAAGATGAAAAATAATAAATACTGATGAAATTAAATGTGCAATGATGAGGAAAAAACAATGAAATATATTAAGAGTGGAATCATGTAAGGGCTAATACAAAGACACAAGAAGCAATAATAAAGCAGTAAGAAGAGAATTGAAATATATTAAACATCATTCATTGCAGTAGAAAGAGAAACATGAATGTGAAAGATTACATTGCAAAAGCCAATATCAGAAGTAAAGAAAAAAAATAGAAATAAACAACAAATATAAAATTTAATAAAATAACGAATGTAGAAATTTATAAATAGCAATGTATAAATTGTTTCTAAATAAATAGTAACATAATTTATAATTCTCAGAAATATACATTAAAAGATTAAAATTTTTAAATTTCAACTAAATTAAGTCAATTATAATTTAGTTAACAAATACATCATTATTTAATATATCTAACAATAAGTAATTTTTAAAATAAATATTGCAAGTTTTTAAATCGCAAATCACTAAATCTTTAAAAAAATAATTAATTGAAGACAAACTTACTTTTAAAGAAGTTTTTATAGGATCTGGGCAAGGTATTAATGATGCAATTGATGAAATTAATAGCAAGTTGAGGAGCAATAATCTTAATTGTTGAATAAGATTAAAGAAAATTTGGATGATATTTAAAAATTTAATACATACTTGTATTATTATTCGTGTACAAAATAAAATTTCCTGGTATGTTTTACATTAAAGAAACCTATTTGATTTTTGAGACTCTGTATAAAGGGCTTTTCAATCAATTATAGCTCCATTAAACTAATATAAATTATATAAGAAAATTTATTTAGCTATCATTCCTTTTATTAATAATAATTATATTTATTTTCATCATGATGAAGTAATAAAATTAATAATAATAATAATAATAATAATAATAATAATAATAATAATAATAATAATATAATAATAATAATAATAATAATAATAATAATAATAATAATAATAATAATAATACTATTGTGCTTGGCGCAGATGATTGTACCTTAAATTCATATTCATACTGATAAAGACCATCAACTAATCATCGCTTATATTAAGCTTTTACACGATTAAGTTCGAACTTTCATACTTGCTTATCAATCGAATCGTCGACATTCAACGACTAAAGATTTTGAACTCGTTCAAGAAGTTTCATGGATGATCATCTATTACTTCACTTTGCTATAAAACAATGTATTTTTCTTTCTTTTAAGATGACAAACAGGTACATTAATAAAGTGACAGCAAGTAATTGACATAAAGAAAATAACACTTGTACAAAAATGTAGATTAAATTATCTATTTACATGAAACAATGACAATTAAATAAATACTGTAATAGCATAAAAAATATCGATTATAAAAACTATATAATTGCAGAAAAACAAAAAATATTAAATGTTTTCATACAAGTTTCTGCATTCAGAAAATCAACAATGCATAAACGTTCTGATACATGTTCTATTTTTCGACCACCATTTTCAAATAAGCATATTTATAATTTAAAAAATCTGTGTAATATATGGCGTTCGACGATCAGTTGGGCGATAACAGGGTGCCACGACAACTTCTAGTTAATGCATCAACGTATTGAAAAAAACAGGAAGTTTCTATACGTGCTTTCTTGTTAGTGCGCCTTCTTTTCCTCCCGCGCACTACAGTAAAATAGTTTAACAATTGCATAGTTGACATTTCTTAAGCGTTATTTAATCCGACGTACTTACGTAGCAATGAGTGGTTAAAGTATATATAATTACGGCCCTTAATCGCTTGCCTAATAAATTATCAATCCAAACATCGACCAATAACTACGAATTGAGATTTTATCTTAATTTGATAACTGGTATAGGGATCCCGACACACGTGAATATCCTCTCAGGATTAGGCAGGGACGAGAACCAAATGCACGCAGATTTTTACTATATCTGTTAACTGAATATTATGTGTATAATTGTGATTATGATCATTTCCACCCGCTGTTGTTAATGTTGTTACCATAAGCAATTAAATGGGTTAATGGGATAATAAAAAACTGTGATACTCTTGCATACTTGACTACTTTTGTTAGATTTTTTAATCAAATGCTTATGTACAAAATATACTTGAATCGTTTTTATGAAAAAAATTAAGTTAATTTCAGATTATTAATATTAAAATTATGCAATAGCATGTAAAAAGATAAATGTGTATTTGGTTTTTCGTGAATGCATAAAAAAAGAAAAACTTATAAAAGTGTTTTTGCTTTTTCTGACAGTTTGCTTTTGCTATATCTCGCATTCTAAATCTTTTCTAAACTTTTTTCCCTCATTCTATTATAGGTATTAATTTTTTACCTTTAATATGAACCTTCATTTTTCAGATTTACTTAGGTTTACATCTGTTGATCTTTCTTTGTTGTTTTTATCTTCTCTCAAATTTTCTCCTACGAGTGTTTTCTGCTACTGTATATAGTTTAACATTATTAAAGTGTATTTAATTTAATTTGTTTTTTAAGACGAAAAACTTAATGAGTAATATTTTATCATTACATTTTGAGTGGTGAAAGCTTGAAATACAATTTCTAGTTGCTAATAGTAAAAGATGTAACATTTTTATTGACTCATTAAAATAAATTTTTTATTTTGTGCTTGTATCAGTGTTTTTATCAGTCATTACCACTAATATTCTATAAAACTGTAGATATAACAATTTAAATAATGATGATTAATATAACAATTAATTGATATTTTAAATCAAAATAAACATGAAACTCAAAATTAATGATTTTAGAATATAAGTAAAAACGTGATTTAATTAGATAATAATCATAATAATAAATAAATATTGAAATTTTATATTTTTTCAAGAAAACTCTTGACTATTATTATTTAATATCTTATTTTATATTTTTATTAACTTAAACACATATAATTATTTAATTAAGTCAAGACAAGTATCAAATATAATTCAATAATATTTAATATTGGAATTATTCAATTCGGATAATAATACGTAATAATTAATACTAAATGAGTAAATCCTTTGTCATTAATAATATAATAATATTTCAAAAGAAAAACAGAATAATAAGTAATTGTTTAATTTACAAAAATTATTATTTATATTTATATTTTTCTTTAAATTAGAGGTTCAAAAGAAACCAATAATCATTAAAACTATTTAATTTCTTGGTCTATTTTTAATATTAGTAAAAATATGATTATACACAAAAAAGTTTTAATTAACAAAATTGTAATTTTGTTTTGTGACATCGTCATTTTATTTCTAATTATGGCTTTTATAAAACAAAAAATATAATATAAGATAATTTTAATTAATTCACATTTAAATTCTAGTTGAAACATGAACTTTATAGACATGATTTAATCGCTTAAAATATGGATATTTAAATTTCTAAAAATATAGTTTACATATAAAAATAATAGATGTAATAATATATTAAATTTAATTTAATACATTGATTGTTAAAAGTGATTATTAACTTTAGTTTTTAAAATAATATTATCAATTTTCATTTATATCATTTTTTCTAGGATTTATTATAAAACATACAAATAAATATACTTATTTGCTGAAACTGCTTAACAGTATGGTCACGAATAGGTTGTTCATGAAAAAATTAACTTTAGAAAAAAATATTCAACTATATTAACAAAGGAAAAATATTTGTTCTCTACATAAATAAAATAATATGTAATATTAAATAGATATTTGTTTTTTAGAAATAATAATATTTATAAGAAATTATTATTAAAAATAAAAATTTATTTTATAATTAATAAATATGCTATTAAAAATAAAAACAATAAAATAATTTAATAAAAAAAAGAATAATTAATTATTAATAGTCATAATATTTTAATTTTTTATGATTAATTATAAATTATAATTACAATATATAAGAATTATATGTTATTTTAATAGTTATTATTAAATAGTTAATTTAATAATAATTTATATCAGAAATTAGAAAATCAGTTAAAAAATAAATTTTTCTTGTGTACATAAATTTAAATTTAAAAAGAAAAACACAAAATGAAAAATATTTATAAAAATATTAAATAAAAGAAAATCTGAGCAATTTAAAAAAATTTTCAGTGTACTCTTATAAATAGTATAGTATATATAACACATATAAATGAATGTACTTTTATAAACACGTGAATACACGAACTTAAAGTTATATTGTGCATTTATCTTTGAATCGTAGGAAAAATATGTGACATCAAATTTTTTTCTTTTTATTTATTTTTGAATACACATATAAATTAAATTCAATCAATACACATTTGAATAACTTAACAGATTTAAATTAGATATAAAATTAAGAAATTAGTAGCTATTATTTGAATATTCAATACAAATTTCATTTTTATATTAAATTAAGTTACTAAACGTTATCAATTTTATTTAAAGGTTATATTAAAAATGATAAATTTTCTTATGTCTAAAATATTTTTATTATGTTTAAGATATGAATTTATTATCATACAATTTTCTGTACATTTTGAATTAAATGTTAAAAAAGATTTTGCAAACTTGATGATCATTCATTAATTTAATATTTGATACAATTGTACAATCCTCGATAACATTTTATATTATTTAATTTATATTCTTCATTAAAAGTTTCAAATTTTATTTAAAACAAATTATCTCATAGTTTATAGATATTCTTATTTCTAGTACTACTAACATATTTTACAAAGGCATGTTTACATTTTTTATTTTTTTTGCGTCAAAGAATCTTGTAAGTACATGAATAGCAGTGTTAAAATTCGAATGTACACCCAGTGTTCTCTGTATCCAATTGGGCAATGCTTTTTTCTTATTACTATAACGCTTGTCCAATAGTACAACTGTAGAGTAGTCATTGATATGGCGCACTGCTCGTCCAATACACTGGTTTACTGCTTTCATGCATAAGTTTTCATAGAAAATACTACCAGCTTGTGGGTTCTGTTAAATCATTTTATTTACAATTTTATGAAATTAATAATAACGACGGTTTATGATGAACATATAAATATATTCATTTTATACAACTTTTTTAATATTTTGAATCTTTTGAAAAATTAATTTTAAACTTGTAAGTATAATTTAATTATCTATAATTAAAAATAAAATAATCCTATTGCTTGCCAATATAAAGTTCATTTTATATTTTACTTTTCTCTTTCATTTGTAAAAATAAATAATTATCATTCTTGTAATTTTAAAAAACTGAAAAAAAGAGTTCTAAAATAAATCGCAACTGGTTTGCATTTTTCCCACATTCAACAGTTTTTTAGCTGATACCGATGAGAAGACAATTTGTACCAAGCTGTCTTCAATTACAGTTTAATTCAAAATCATAAAAAATTTAAATTTTAAATAAATTGACATTAATAGATATTTAAAAAATTGGCTTTTCAGAAACAATTTTAATGTTAATTATATACATATTAATACATGTGTTCAAAATTTTTTTTATAAAAAATAAAGTATCTATACAGAAAAATATTACTAACTAATCTTTTAAACAAATTACGTTTTGTATAAATTTTTTTTTATATGTTTTATTGTTATTTATTGTTATTAAATATATTGTTATTCAATTTGAAAATTCAAAATTTGTCATTGATAATTAAATTAATAAAGTTTATATTGTTTTATTAAATCAAATACTTTTTTAATTTATATTTAATCAAATAAAAATTAAATCAATTGACATTTCAACAAATACTAAAATAATAATTTATATAATAGTATCATAATTAAAATTTGTATACATATAGTTAAATTTTACAATGTTAATATTGTATAAAGTTGTATTATATCTTTGAATATTAATAAAATATTTTATGAAAAAATTATTTTTAACCTATTTTATATATATTAGGTAAATATATAAAATATATATCTCTTTTCATTTTAATATGAAAATATTGCCATTTTGCCTTTTACTCAGTAAAATAATAAAATAAATAACAGTTATTTTTGTGTAATTAAATATGAAATAAGTATAATTGTTTAAAAATATTTGAAATTCTACTAATATAATTTCAGTAACTATTATTATTTTATATTGTAATTAATCTATAAATGATATAAATAAAAATTATTTTCAGATTATATCAGATTATATTCCCAGATTACATTATATTATATTATGTAAAGAATTTTAAAGAAAATATAATAGTTTAATTTAATATTGTAATGCTTTATACTCACAATATTTTTGTTTAAATATTTTATTTTTTCTTGTATTTCTGGTGAGTTAACATTTGGATATGGCATACCAACTACTACAATACATCGTCCTAAATCGTCTGAGAAATTTAATCCCTCACTTAGTTTTCCACCTTGACAAAAATTAAAAATTCTGAATCTTCAAAATATTTATGTTTTATAACAAATGGGTTCAAAAAGAATTTCATAAAATATAAATTAGTTCAATTTATATAATTAAAATACTTATATTATAAAGTTTACAAAAATAGGATTAATTACCTACTACACTAAATAATATTGCTCCATTTTTAGGTTTTAGTGGATTTTTAATAGCGTAGGAGTACTTTTCTAAAGTCTGATTAACCTATAAAGGACAGTATTGATATGTTAGTAATTTCATATTTAACATATTTAATTATAAGTTTTAAAATACCTGGCTTGTTAATTTTGGTTCCCGAAAGATTGATTTTTTTGTATTTATTTTATTTAATATACCATTTGATTCCAAATGTTTGAATAGTATATCTTCATAATTATATGATGGTAAAAATATTATAACACCAGATGGTACAATATGGCATAAATTGACTAAAGTTCTTCCCAATTCATCTAACTATAATAATACAAAAAATTATATTTTAATTTATAAAAATTTATTCACTTAAAAGATAATGAAGAATATATTAATTACGATTTTAGTATTTTGCCTATTTTGATAATTAAATTCAAATTCCTGCTCTGTAGGACCTGACTTTAAAATACAAGTCAAAATATTTTCTTTTGGAATTATATGATCACAAGAAAAAGTAATGATTCTTTCTGCTTTAGCTCCAGCATTCATAAATAATTGTTCTTTGAATTCAGACATTGGTTCCATTGTTCCACCAGTTAAAATAATAGATCTTGCTTCTTGAACTACAATGTATATTTAATAATTTTTAATTATTAATAAAGAAACAATTTTAGGGCTTATAAAAGATTAAAATAATTAAATAATTTAAATTAATTAAATAATTTCAATTATATTATTTTTAATTATTTTAAAAAAATGTTATGACATTTTTTATTTTATTTTTCTATTAATTTTTTACAAATGCCTATGAATTGTACACACATTAACGCACGCATACGCAAGCAGACAAATAATTCATAACTTAGAAGCAAATTTTTTAAATTAAATTGAATCTAAATTTTTATAGTATAAAATATGTTTACCAATGTCTGAAAAATGGGCTGCAGGGTTTAGTAAAATAAATTTTAAGTAACTAGCACCAATGGTTGATTCAGGATTAATAAATATTCTGCCATCATTACAGCTTGTCTCAAGAGATTCTAAAAAATTCAAAATTCCTATCAATGGATTCCCAATCTGGTCCATCTCTAATTTATGTGGACTTTCTCTTAGAATCTGTTTTATTTCAGAGTTTTCTTCTTTCTTGAGAGAATGGAGAAAAGCAATTGTACTGTTTTTTTTTTTATCAATTTCATTAAAAATTGGTTCATTGTGGTATTTTTCAATATATTTAAATAATTTAGGAATCAATTTCGATTTTTGTACGAAATGAATTAGTTCAAAAATATTTATATTATCTATTTCTGCTATGGTTTCAAAGTCTTCTATAGTATATAATTTAGAGGAATTTATGTTACTAGTTTGGTCATCTGGATGTGACTTTATGTTACCGCCAAGTAACTTCAATAATTTTTTTATACAAAACTTTAATTGGCTCAAAAACAGCACATGTTTGGGTGTAAGCATGTTTTCAAACCTACAAAATAGAATATCAATTTTTTTATAAACACATTTTCATAATATTTTATTATTTTATAAATGGTAATAAAATAGAATAAAAAATAGAACACTAAAATTTTGAAATTAGTTAATTAACCAAACTATAATTCATGATAATTAAATAAAAAAAATGATTAAAGCACATATTTTAGTATATGTAAATAATATATATAAATAAATTATTAATGATTTACCTTTTTTTATACTGAGATAATTGATTAAAGCAACATATAATATTTTTTCCAGTAACAGTGACACTGTACATTCTTTCAATAGCTTCTAATAAATTATGGGCTTCATCAATAATTAAAATATTATTTTTTAAATTGATACCAGTACTTATTCTGGTGCTTTTATGTAAAATACAATTGTAAGGTACTAAAATTAATTGCCCGTCCTCTAATGATTTTCTTGTAGCATAATAAGGACAAGTATTTAATTTTTGACCTTCTTTTACTAATTCTTCAATGTCATAAATATTTGTTAAAATTTCTGCTCTAAGCAGTGATTGATTACCAGGCATATATGGACATGAAGATGATAATTTTAATTGTTTTTCATCTTTTGATACACATTTCTGTTTTTGTAATAGTTTACACTGCTCATTTATTATATTAATATTTTTTAGTGATCTTATATTTGTATTAATACAATAATTGTTTCTGAAAATTTAAAAAATAATATCGAATTATTTATTTCAATTAAAACTTTTTTTACTTACCTTGATGCAAGAGATACTAAGGATATTTTTTCAGAATATGGAGTTTTCTTGAGTTCTCCAATAAATTGAGTAAGTTGTGAATGGGTTCTAGAGCAAAAAAATATTTTGCAATTTTGATAATTTTCTTCTTTAATTGTCTCATCTTCAAAAGTATCTGATTGATAATCAATATCATTTAAAATTAAATCTCCATCTATAAATTCATTTTTATTTTCTCTAATTTGAGATTCTTTGATTTTGTTCTTTTTTATATTTTGCCATTTAATATTCAATGACTGTTTAAACTTTTTATTTGTTTCTTGGTATTGTGTTATATAATCTCTGTATTTCTGTTTTTTGGCTTCTTGTTTTAAAAGGGTATTCAATTTTGTTTGCAGTGACTGCTTTTCTAAATTAAGTTTTATTTGCTTTGTTTGAATAGAAAACCAATCGGTTCCATTATTTACTTCTATTTCTTTAATTTTATGATTAAGCTCTGCTTCCTTATTTAATAAGTAACTTTTTTCTTTCTCTTGGTGATCAATAAGCCATTTCAGCGTTCCACAAATAATAGATAAGGTTTTACCAGTTCCAGTAGGGCTTTCAAAAATACCTAAATGACGATTTTCTAAGCACAAGTATAGATTTTTCATAAAATCAGCTTGTATTGGATATGGATGAAAAGGAAATGGAAAATCTTCTGGTACTTCTATATTTATATTTTCATTTAATTTTTCTTCTGCCATTATTTTCCTAAAAAAACTCACAAAATATCTATTAATTATTCCATCAAAATTTTAATAATATTCCAATGTTTACCAAATATTATTTAAAAATAATTCTAATGAGAATTAATCATTTAAATGAAAATAATTAGAATTAATAATGTAGATAAACAATTAATAATACAATTTATTGTTTCAATTCTATTTAAAAATTGTCTTTTTTATGAATAAAAAAAATTTTTTAATAATTTAATTCTAAGATAAAGAATATATTAAATATGGAATTATCATTTACAAATTCTAAAAATAATATGTACACTTTAATGTGTTTATTTATATAAATACACTTTAATGTTAACATTTACACCAAATAAAATAAATAAATCTAATAAAATTCAATTTATATTTAACAAAAATATATTAATATTCATTGAACCATTTTACATATTTTAATCGAAAGAATTTTGATTTTTCTTAAAGTGTATATGACTGATTATTTAATTAAGAAAATAATTCTCTAATAATATTCCATTTAAAAATACTAATTTTTTATACTCTTTTTATTGAGTTTAAAAAAATTAATTTAATTATCAGAAAATATTAAATTACTTATGCAGGCAAATAAAACTATCTAGATAAATCTATCAATAAATTTTAAAAAGATTCCTTTTCTTCTTAAATTTGAATCTATAATGTTGATTTCGTTTCTAATCAACCGTTTCTAACATTAATAAAATACAAATTAAAGAAATGATACTCTAAAGGTAAGTACTCATCATTATTTAATAATCAATAATGCAAATAAGTTCATCATTTAATGATTTATTAGATTAAACTAATATTAGCAATCTATTTTCACAGAACACAAAAAATAAATGAAAAATAACAATAATAAAAAAATTATAAGTGACAAGAACATTGCTACAAATTATATTTTTAAATAATTTAAAAAAAGTTGTATTAAGGTTTTTATATGAATTTTTAAATTAGCAACGCGTTGTGCATAAGTCAATAATTAAAATGAATATATCGTTATATTTAAAAAATATTAAATAATAAATAATAATAAAAGATATTGAAATGAACTTGATTTTTTCTAATTTTATAATTATGCTGATTATTTATGTGAAAAATTGTAATCTATTTGTATTATAAGTGTAAAGTTCGAATTTCATATTTGAAAAATTATTAGTCGTAGTTATAGGGTTGAGAAGCACATTTAATGTAATAAATAAACAATCATAAGGTGAAACTATACGTTAGCTTACATGGGGGATAATATAATACATTTTTTTTAATGAGATATAACAATGGTAATTGAGATAATTATTAAATTCACTGGTTAATATATACGTGTAAAGGGAATAAAGAAAAATTCACTAGCATTAATCAGAAGTCATAATATGAAGTTATATAGTTCTTTATTTATAAATTACATAAAACGGTGGTAATAATACTAGCGTAAATAACTGAAAACTAATTAATAATGAGTTTGAATAAAAATCAACAATAAAAAATACATTTGGAGAAAAAATTTACAGTGCGCATGCACGTAGCACAATTATTTTAATGCCTCAGCAAAAATATCACAGTAATATTCAAATATGCAGATTTCAATATGATCAAATTTACAACTGCTATGGTATAATTTTTTCACACGAGTTTACTTTGTTTTATTATATTGCTATTCTTAGCTGGAAAATGCTATGTTCTGAAATGCAATTTAACTATATCAAATAACTACTTGTATTTTCTAAAAGCTATAGTTGATTACAGCTATAAGAACTAGAGCTCGACTTATCTATTTCAATTGTAGTACGATGTAATGATGGTTGTTTTCGAAGATGAAATTTAAACAATACTTGACTTCACAGTTATTATAAAATAATAGATTTATTATTTTAAAAACAGAGTGTTTTTGGATGGAAATCGTTAATACATGTTATGAATGGTATTTAATGATAACCGTGCAGAACTATTTGGATTATTGGTGTCATTGAAAGGCATCACTCTACTACCCAATTGCAATGAATATATCCATTGCCATAATACAGTAAGATATAATAATATATAATATAGAGTTATTCGGAACATCTGGGCACACTTTTTGCTTTCATCTATATTCTTTGTCAATTATTAATCCGATATTCATAACCAATAAAGAATAATGAAGTAACGTTCAATTTTAAAAAAATTGTATTTAAAGTTTTTTAAAGTGAATCAACTTGTAATTACTGAGCAATAAACAAAAGTTATTAAAAATTAACTAAGTTTTATAATATATTTGATTTATATTTAGTTAGAAGGATAATGTATGCTTAAGTTACTCATATTTACGTGAGTCATATTTTTCAATCATGATACATCGAAAATTATCTTGATTAAAAGAGTTGTGTCTTCAATATTAAAATAATATATCTTAAATTATTTCAAAATTTAATAAACGTAATCGTGGAAAGGTAAAATGGGAAGGAGAAATTAGTTGGATTACAATAAAATATTGGTTTTTATGTTAAAATTCCCAACATAGCATTTTTACAAACTCACGTAGGGAAAGAGAATTATTATAAGAGAACGACTATTTATTTCCTTTTCGGGCGATTGTTTCCCTTCACATACATATTTTTGCCGACTGAAAGCGCTCCGGGTTTTCCCTAATTCTGTAATTAAGCATTGGCTTAAGTAAAACAGGCGCGATTGTCGGCCTGTTATACGCTTGGCAAGTTCGATGTGGCTGGGAAACCGGTGCCAGGAACACAAACAATATACAAATATATTTTTGAGGATAGCGTCGCGTTATGTCAAAATCGAAAAAGGTAGTGGTTAAATAACTAAATTCCATTTTTGCGTTTTATAAAAATATCTTTTATTGTGTCATTCACAATCCGTCACTTGAAGGAAAAGTGCCGCCACATTCGCCGACGTCATGCAGTCGTTCGGAGACCGCCGCGCAAGCTTGAAGTTTTAACCGAAACTGAACTCGAAAAACTAACTGCACTCGCAAGTCGTGCATTTTCACCCTTTCCTCCGTACAATTTAGACCAGATATTCAAAAATCACTTTCCCTAATTCGTTCTTCGGCATAAGAAACCCTATGCATGATAAGCAGGAGAGAAAAGCCTGTATAAACTAATTCTTAGGTCGGAGGTCTGGTTCACCATTTTTATCCATTTTATAATAACCCAATTACAATGTCTTAATCTTCTATTGTCTTAACACGTCTACCCGGATATATCGTCGCCAACCTGTGCATCTAGGTGCGCTCATTTACGATTGCTAATCTATGATCACTCACATGTGCTCGGTACATGCTATGTCGTTGCCTATCCTATCGTTAACATATATTATACATAAATATTATATAGATATTAAATATATATGTATTTAATAATACAAATATTAAAAAATTAATTTTTCATTGAGTAAAATATGTGATAAGAAAAACTTCATTACTGAAAATTATTTCAGTGTGTTTACTATATTATAGATTTTTATTATTTTTAAGCTCATTATAATAAAAGTATTTGAGAGTGATTTTGAAAATGTTACAACAATTATTTGATATATTTACTATATTAATCATACTATATATTCACTATATATCTAAAATTTCTACAAAAGAATATCCAAGTGTACAAATAGTAATGATATTAATCAATATTATGATAAAGCAGTAATTCTTAAATAATAAAATAGTATCCATCGCAATTGCACGGCATTAATCAGTCACAGTTATATAAACTATAAAAAAATAAGAATAACTTGCCGTATTTTTTTATGTAATATAAAATATATATCTATCTCATGAAAAGACCCAAATAAAATATAGCCTGGCATTTATTTGATCTAAGCTAAGCACTTAACAACAAAAGCCTTGCTAAGTGTATTATTAATCACTACTATGTATTTTAACTAAATAAAAAATAATTTAAAATTAATGAGAAAGGAGAATGACTATAGGATATAGAGGAAGTGTATGTCACACTGCTCTGTTGCCGATAGAAACTCGATTGCCAATTTGTCGCACAACAGTCGAGTCGGACAAATCCCATTGAAATGCCGCGGAGAAAGTAAACAACAGTTGTAGTCGCGTGACAATTAAATGACGCCAATGGGGGGAATTAACCTCAGTTCGATCGCGTACTGGACATAAAATATGTTGTAAAAGGGAAAAAGGGAAATACATAAAAAGACACGATGGGCACGGACCCAACACACTTAGCTTTTGTTTTTATACCAGATCGCAAGCTGGTACTTCTCTTCCCTTATTTTTTGCAATTATAAGCGCCGAGAATAAATATAAGATTGAAGTTTAAAATTTATTACATTATTATATGAATTTAGATATTAAATTATATGTGATTATTAGATGATACAAATAAAGGTGTTATAAACTTTATCGATAGGTTTACTAAGTGTAAAAATAGAACATTAAATATCAGATGTTAACAAAAACTTAAAAGTTACTATGAAATTAAATCTTGTCAAACAAACTTTTAAAATATCATACAATTTTTCCATTTACTTTAAATGTAAGTTAGTATGTTTACTGTACTGTAAGCCGTGATTATTCTACATGTTTTTCAAAAATATTAGGTATTAATATTTTTCAAATATATAATTGAGATACATTAGGTTTTTTTGAAATTTCGTATTATTTTGTTTTCATTAAATAAAAGATAGCTGTCTTTTTTGAAATTATATGCACCTAATAGTCAATACAAAATTAATATTCCTATTTATTTTACGTACCTTGTTTTATGTTACTAATAGGGTAGTCTAGTTTTTAATTGATAGTTCAATGCTCTTTTTAATTGTCTATTCCATCTGTTTTTATCTTTTTCTTGGTCTTTTTAAAGACTAAGTATTTGCAATAGAATAATCCGTGATTTCTTGGCATGAATCCAAGGACGTGTGAGTCTGAGAACGTCTGTCGTGAACGTTTCTGAATGGTTTTCAATAACAAACTGACGGAAAGTCTGGCCACGCAATTAGATTTATTGCATAGGCTTTGAATTAACATTAAAAAGAAAATGAGAACAATGCATACGAACATGGTTGTTCTCGACCTAGAAGGAATTGACCATTTCCAAAACTAAGTAATTAGATTTATTTCTCAGGATTAGAATATTAGTAAATTCAACGGAACTATTGGGGATTAACTGAAAAGAGAAGATATCTAGAATAAGTGGAGAACTGTAAAGAAGAGAAAAAGGGGACGCGTATATAAAAGAATAGCGCGAAGGAGGTGAAAACGAACTTATACTTTTACATTCATAAAAAGACCATTATACGTCCCCAGTCCACCTTTTTCTTGAGTATTGAGTTTAAAATTAAAACAGTGCTGTGTGTCAATTTTTTTCTTTTTTTTACTAAACCAATTTTAAGACTTTTACATATTATATTCTTCCACCTCAGAAGTTCCCGATCATACTTTCACGAGTAACACTAAGTATTTTTCTTGGTATTATTTGAGTCCCATTTATCTTGATAAAGCATTAATAAAATTGGTAAAATCCACTTTTGTCTTATTTCTTACATTTATCGATGGAAAAATATTTTTTTATTTTCTCTTTACTGCTATAAGATCGGTATATCATATATCTACGATTTCATCTGAAATGTACATTGATGTAATATTTAATAGCTCTTGATATCCCTTAATTTGTTTTAGTTAAAAGATTGACGTGTCCTGATCTGCGCTACCACGGATCGACTCACGGAAAACCTGATAGTCACCCGGTCAGTACAAAGGGATTTTCTGGAAAGCGACCAAACGGCCATTGAGGTTATCGAGGAAATATTAAATGATCGTTAAGTTTTATTATTGGTTTCCTACGAAGAAATTAAACAATCCTTAAGGAGACGTTAGCCGGCGAATGATAGAACTATTTAACCCGTTCTACCCCAAACGGATTCGGAGAAGGATTAGACCAGTCGGTCCAATTATTATTCTGACAGTACCTGATACTTTTTCAGGTGAATATAAACTCGGTCAAAAAAGAAAGAAAACCAATATTATCTGGTAGATTGTAGAGACTCGTCACTGGAGGAAAAGTTCCTCAAGTTAATGCAGCAATATCGTAGTTATTTTTATTCTATCATTCTCACCAATTCTTGTTAACGGTTCCTGAAGGAGACGGTTTTGTCAAGATGATTTTGTAGAAATGTACTATCGTTTTGAAACTTCTGATTACATTTTTACAGAAGAATTTATTATATCTTATACCATTTTTAATTATTTATAAATTATCACAAGTACGTAAATTATTGAAAACATGTACTTTATTATATTATATTTTATTCTAATTTTCAATATTAATTTTTAAATGAAGAACAACATATCAATTGTATATCGTGTGATAGTAATATTGTGTATTATCGTTATTTATTTTTCAAAATAATATTAATGTGGCAAACAAATGGTAAGGAGTGGTTTTAATTATTTATTCTAGTTAGTTTATTAATAATATAGATACCTATATATATATATATATATACTAAGCGGCGCGTGCAGTTTAATCGCTTGCACAAATCCAACTGTCGTGCCGTTGGCGTCGGGCCGAAACCCTTTTCGCTTTTCCGCTTATTGACTAATCTTAATATTTACTTATGCTCTAAGTAAAACTAAAACTAAGGCTAAGGGCCTGTGTCCGTTGATTCTTGCGAGTACGGGACACCCGATCCCATTTGCAGTTCGGGCCGAACCGAGTTGTCATAAACCTCGGCGCGCGGCAAAAAACGGTCGGGCCCGTCGCCTGTATGCGGTGCATATTTTCTTCAAATATACACCACATCACTCCCTCACCAGTGACAACGTTGCAATTAAATATTTTTGGATTTGTTGCTTTTTTTGTGTTTTTTTTTGTTTTTTTTATTTGAATCTGGCCTGAAAGCGCTGGGAAAAGCGAACTTTTCGACCGGAGCGGGTAACAAAACGATTGTTTTGCTTGTTATTATTACTATTTTTGATGTTATTATTGTTATTATTATTACTATTATTGATATTACTACTATCATTACTATTATTACTATTATTATTATTATTATTAGTTGCTGCGGTTATATTCACCATCAGTTTCGCTCGCATTGTTGTTCGTGTCGGCTTTTTCCAATTCTTCGGACAACAGAAATGCCGGTTTTAATCTATCAATTGAGACGCGGACCTTCCTGTCGCCGATTAAAATTACGAAGGTTTTTTCGCCGCGTTAGATGACTTTGAACGGGCCTTCGTACGCAGTCAGGACCTCGCACTGCATCATGACGTACGAATACAGACTTTGCAGTTGCGAGCTCTTTGAAAACAAATGTTTTATTTTCCCCATGTCGGACTATGCTTGTAATGTCTTGATTAATAAACAATCGATATCAAAATTGTATACATCAGGGAGTACAAGATGGGAAATTCGACCAAGTTAGACAAGTTTATGCATGGAGATACGCCAATCGCATTAGAAAAAACTTTAACCTAAGAATGGCACAGGAAGAATAATGGAGAAATCAAATATGAAGAGGGTCTATACGCAAGGTAAACAATAAAAAAGATTGAAATGGTTTATTCGCTAATGACAAGAAAATAGAATGCTTGATAAATGGAAATGTAAATATTATATTAGGCAATATAAATATATAAGTTAGAACAAAATCTAATCATCAGTCATGAGGTAAATTCAAAAAGTGTAGAAATAAAGAGAAAATTACAAGAAAATACTTATTCTGAACGTAATAAAATATGCAAAAAGTAAGAAAAGTTAGAAAAATCGAAAATTAAGAGGAATTCAAGTAAGTATTAGAAAACGTAGTAGGGATTAATATATAGGAATATAGGGGATTTTCTACAATATGGAAAGAATATACAAATAAAAAGAAATATCATTATTTTGTCTTTCTCTGTATTTATTAATACAGCATTTTTCTTTAAATAATAAGTATTCTTTTTTGAATATTGGTATTACAATTCCACTTCTCAATTTTTCTGACATTCTTTTTCCATTCATAAACCTATTATTATATATTACTATATATTCACTATTTTTGTCATAGATACTAAAATATCTTTACGTCTATGCTTCTACAATTAATTTTTTAACTAAAAAATACTGTAACGTACTAACTTATTTTATGCTATTCATACATACATTACGTACGCATTTATTTTATCACGTGCATCACTCTACTAAGCGCTAACCCATTTTCCCCTTCACCCAGTAAACTTCTTGTACCTGTATTACACGCAATAAAATATGCATCTAAGAAATGCATAAATATAATTATCGTACAATTTTTATTTTATTTACAATTGCTCAAATTTGTTCATTGCCTTATTTATTTTATTTAAAACACAATATCTCTGTGCCTGTGCACCTACTAATCACTATACGAAAAATCTTACCTAAATACTATTTTTCAGCATTCCCCGTTTACTTTTAACACCTGTCTATAAATGACTATTTACCTGACTCGTAACGAATATTTTTGACTCATCGAAGCTTAATTACTCGTACACCATTGTAAATCCGAATATATAAAAAACCTATCTACTCCCGAGACTAACTAATCAGATCAGATGAGATCTGACACAGACTTAGCCTTAAAAAAGATTATACACAGACTTTCTAAAGTGCATTTTGTTGACAATTAAAAGTATTATAAAATTATTGTAAACTTATAATATCAGATATTAAATAATTTTTAAATTTATATAAGTACAATAAGTCATTTCGAAAAATCTCGGACCAAGTTCATGTACTCTCTACAATATCTCCTCCGTTTAATCTCTTCAATAATTTCTTTTTTCTCCTCTTTTCATTACAAATTTTTTCAAATGTGTCTACCATTCTTCTATTTTTATATCTAGTTTCGCTTGCCTTTCTTGATAAATGTATAGAAAAGAAGAAAGTATTTGATCAAAGAAAATAATAGGAAAAAAAAAAACTAGCAAAGTACTAAAAGGCTAGTAAGGAAGAGTTTCGGATATTACAAAGATATTTGAAGGAAAACTTAAAAATTAAATTTATATTATTTGATGGATTTATTAAAATATGTTATTATATGAAACATAAATATAGGGATGAAAATTATGACGAAAAAGAAAAAATACAAGAAAAAACACATTCTACAAACAGAAACACACCATAATACATAATTATGTTGGAGATAAAAAGAGATAAGAGTAATAAAAGCATTCTGAAGAATGAACGTGCAACTCAGAAAAAGATTAGAAGAACTACAAATAATAATATAAGATAGCTGTCGAGGAAGAAAATTAATCTTCTAGAAAAGAAAAATTGACACTGTTACTTAGAAAAAAAATTTGAAAGAGATTTGGAATGAGGTTAAAGAATATATAAACACGTACAAAAGAGTTGAAAGACTGTAAGGAAAAATAAATAAAAAATAGATATGTTGATTTTGAAAAGAGAAAATCATAAATTTAAAGATGAATGAGTCATATGTATAACAAGTAACAGAGATGAGGAAAACCTAATAAATCGTAAAAAAAAAGAAAGCTAAAAATTTGACTCATTAGGATTATACATTTGGTAATGAATAAATATTTCTATTTAATTTCTATGTTAAAATTCTAATTCTTTGATAAATCTTGCACATTTTTTTAATTTTATTAGCTAATTTGAACAATCGTTTGAGAATGACTCATTTTTGGCAGTTCTGGCGCCACCTGGTTATCGACTATCAATTATTGATTATCGATAAAGAGGAATCACCACGTGGAGATAAAGATGGCATTGCTCAACTCGGACGCCCGCGAAATATTCTCGACAACTTCGCGTCATTCATTTGAATTGGTCATCAATCATCTCATTTGATAGTATACATGATTGGCTCATCGATTGTCTATCACTGATTAGGCATTAAATCGATCATAATGGCGTGCTTGTTACTCATTGATGACCAATTTCAGTTAGATAATTTTATCTAAGAGCTCATTATCGTTACTCATTTTGTTATATTTGAATTGCTGTTCTATTATTAATTATTGTTTAAACTCATCACTTATTGCTACATCAACATATTGTTAAACAATCATCACTGTTTAAATAGAAATAGCAAAACACACACAACTTACTCATTCAACTTCATGTTCGTAGTCTTTCTCATTTATATATACATAGTACAAAATCATCACACTTGCGATAAATTTGTATTTGTATTTGCTCAACCCTCTAGTTAAAATTAAGTGCATTTTTAGTTGTAATTAATAATAGGTGCGTTATTTATAAGTTAGTGCTTAAGTTTTTAATAGTGCGCTCAAATAATAATACAAGTTCTTCTTTTCATTGTTAATCTTACATTAGTGATTAAGCTTTTTCTCATTGTTAAAAATTATAATTTGAATCATTCAGCTGATTTCTGTGTGTTTTTTTATCAAAACCTTTACTACAAGATTACTCATTTGGATAGTGCTCAAACTACAATACATGAATATTTTAAGTTTTTCAAAATAAATTGTTCAATAAAATTTAAAGCATAATTTATGGTGTTATTTCATAATAATACTACAATAGAAATTACATAAAATTTATTTAAATATAATAAATTATTAAAATTAATTTACTAAATTTTAAAACAAAAATATTCTGTTTATAAACTTTAATTTTATAAGAATAAAATTTATTTAATTTAAAATTTGCTATTAAAATAATTAAAATTAATATATGGTGAAACTTAATATAAGTAAAAATTAATGTATATAAAAGTTTATAATGGCTTTAAATATTTTTATTCATAGTTAGTAATACAAATTTTTTTTAAGAAAGCAATTTATAGAATTATATATTAATAAATTTAATTATGAGAATTCAACAAACTTAAAATTTCTCACAAAAATTCCATTTCTCGTTCAATACCAACAAATTTCAACTGTTCTGTTGGTCCATATCTATAGAAATAAAATAATTATGAATATGAAATTTTAATATTTTATACATTTTATTTGAAAAATGTATTTAAATATAAACTTTAATAATTTTTATTTTACCGATAATCAAAAAATAATTCTTCTCCAGGTTGAATTGCTCGTTTAGCAAAAATGCCAATTCTATGGTCTCCATTTACCATCATAACTTTAGCATAACAATTTGGATTTATAGAATGATTAGCAAATCTAATTTTATTTCCTTTCCGAGTAGCATCAACAACAAAGTCTGTAATTACAATATATGTCAATTTACTAAATCTAATAAAACGTTAAAATTAAAAAAGTTTCTTTTCAAATAATATATACCATTATTTAGATTAAATAAAAAACTACACATATATTTGTCATAAACTTTTCCTCTTCTATCTGCTTCATCTTGACTGATGATTTCGCCACAGTATTCTGATATAAATTCATTTTTTCCAGCAGATTCTTTTAAAAAAATCCCCCAACCAGCAACATCTGATGGTGCCATAAGTAAATGTTTATCTGTTTAGAAAATCAATAAGAAATTTTCAGCTTAAATTATATATATATTTCATTTCTTTAAAGTTTTTGATATATTTGTGATTAATATAATTTTAAAAAGATTAAAATTGGAAATTATTTATTAGAAATAAAAAAATAATTTAAGAATAATTTTTACTACAATAATAAAAACCTTTTTGTAATCTAAAAATATTTCAATATTCATAGACATATATCCTTCGATACTTCTAGACACTTATAATTTTATTTTGTAATATTTATACTTGTTTTAAAACTAATTATACATATATCCATTTAAAGTATGTTGTATTCACCTAGTGTTTGTTCACATATTTTACAAAAATAAACAGTAAAACAAAAATTACTTACGAAGACCTCGTTGTACACTGACATTTTTACAAGAAATTTTTTGTATATGAAATTGGTCAGCACCACAAGTCTGACAGAGATCAGGATCGCACTCCCGAACTGCTAAATAGCATGGACATTGCTTTGTATTGCATTGAGCCTTGCAGCGACAACCTGGAAAACGATTTTGGCATTCACTACTACACTGACAGAACTTTTCACAGAAATTCTGAGCTTGAATGCATGGGCATAAATTGTCACAAGGTCTATTTGGATGGTCACATGGTGCAAAGTTGTGCACGTGATTCGCACCTAAAAAAATGTAATATTTAAAATTTTTTATAATAAATAATAGATATAAATTATAGTAAACAAAATTAAATTATATAAATTTTTAGAGATTAACATATTAAATTTGTCATTAACATAATTATAATTTATTATATACATACTGCCCTGAATGTATATATATATATATAATTTAAATATTTTTTTCTAAACCAAACCGTTGAAAGTTTATTAAAAAAGATTTTTATAAAAATAATAAATTTCATATAATAAAACTACAATTTCTAATACATAATTATATTTTAGTCCACATAAACAGGAAATTTTATAAGTTGTATTTTGTAAAATATTTATCACTAGTTTTGCAATATTATTTATAAATTTTAGAAAAATTACATTTTCACAAGAAGAGAACTAAGATTTATAATAATAATCTTTATTATACTTACCAGAATCTTTTTTAAGTTGTATCTTACGACAATGCATTGACCATAATCTGTGTTTTTTCTTTTTTTTTCGTGGAGGTGTAAAATCTTTGAGGCTTTCAACTGCGGGTATATCACTAGCTTCTTTTTGTGCAAACTCATATACTTCTTTACAGGTTTTTGTGAGTATTATTTGAGCAAGAGCACACGGATTACCATGAAAAGCTTTATGTAAGGCACGAAACAAACTTTGCTCTGAACCTGTCCATGAAAGCTCACTTTCTGTTTTAATACGTTTTTCAACTGGACTAAGTAATGAAAAGGGTGTCTGGTAATCAGGTTGCAATTGATCTTGTATCGAGTCCTCGTCAGTTTTCGAATTTTTATTTACATTCTGCTTGAAATCTACATAAGAAAAAGATTATTTACTTTACTAAAATCGAATTATTACTTAAACGAATAAAATTTTCTCTTAAATCTAAGTATAATATATAAAAAAAAACAAATATTATTGTTCATTAACATACAAATTGATATATTTTATTAATATTTCAGTGAATATTAAATTTTATTTAGTATGTTTATTTCTCTCTCTTTTGCAGTAAAAATAAAAAAGTATAATTTATCTACAATTGTTTGATTTATATTAAAATTTAAAAGTAAAATTATGTTTTTAAAATTTTATCAAAAAAAAAAAAATAAAAAAATATAATTATATATACACATGACACTAGACGTACATTCTATGTTATATAACACATTTTTAATTGTACTACACTTACGTAATGGTAAAGCTATTCATAATAATGTCACATTAAAGGGAAACTGAGATAACTATCCTGAGATTTTACAAAATGGTTATTATGATTTTAAGGTTAAAAATGAGAATACACCTGAAGAATACATGAAAAAAATCATAAAAGGCAACATTACTGATTAAAAAGTTGAACAAAGATTTCATAAGATATATAAAACAAACTACATGCATCCGCAGCAACCACTTTCTCGACCTCAACTATATATTAAACAACTTTTAATTTAACTGTAAAATATATAAAATCTGCTCTGTAAAGTAAATTTAGTAAAAACTATTACCTTGACAGCTACCACCTTGACTATATTTATTACTGTCATTACTATCTTCACTGCTTGCTTCATTGCCAGAATCAACACTGGCTTGTTTGCGTACTTTTCTTGGTCCTCCTCGCTTCTCTTCATTTTCTTCTTCTTTTATATCTGCTGCTTGTGCTGCTAATTTTTCTTTCATACCTTCCTATGAAAGGTATTATAAAATTGTTTAAAGTGAGAATTATTCATATTTTTTAAATAACTTACTAAGTGCATGTAACATTCCACACCACAAGGCTCTATAAAGGGTTTAAGATCTGGACCTTTACGTTTTTGGAGGTTAGGTCCTGGATGACAAACTTGAAGCCCTATGCATTTGAAAAAAACTGCTTTAATGATTATAAATAGATAACATTATTTTTCGATATAAGTATAATAAAATTAGAAATATGTATAATTGATTTATTTATATCTCAAATATCAATGAACGAATAATTTTGAAAATGAAAGTCTTTATTAATTGTTTTTATTACCTTGAGGTAAAGTTCCTCTGATGGCTATTGTAAATAAGGAAATAAGATATTATGCTATTATTACAAATTTTAAAAGAATTTTAATATTTCTTTTAATAGTATAAAATTTATTTGTTTCATATTAATTCTTTTTATTTTATTGTTAATACGTATTATATACACATAATTTATTATATAATAAATTATTGTGCATAAAACCAAACTTATTTAATCCTTCAAATTGATAATAAAGAAATATTTATATACATTTATGGACTTCAATTAAAAATTCCCAATATTTATAAAAAAAAACTTAATATACATAAATAAATCTTAAATAATTTCATTATATTTAAAAAAAGTTATTTTATGAATAAATTAAAATATAATTACAATTACAATAAAAATATTGATTTTGTAATATATATTAAAGTCTAATACATTATTTATATACTATGAAATATATATATATATACATATATATATATATATATAAATATACTACTTACGATGAAGAAAACAATCATATTTGAAACATCTTCTACAAATAGTGTATGAAATGAATGCATAGTTTGTTCTCTTGGTACACTTTTAGCATTGATACCATCAATATTTGGTGTACATTCTGGTGGTAATGCATTAGGATCTGATCTTTCTGTAAGTTCAATATATTTTTCCTTTAATTCTTCTGGACGACCTTTATCAGGAAACATACTAGATATTGCCTATATATATATATATATATATAATTTTGTTAATTACAGATTTCTCAGATAATTTATTATTTATTATAACATATAAATCATTATTTAATATGTAAAAATTAAAAAAATATAATTAATAAATTGTTTTATTACATTAAAAATCTGCATGGTTGGAAAAGGTACTGTTTCTTCTCTACAATTATTCTCGATAGCCTCAGTCTTTATTAATTCATTTCTTTTATCTTTTTCTTCTCCTTTATCTTTATCTTTATCTTTCACATCTTTTCCTTTTTTTATAGTTTCTTTCTCTTTATCATCTTTATCATAATTAACTAAAGCATTAACCAGATCAATAAAAATAGAATCATCAATAAATCCAGATTCACGATCACCATGTACTTTTCCATCATAATTTTTTATTAATTCTTCAATAAATGTACCATCCTGATCAAGTATTTCATCACCCATATATGGAATATTATGCAGAACAGTTTCATCTTCTACCATAAAATTTTGTTGAATATTTGCCCACGTATACATGGTAGGAATTGGTGAAACTGCATTTATAATTTTTATAGGACATGATTGAACATCACCATCAAAATTTGTAATCTCAGCTTTTTTCATACATGAAAAATGGACTGGAATATCTTGTGTTGTTAACCACATTACTTTATAATCTGTCCATCTCTTGTGCTCAGTTTCCAACAATTCTAAGTTGAAAATTATAATTTATAAAAATTAAATTCTCAGTTTCTATAATATGTAATTACATATTTCAATTTAATTTAATCAGGCAAATTTATCATATAAAATTTATTGTTATTCAATAATATATTATTATTAAAAGCTTTCAAACTTTTAAACCTTTACTGTCAGATATTTAATTAATTAATTTAATAAGATAATATTTATCAACTACATAATCAAAAGCAATTCTCTTTAAAGATTAATCTGATAGAAAAAAAATCTTTTTTCAAAGTTAATATTTCAAAATTTTATTTTACAAATTGAAGATTTTTATTCTTGATATTTACATTTTTACTAATTATTGATAACATTTTTAAACAATTCCGGTAATTAGGTATATAGGATATTATTTTAAATTGTAAAAAATATTTTTTTATAATTGTATTATTATAAAAATAATGATATCTCAATGAAAAGAACAATAACAAAATTATAATTTTAAATGATTAAAAAAAAAATATTTTGAACGGATAACTAACCTGTCATAATCTTGCAATTTTTATTCCAGGCAATTTTAACTTCATCTGCTCTTTTGTATCTCTTTACCTGTCTTAACCTCATATATTCCGATTTTACACGTTTCCTCCATTCCGCATTAAGTTTTGCCTTTGACATGTTTTTTTTAAAGAAATGAAAAAAACTACAAACGTCTATTGTTAAAATATTACATATATATTGATTCGTCAAAACCAACTACCACAAAAATAAATAATGTATATCATATAACTTAGAAATAATAGCAATATAACAACGTGCTAAAATTTCATAATTGCACATAAATTTCCTGCTATTAGATGCGCATGAGCGTAGCGACTGGCAAAAGAATAGTTAACAACAGTATGACCTTACTTTATAACAGTCTTTGTTATGTATTTGATTAAGCTACTCTGTTAGTTGTTCTGTTATTCCGATATGTACATTTTTGTTACTTACAATAAAAGAAAAAATCAAAAAAACTTCAGTGCAAAGCTAGGTAAAAACCTGCGTTTTGTGAGTTTAATAAACTAAAAACGCTTTATAAATTAATGAAGTATTACTATGAGTCCATCCAACTTTTAATTATTACATTAACTAGAAAAACAAAAAAGCAAGAGTCAATATATCATAAGTAGATAACGTTCACCATGTTTTACGTAATATTTTATGTTGTTCAAATTAAAAAAATTAATAACTAAATTCTCCGTGACAATTTTTCCTCGCAGATAATTTATTTAATTTATATCTTTATCAATTTTTAGGGAAGATTGAAAATATTACATACTAACTTTATTTTATTTCTATAAAAATTATCAAAATATGCGATATTTGTTACAATTAAGGAAAACCTATTAGAATAAGAGAATAAGCGCATGCGTCAAAAAATACAGTATGACGTTAAGTTGTCTGACAAGCTGTAACAAAATATTTGCTTACCATCTTATAATATTATTTATCATCTTTCATAATATTTCCATTTGATAGTATTAGACCCTATAATATTTCATTCCATAAAATGCTTTACTATTTTTTTGCTTATTACACAATTTATAAATTTTTTACTTATGTATCAACCAGAGTTTTTTGTTTTTGTTTCATTTCTCATTTTGACAGTATTTTAATTCCATGTTTTTCTTTTTATCTATTTTTTTCATATACACGTTTTTTCTTTTAAACTTTCTAATACAATAATTTAACTTTCTCGGCATATTTTGATGCTTTCAGTTTATGTACCTAGATTTATACTGTTAACCTACTTTTATCAATAGTTTATTCTTTTATCCTTATTTCTTTTGCTTTTATATACTTTTCCTTCTTATATCCCTATTTTTTAAGCATTCTTTGAGCGTACTCTTATTTTTTGTCGTTAATTATTTTGTTTTCAAATTTGACGCTCTCTCAACTGCCTTTATTTTTTCCTGTTTCTTTTTGTTTCTAACATCAATAAGTGAACTGTCGTATTTTTAAAACAAATAAATATTTATTTTATGTATTTCTTGCAACTTTTGATTTCAAATCTTTTATATATACATTTTATATTTAAAAAAATATCAAATATTTTTTAATTTTTTAAATAGCAATATTAAATTAGTAAGTAGGCAAATATTTTCAAATACAGAAAAGTACAAATACCAATAGGTATTCATTGTCTGATTATTTACATCTGTATTCCAAAGTTCTAAATGAGAAACATAAATATCATAGATCATCATGTCCATCAGTCATTTGTAAAAATCTACATGTGTACTGACATTTTGTATTTATTACAACTTATTATTAATAATTAAACTTAAGTGTACTATTATTCAAATAGGAATGCCAAAATAAGTATTTTTTCATTTTGCATACGATTAGATTTAGTTACTAAAACTAAAATAAATAATTTTAACATTTTTTAGAAGGTAAAAATTGATTTCGAAATTTGCATAGTATTTTGAGACTTATTTCAATTATTATTATTCGTTAATAATTGTAATATATTTAATTAATCTTATCTCGCTTTAATTGCATCCAGATTTCCACTATTTATAAAATGAAGCTTTTAGAGTGATAAAGTTTTTTTGTATATTCTAGTTTCTATTTAGTTTTAACCAACAAAACTTTTGTTTTTGGAAGAACTGATAATTAAATTTAAACATAAATTTATCATATGTACGGAAAAGTAAGAATAGATTTTACATAATATGAGGTTGAAATTATTGCATATAATATAGGTTAAGTAAATGGACATTAAAATTAGGATGTACGTCCATGATGGTAAATTTATTTAATTAATTTCATTTAATAGTAATTAAATAATTTATAGATCAATTTTATTAATAATTAATAAACATACACACAAATAGATAATAATACAAGATGCGTTCATGAATCAAATTAAGTTGTTTTTTCTCGGTATAAGGTCATACGTTGTTGTGTTTGTGATTTTTTTTTCTTAAATTTTGACCAACTCGACTTTTTATGCTTGTTTCACGATATTTCTATGTATTGAAGTCATTTTATACCATCAAATATTTCTACGTTATAAATCTGCGAAAATTTGGTTACAAATTTTCTTTTTTTAATTTTTACAGAGATTATTATAACTCTACCAAACTTTGTTACAGTATATATATATGTGTGTGTGTGTGTGGGTGTGTGTACGTGACCGAATCTCGTTGTTTTGAGTTTAAACTATTATCCACAACTGAATTCAGCTGAGTAATTACAATTGCATCCATGCACAAAATCGAAAATTTCCGATGCACGTTATGTATTTCTTCAAAATTTTCTTAACCGAATTATATCTGAAACTTAAAGACGTATTAGATTGTACGGTTTTTTCTTTGATGTTTCTTTTCTTCCTGTGTAGATTTTCTAAAACTATGTACATATTTCTATACTTACCCGAAGACACGTTGTCCCAGCTCCGTCTCAGTAATGGGCGTGGACAGGCTTAATCTTGAAATTAAAAATTATTTATAAATAAATTTAAAATTATTAATATTATCCCTATTTCTTTTTTTAAAGATTGACACTATAATATCACTTATTCATACTTCTGATATTATTTCTTCCTTTATTAGTAATATAAGCAATTAGTATATTGAATATATATTGCTATAATATATAAGACATTAATTTATACATATACATTCACATACATAGTTTATATATAAATTAACTTTTAGAAATCTATGAGAAAAATATAAGTAAAATACAGGAGAGGATCAACTTAAAAGAAAAAGAGATGAATAAAATGAACGAAAAAATAAAAATCAACGGAGAGGAAAGGAGAGAATATAAAAATAAGCTAAATAACATGGATACAGAAACTGAAAAGATAAAAAAGTTAGAAAAAGAAAGAGAAGAAAGAGAAGTAGAAAAAATAGAGACGAGGAAAAAAAACGAATAATTTAGAAGACAAGCAAATTTAAAGACTAGAATGGTTATTAGAAGAAAGAGAGAGAGAGAGAGAGAGAGAGAGAGAGAGAGAGAGAGAGATAAAAGAAAACATAACATAGTAATAGCAGTAATATAAAAATAAAAAAAGTATGGTAAATAGGAAAAGAAAATAGAGGATGGGGGGGGGGGTAGATTTGACTGGAGAAGAAGACAAAAAAACAATAATGAAGAAAAAAACAAGCCTAAAAGGAATAACAACTTTATTAGTAATATAAGCAATTAGCGTATTGAATATATATTGTTATAATGTATAAGACATTAATTTATAAATATTCATTGCATACATAGTTTACATATAAATTAACTCTTAGAAATCTGTGCATATACATTTAACTCACACGATCTCGCTATCTTATATTTACAGTTCTAAGAGTTAATTTAAGACTATATATACATATATTTTACATTTAAAAAATTAGAAATACAACTTTATACATATGGTATATACTTAAAATTCACCTATGGACTTCTTTATTTTCTTTTCTCTCTATTACAGTACATATTGCAAAATAAATTTATATATTTCCTACTTTCTTCCATACCATTATCTCATCTGATTCAACTACAATCTATTGCTTTGCAATGTTCAATAATAGCTTCTTTTTTTCCATTACATATTCTACATATTTACTTCCTGTATCTACCAAAATTGTTCAGTCACACTTCATTACCCATCCTGAATTTTGCTACAATTTTTATCCCATCTCCATAGACACGTTATTTTCCTTTTATTTTTAAATTAATATGTTTAAATTTACTTACTTCTATCTTTTCCAATACCTTCTATATATTTTCTCCATTCTTTAATTTATATCTGTAGATACAACTTGACTAATTTGAAGTAATTTTTATTTAAGTTAAGACATTCTATCTTCCAGATAAGTTCCCATCAACATTTATCATTGCTTTTCATGTTCATACTTTTTTAACATATACGGACACCTTCAGTACTTTCTTGAATTAATTTTTAATTTCTTCCTCATTGAAAATTTTAGCCTGCTCCATTCTTGCGATAACTACATTATTCTTTTTTTTCCTCTTTTCTTCTAAGCTGCTTTATATACCTACATTTATAGTCTTTTTGCCTCTTCTCTGATTTTTTGTCTATAACTTCATTTTTTCCCCTTCACTTACTTTTCTTTATTATCCTCCTTATATATTTTTTACTTTTTCTTTAGTACCTTTATTCTACTGAAAAATTCACTCTCCAATTTTGGCTTCTAATCCTTATAAGACTCTCATCTTTCCCAACTATTTTTTGCCTTTCAAATCGTTCTCTCCTTTAAGAAAAAGACATCTTTCTTATTCTCCTCTTTTCTTCTTGTCCTCACCAGATATCTGCTAAGATTGCTTTTTACTGTTACTTTACTAATCGTAGCCTTTGATTACATCTTGAAGTGAAAAAACCTGTATTTCACTGGTTAATTTTACTTTATTACAGTTTCATTTTGTTCAATTTATTTTTCTTTGTTTAAATTTAAATTTACTTTAGTTTTAATTTCAACTTTTAAGTTTTAAGTTTTGATTCACATTCAATTTTTAATTTAATTTTATAACTAAATTGTTTATATATTATATACATTTCTTAAGTTATATATACCAAATTCGTCTGTCATTATTTTTGTTGTCTTTTACTAGTTGCCCCAATTTATCTACTTTTAATATGCTCTGATATATTATGGTTTGGTTCTTACCTCCTTTAGTTCCTTCCACAATTTCTTTATAAACTGATTTCTTCGATGTCAAGATGAAAAATCACAATATCGTAGTATTTTTACATACTTTTTCAGCTATATACTTTTTAGGAGTCTTTCCAAAATTTTCTTATTTACGTTTTCCGCAGACTATGGCTATGTATCCGAACTATATAAAGAAGTAACAGCAAAATATAATTGAATTAGTAACAAATTCAAGTTGACAGTAAGAAACTTGACATTGGAATTGAGACTTTTGAATTAGAGATTAGTAAACTTAAGCTACATAAAATTTAAGGTCTTTTACAAAATACAAGCATTTAGTCATATTTTTACATGAGTTATCTAATTTCAATTAATTCAATTATGCATTCAATTTCAACAGATTAAGTAAAATTATTATAATTTATATAAATGTAATTATTAACTTAATTATTATTAAATTAATTATATTAATAATTAAGATTCCAAATCCTGCACTATTTATATTGCACATATACGTTTATTATATTTATATTTATAAAGTACCCTTGAGCCACATTGGTGCAATGCTTCTTTAATATTTTTAATTTTCACCATCTAAAATATTTTTTTCTCTTAATCCTTTTTTCTTATTATTTTTTAGAAGATCTATTTATGAAACGTCTGCCCGTGAGAATGAATAAAATTATTCTAATCATTGATTTTGGTTTCGATGATTTTGCTTTGCATTCTTTCAGTTTTTTAACATAAGAGGTCAGCAAAACCTTCCCAAGGAAGTATAATGAGTTATTGAATTTCATTACAATATATAATAATAATAAACTTACGTATACGTTTTTATTGAGATATTTACTTAAATACTTTGTCTTATAAACATGGTAGATATTAAATTTTGTGGTTTTATAATTTGAGGTTTGATATTATGTACCTTATGAATTTATTTATTAGTTTTCTAAGAAACGGCAATTTAAATCTTAATAATTAAATATATTTTTATATTGAAAATTGGAAGAAAAAATAGTAAGATAAAAGGTCGGATCATTAAATTAGACACAATTCAAATTTGTAGCGCAATTGATACAATTTGGCTATAGCAATACTGGAATTGTTCGTTGAAATAACTGATGAATCATCATAGTGGCAAAGCACCTATTTCTTTAACTGTTAGGCTGTTTTTCTTTCAATTTCTCATCGAATATATTTAATTCATTATAAAAATGCATCGCAATTATGCTTTCTTTAAATGAAGATTTATACTGTGTTATATTACATTTTATTATTTTATTTATAATTATATTATATTATATTTTACATTTTATGTTCTAATACCATATTATGTTATAATTTATGATACTATATTATATATTTTATATTATGATCATATTAGATCATCATTATATCAGAAGGAATTATTTTTTCTCTCTACAACGATCTAATTCAATACATTTAATTTTCGAAAACTTACACTGTTTTAAATATAATGAATGAATTATAGTAATTTTTTTTCATATTAATTAATTACAAATATTATTGACAATTAATACAAATAATAAAGATCATTAACGATCTAATATTTATTAATTATTGTTATAATATAAAAAGATTATAAATTTATTTGAAATACATAATTATATGAAAATGTTAAGGAAGGAAGACTTAAAAGTAATACAATGTTCATAATTAAACGTTGATTAGTTAATGTATATCATAATTAATAATTTTATATTGATTTTCTTAAAAAAATATTTTTTATAGTATAAAAATAGATTATATGATACATAAGAATAAATCGTATAAGAAATTGTACAAAATTGTATAAAAAATTTTTTTTATATGATGTAATTATTAATAATATCATAGTAAAATAAAAATGATATTATACAATGATTATATCATTTAATCAAAACATTTTTTAATTATTTAATCTATAAGAAATTAAATTTGAATAGACATTTTTTAAAAATAATTTTAATGATAGATATTTATTTTCAATAACAAATATTTTTTTGAAAATAAATCTGAATATCCTGTATTAATACAACAAGTTTTACATGTTTTTAGAAAAAGTTCAGAATTTGAATGAATTATTTGAAAAATAAGTATAATTGATTATTGATATAGTATCAAATGATATAGAAAGAAAAAGAAAACTTAAAAAAATAGTAGCAGTAGTCAAATACAAAATAAACATTCTTCTACTTTTCCGTACCGTATTCAATGATAAGCATAAAAATCAAAAAGAGAAAAAGATTCTCATAATAAGGTAGGAAGAAGAACATCATAAATATAAAATAAAGAAAGAAATAATAAGAAAATAAAAAAAGATAGAGAAGGACGAAAAGGAGAAGATAAGGCCGGGGGCGAGAATACCGGGTTCAATGACCGGCTAGTGGCCCAGTGACCAGGACCGGTTCCTCTGCTGGTATGGTTCCTCCTTCCGTCTTGCTTTCAAATGCATGACTGCATCATTTCTCAACCTTCTTTGTGTCGGGATTGTTTAACTGTCTATATGTACGCCCTCTACCTCGGTTCATCTTTTGAATGTTCCATTTATATTCAATCCATTTATATGAAATTATTTAAAGATTTAAAAATCTAATACATTTTAATATTATAATAGCTTATATTTATATCATAAATATATTGAATAATCTTAATTTTGGTTATTATTTATAATTTTTAATATTTAAAAGAATTATATACTCAACTTTTTTCTACTTTTAAAAAAGAGTTTAATTTTAAAATAAAGTAAATTTTTCTCTGTCAAATAAATAAAAATATTAAATAATGAATTTACATAAAAAATCTATATCAGTTGTGTTATATTACATTTATATTAGACTGTTAATTAAAAATTTACAAAGGAATTATAAATTCATAAATTTTTAAATCATAAAATTTAAACGTTTTTCATATTTTATACTTATTATGTTTACTGAACTCCATTTAAAATACCTCTTATATATAACTAACAGTACACATTGAAACATTTTCTTCTTTTATTCCAGTTCTCTTTATTCGCAGTAAATAAATTTGAAATTCTGTTTTTTACTTTTATTTCGATTATAATACTCGTTATATATAAATATATAATTATAATTATATAAATATATAAAATATAAATTCTTATTTTCATTAAAAACTTGTTTTTAGTTTTTAATATCTGATTTTTCGCTGGAAAATCAAAGATTTGATGAATAAAGGTTATTTATGTTAAAATTTTCTGTTGATACTTAATAAAATAGTTTTATGATAAGAAAAAATCTTAACGAATTTAATTTTAAAAAAGATGATTCTTTACCTATCGGTTTGTAGTGGTACAATTTATATTGCATAAAACAAAAAAATTAAGAAATATGCAATAAAATTAAATATACATATTAGCACAATTGGGAATACTGAACTTATTAATAATAAATTATAATTAAATATAATTACAAATAAAGCAGAAGTCTTATAAATATAATAAGATACAATTAAATTTTTTTTCAAAACTTTTTTTAATACAAAATTTAATATTGAATTAAAAATATATCTGAATATATGAACTGTATATCTAAACATCACAAAGCTTTTAAAATTTAAATATTTCTTATAATTAAAAATTATTTATTAAATTTTAATTAATTTATAATTTTTTATTATTAATAAAATTTTTATATATAATAAGAGAGAATTAATTATAATTAATTGTGTCAAAACTCTAATCAAATAAAATTTTTAATCACATTTTGAAACAAATTTGTTGAAGTGACTTTCTTAAGAATCAAATAATGTATATAGTATTTCTTTAAAATTAGTTAATATTTTATATTAAATTTGCAGTGTTATATTTTTTAACTAATATTATTAAATTATTTGTTTTTAATTATACTGAACCAGATAAAATTAAATTAAAATAATATTAGAATTTCATAATAATTAAAAATTATATATGAAACCTATATAATTCACATTATACTTATATTAAATTTGACAAATATAACGTATATTTAAAGAATATAACATTTAAAATAATATTAATGTTTATAAATACCTACATTTATAAAATTGATTAGTTTTTTTATTAAAAATTATTGTAACTGATTAAAAACATCTTTTCATTTTAAAAATGATAAGAAAATAATCATAATATGACGTAATAATTTTAACAATTAACAATTATTGATTCAAATAAGATAAATTTAAATATAACATGTTATTATAATATAAAATTTCTAAAAATGAATTAGTTACAATTATTTATTATTATTTGATTGAATATAAGATTACAATTCTTATAAAAAATTATATATTATCATGTTTGAACTAAACAATTGCAGATAAACAAAAAATAATAGTTTCAATAATAGTTTTAAAAAAAAAAATATTAAATTTCTTGACGTATTTTATAAAATATAGAACCAAATTTTTACTAAATCTTCAATTTAATTTTTTCAAATTAGGTATCAATTCAATACACATATTAAACTTATCTTATTGTGCATAATGTAAAAAATCGAATAATTTAAATTAATACTAATAAAATTGATTTATATAATACTGAGAAAGTTATAATACATTTACTATAGTTATAATTATATTTCATATTTTTCAATATTTGAGTTTTTTAGTTATGTATTTAATTTAAACATCTATAAAAAAAATATTTTCAATCATTAAATTTTCGATAACTCCATTCAAGTAATATAAATAATTAAAAATATTGCTGATTTTCTTTATCTTTTTTTGAGTTGTAAGTTGCTTTTTTACAAATATATAAACACATTAGCATGTATTTAAATAAGATAAACATTTTCTGTAATAAGATTTTTAATTTGAAATAAATTAATATATTTTGATTGTTAGCTCTGCATATCGTAATTAAAGAAATAACAGTGGTATAAGGAGTGGAAAAACACTAGAGAAAAAAGAATCAGAAGAATAATAACAAGAATAAGAAGAAGGGTCTGAAAGCAAAAGTAGTCTATGCAACCGAAGGGGAAAGGAAGTGAAAGTGCAAATCGTCGCGTCGGACGCGTATTGCGTCTCTTTAGTCTCGTAGTACAAGATTAGTAGTAAACAGTAGTTCTTAAGGGGGAACATTCTGCTTTGTATCTGAGATCACAATTTTCCTTTTTCCATATTTATGAAGCATATTTACATATATAGTTTAATTGTTCTCTTCCTTATTTCTACATTTCAATTGATTTATGAATATATATAAATTTATTATTGTTTTAATGCTTGAATAATTTTTTTATAAATAAATTTTTTATAAATGAAGAATTGAGCTTATAGCTTATGACATTCTCTCTCTAATCTGTTATGATAGAATTAGTTATGGTAGAAAATAAATAAAATTGGTAAACTAAATATTTTTATACAATTTTATTATATATTATTATTAAATAGTTTTTACATAGTCACGCAAATATAAGTGTACACTTCTCGTTTGAAATCTATGGTTATATTCGACATTTGTTCTTATTATTTGTTAAACAATTTTATATACGTTATTAAAATATAAATATCAATGCTCTGGAAATATTCTGGAATTTATTTTTATAAAATATATGAAATTGTTTGATCTTTTAATTATAAGAGTTAGTAAATTACAATTTTTTAAATTATATAATGTAATAAACAAATGATATTTATGTTTTAATTTAACCAAGGAATAAAATATTTCTGTTGATTAAAAATATATTTTATATTTTAATAAACCTTTTTTGGTAGATCTATTTTAGTATTATTTATTCTGTTTAATCTGTAACAACTATGTCCCTGCCTTTATTATTTGTACTTAAGTTTTTGATCTAATTTTGACGCAATTATTTAGGGTTTCTTCACCTTCATAGTTTAATTTATAGATTGCTTTACTTTAAAAAAATGATTGCTTTCATAAATGTCTATCTTTTAATCTATTCCGTTATTTTTTTAAATATAATCAAGTACTAGGTAATGTTCTATATTAGAAATCTACTTAATTATTTTCTTTGCATTTTCTTTGCTTTCAATTAAAACTATATTTTCATATTTCAGTATAATATAACAATAAATTTTCTACCATTTTGTTAAATATTTTCAATTTCATTACCTCTTTCTTTAAAAATTAACTTATTCTCGAACGATTTTTCAACAATTGTGTATACTTTTTCTAAAATTATGTTTGCTAATTCTCTTTCATGTGATTTTTAGTATTCTCAAATTTCGTTATTTTCTTGAAACTTATAGCCAACAGATTTCGATTTCTTTCGAAAACATTTTTGAATAAACTTTGAAGATTCTTTTTTGGCTTCTCTTTTTTAAAATTTAATTATATTTGTTTATATCGTATTTTTTCCTATTTTAATGCCGAAACTTCCAAATATTTTTAATTTTTTCTCCAAACTTGACATTTCTGAATTATTAGCGTCGAATTAAAAGGGTAACACTCTCGATCTTGGAGCTCTTTTCGCTTTCATTTCTTTAATTGTTTCATCTATCTTAACTTTCTTCTTGATTAATTTATGGATTTCTCTTGTATAGTCAGTAAGTACGTACAATTTTATGCCTGCCTTTTCCAAATAATTACAAATTTCCTTTTCTTATAATTTTATCAAAAACATCTTTTATGCGAGAAAAATATTCAATACTTGATTTTTTTTTCTTTAATGAATTATTTAATAAGCTTTGATTGCATATGCTCATCTACTGTTACTCTTTTTCTTCTGAATCTAAATTACATGTCATTGTATAGATTGTTCGTTTCCATGCTTTCTTATATCCTACTTTTTATAATCTTCGCATAAATTTTATACTTAATAACCCAAAATCCATAAACGTTATCTCTTATGTTATTATTCATGTTTTTTTTTAACTTTTTTATAAATTCAAACTATTATGCTGCCCTTTCACTCTTTACGAATTCTTTCTAACTTTATATTTGTTTATAATTTTTGCAATGCATTTTATCAGATTCTTTCTACCGTACTTTCACATTTAGTTTATTATGTCGTTTTTCCGGATTTATTTTAAATTTATTTATTATTTCCGGATTTATTTATTATTTTCCTAACTTTCCTCTCTCTTCCTTTTTATGCGTAACTGTTTTTCTCATATTTTTTCCTCACTCTCTCTCTCTCTCTCTCTCTCGATATTTCTTTTGTATATATATTCTTAAAATCCATCTACTCTGCATCTTTTGAAACATATATATCTATTTTTTTTAATTTACACTTTTTAATAGCATGTACTTTTCCATCTTAATCTTTGATCCTCCTCGTCCCACCATGTCTGTTTGCCTTACTTATACATTCCTTTATTATTCTTTACTTTTTATTTTCTCTTTCAATTAATTTAAAGAGTGAGTATTTCTTAATTTATTAATTTTTTCAGCATATATTACCATTTTTCTTCTCTCTAGACGATTTTCCTTTTTTTCTTGTCTTCGCATTTTTTTTTATCACATTTATGTATTAGTATTATATTTATTTAGTATTTAATATTTATAAGATTCCACTCCATCTTTCACTTCTAGGTTTTCTATTATAATATCTAGTTCTTGATATAAATTGACTTCAATCTTACAAAATTGTGAATGAATTCTGATTCCTTTCTATTTTCCCATTCAACTTGTACATACTGTTTTCGTTCTAACTCAATATAATATTCTTCCTTTTTCAATATAATTTTTATGCATATTTTCCTCGTATAAATCATACTTTTTTCTATTTGATTCTTATGTTACTTTTCATATACACCATCCTCATACTTATCTTTTTTCTACTAACATTAATTTTGGTTATAGTAAGCTTTTCAACTCTTTTTTTATCCTTTATTTTACTTTTCTTTAACTTTTTCATAGCTAGTAGCATACATTATGTTGCTTTTTCTTTTGTATTTTTTGTTGTTGTAGAACTGACTAATACCTGAAAAACTAACTATCGATTAACTTAACCTGAAAACTAACACCTGCTTATTCTCAATGAACCTTGTCTTATTTTCTGTGACTTAGGTCTAAGTTAGATCTATTGCATCAGAGTCTATGATGAACTTCCATCTTAGAGTTTCCCCTTGTTAGATCTCCGACATTCCAAAATGTAACCATGGAACTTCGTTAAAAGTAGTCACTTCACCGAAACAACTTTTGTTTCACATTACAATACCCTTACACTAATTTCAATATAATTCTTAATATATAAAATGCATAATGTTTAAATAGAAGATGAAAAAAGCAATGACTTAAATAGAAATATAAATGAGAGAGGTTTTGCTAGAAGTATAGAAAAGAGAAAGACTATTAGATGGAAGCAGTGTGTATATAAAAATGAAAAATGAAAACTAAGAAAAATATAAAAAGAGATGAAACAGAAGAACAAGATGGTAACAATTACAAACAAAAAATCACCCATTATGAGAGAAAATAATATGAATTTGTAATGAAAAAATGAGGAGTGAATTTTTATCATAAAAAAGAAGAATTTAAAATTAACTAATAAATAAAAGTAAACAAAAGAGAAATATAAGAAATAGTTACACAGATAAAAAAAATCGAGATGATGATAATGGCGGGTAGGATAAAAACATAACAGAGATAGATGAAATTAGAGATTGAATACAATAGTAATGTAGCGAGGGAAAAAGAGATGAGATGATTTTAGATAAAAAATTAAAAAAGTAAAATACGAATATAAATCGAATGTGATACGTTAAATTATTAAGTTGTTAATTAAGGGAATATATAATGTTAATAAGCAGCGTAAGGATACAGAAGAAAAAAAGAAGAATAAAAAAGAAACGCTACTAACAATAATGAAAAGAGAAAATTCAAATATAGAAATGAATGAATAGACAGAAAATTTTTTTATGGATGTTAGTAGTGATAGATAAGATAAGATACAGAAATAAAATAGGGTGATTTTATGTGTAATGGAAAAAAAAAGAAAAAATGAAGAAAAATAGTACCATGTGGGAAAGATGTAAAGGAAAAGTTATGACTTTAGAAATAATGTTGGGGAGAGATGTAAATACTAGCATGGAGAAAGAAGGAACATGAATTGACGTCGAAGAGGGACAAGAAGTTAAAAAATAAGAGGTAAGAGAGCTAGATATGAAGAAAAGAAATAGAAAAAAAATATATATTATAACAATAAAAGATCATTGACGATCGATTTTTTAATGATGAGAGGAAGATAAAAATTATTGAAGTAGTAGATAAGCTAGAATCTACTAGAACCGATTACTAATTACTAGAACCAGAAACCAATTAAAGATAAAATTGCGAAAGGAAATATAAAAGTAAAAGACAAGACGGAAAAATGAAGTAAGTGGAATGCTTAAATGTAGCAATAGAAAACTACGACAAAGAGTCAGATAAGAAATGAAATAGAAAATTGCGGAAAACAGAAAAAGAGGATGACGTTTATGTTAGTAGAAAAAAAGACAAGGAACAAAAGAAGAATAGTTTGATGGAATTAAGAGAGACACGCTAAAAAAAATAGAGTAATTAAAAAGTTGGGGAAGTGTAAATCAGATAAAGTATTCTAAAAATTAGTTATCATGGAAGGAAGGCAGAAAAAGAAAAAGGTAAATAAATGATAGATAACAAAGTTGAAAAAGAAAAAAAGTGAAAAAATTTTAAAGGAATGTATGGGTGGGGAATAACTGAAACAAATAGAAGATAATAGAAAAAAATTAAAGCAATAAAAGCAAAGGAGAAATGAAGAAATGAGAGCAAGGTACACGAGATAATAATTAGGTTGAAAATACAAAATTTAAATTATTTGTTATACTACATAAAGGAAATTTATTGTATCGAATCAAAATTATATAGTTAATAAATAAAAGAGTTGAGATAATTAATTGCGGAAATAGAATCAAAGAAAGAAGTAAGGTTTTATCAATGAGCTAAATTTTTTCAATTTTGGAAGGAATCCCTATAAATAGGGAAAAAGAAGATTAAGTCGTGGACAGATGTACGCGACATAATAATCTTGTAGAAAAGTTAGTAGGATTTAAACAAGTAGTTAAAATTATTCACCAAATAAATAGACGCAAAAGGTCTGAAACTAGAGGGGTCCAATAATAGAAGCTAATAAACTAGTTTCAAAATTAAACAGATTTTATATTCTTTAAATCAACAAGTTTAAACTTACAAATCTTTCGTAAACTATAACAGTAGATTGAAGATGTGATTTATAAAAAAGAAGAAATTTATGTAAATGAGATATGTTTAGAAAAAATTATATTTAAATATTCATAATTATAATAAATCTTAGTAAATATTATTGAAATATAAAAACCTTATCTAAAGATAGAACTATTTTTATTAATTATAATAACCTTTTATTGTACAAATATTATATTATATAATATTATATATATAAATATATATATTTAAAATATAATCAACTACATATTATTAAGAGAATACATACCAAAAAATTAATTAGTAAAATCATGTTTTTTTCAAATTCTCACCTGTATTAATTAATAACTTCGTGATCTCGAGTTACACACATCAAGTGACAAATTTCATCAATTTTCATATCTAATAGCTGCTTACAGAAAATGATATTATCTTAAATTGAAAGGAATAATAACTAACATATTTTATTAAACTATTCAATTTTTTTTAGTAATATGCAGAAAATAATAAACGACTACCAACTTATCAGCAAGGTCTAACTGCGAATCAAATTTTAAAAAAATTTCATATCATGTATTTGTGGAATAATGTTTATAATAAATTAATCCCAACTAAATTTTTAAATGGCAACAAATGTAATCAGATAAAGAGAAAATGTAAATATGAAGGGAAATCATGTAATACGTACAAAATAATAAATAATACACATGATAATTAATGTCATTATGACAGATCAGCACTTTAGATGCTGCAAATACATGAAAATTACAATTTTCAAACTGAGAAATGAGAAATATTATAAGAAATATAGATATACTCAAAAGTTTATAGGTATATAGGGACGCATCATTTTTTAGAGAATTATAAAGATAAAATACTGGTGTTTTTAGGCTTAAATTACAGGTATTATTAAAGATATTTAATTTTTGATAAGATCAGAGTAAAAGTTTCCTCAAATGTGTATATATAACAAATGAATATCAAAATTCAAAATTAATTAATGAAGGTAGACAATATAAACTTTTAAAAGTCGAGACGAAGAAAAAATTTATTATTAAAATTTATACATTGAACTAAAAAAGAAATTAAATAAAACAAAATTATATTAGAAAGTTGTGATTTACTTTCCTTTTGTAAGCGATATATCAGTCAAAGTAGATTGTATTGATTATATTACAAAACAGATTAAAAATTCTTGTTTTATTAAATTACAATGCAGTTGTACTCGGTACTCCTTACAGTATCATTAGGGGCATGCAATAAAGATAAAATCAGAAAGTTAGCATAGTTAGAGAATATTTAATACTAAAGAATTCAAAAAAATTTAAATAGCTTTCAATCCTGACAAAATATTACTGTCAAACTTAAATAACTACAATATAAATGTTAATAAAATATAATTAAATATACTATTAGTAGTAATTTATAGAAATACAAAAGATTTCATGTGAGCAACAGATAGAAACAAGTATTTATGAACTAAAAAGAATTAAAAGAAATTTTATGCAGTATGCATGTCTTGATTGCAACAAATTATCCTCAAAATTAATTGAGATCACGGATGCATTAAATTAAGCCATTCGTACAATGTGTTAGAAGACATTCTATAAAAAAACCGTATGAATATGTGTCTAAATTTCAGAAACGTAACAAGTTCAGAGGTTCTATTTATGACGAAGACTTATTCGTAATAGTTTTAAAAATAAGCTAATTTTATCATTATTTATATTAAAATAAATTCACAATAATAAATGACCTCGAGTCAATAAAACATCTTCACAAAAACAAACATTTCAGTTTATTTTTTCATAGACTAACATTAAAACATTAAACGTTAAATGGATACTCCTTTGACACTGCATATCATCCACCAAAAAAAAAAAAAAAAATCAATACATTATATCAAACCTTAATCTGGATGTTACCAGTCGAGCAAGAAAATAGACACTTGCTGATAAACTATAAAACATGACAAATAGATGAAACACTAATAAATATTAAATTAATCCTCTCACATGAAGATAAAGTTGATAAAAAAAATAAATATATTAATGCTACATTCAAGAAATCATTAAAACTGTTGTTAAAAATCCATAAAATAAATAAAACAAAAAATTGCGTAATTAGAAACTACAATTAATAATTGTTACTAAGAAAATAATATTCAAAAATAAATGACGCGAAATTAGAAGAGTTGCTTGTATACGCAAAGAAAGCAGTTTAAAAAAGGTAATATTAAAATAAATACATTGAAATACATTATTTCAATAGATAAATAAAATCAATTAGCATAACTCCAAGCAATACAAGTATGAACTTAAAAATAGATCCCTTTGCAATAATAAATAATATCGAAACACATAACAGAATTTTCATAAACAAAAATTTTAAAACTACATGTACGAATCATATTGTTATAAATAATAATATAACTTTAAATGGAATTCATAAAATAAATGAGAATGAAGGATAGGAAGAATGAATTAACAATAAAAATACAATGTAACTAATCGCATACATTAAACATGATTAAAGTAAAAGAATATAGACTAAATAAGAGACTAGAGAAGGGCTAAGGATTTCAAAATATTGATTGAGGAGATACATAAATGAAAGTCACGGTAATAAAATGCGGAATGAAAATGTTAATAATCACGCATATGAGATATAATAAAAGTGATGATAGTAAAAATTCATCAACATTAAACAACAAAAAAGAAAATATATTTTATATTATTTTTAAACTTCTTATTCCAAGTACGATACTTTTTAAATTACTTTTGCACGAAGTTCCAGAGTAATAATTGGAAAAATTTAGCATAAACAAAAAATATTTACAAACAAAAATTCGATCTGACATACGTGAAATCTTTTCGCATAAAAAAATCAAAGAGTAATGTACAAAATCAAATGTTTAACTCATACATAACGATGATATATGAGTTACTGAATGGCGGTTTTATATTTCATTCTTGAAATTAAATTAAAAATCCTATCAACATTGATAATGAAATGAAAACTATCTCTTAGGGATAAATTTCATTTATTTATTAAAACGACTCAATAAATCGTTAGACTCGTTGAACGATTCATAATGACTTAATAAAAACTACAAAAATCTTTAGAAAGAGAAATTAAAAAAAGTAATTAATATGACAAAAATTATGATTATGTAAAAAAAATAATTATATATATATATATCGTATCATATCAATCATAATAAAAGCCATAATGTTCTCCTTGATTAAATTTATATTTTTTATGTACAATAACCTTTCGTGAAATATTTTAAAATAGTAACAGTGTTTTTGTAAAATAATATATTCATATTCTTAATTGAAGAGAAATTCAAATAATAAAAGCATAAACCCAGAAGATGAGACTATAAAAGTTTTAATAAAATATATAGAGAATTAGTACAAAGTTTCTACTGGAGAAATCAACCATATCGATAAGAATTAAAACGCAATTATTGTAAACAATGAGAGATTCAGACGCAAAATCCTTAGAAAAATTAATAATAAATTATATTTTAAGATACAAGAAGAATAACTAAAAAATAGCTGTCCAGGAAATATATTTTCAAAATCTATTACCGAAACTAATCATAAAAATCTTTGATATAGAAAACTAAGATGTCAAAAAATTATACTAAAAATATTGGCTTATTATCCAAAATCATACGTGATCATTAACTGGGAGCTGAAACAATATTTTAAACACTACATCAATAATAAGAAATAGTAGCTCGCGTTAGTGTCTTTAGGATAATATACTTATAACTAAAGCATCGAATGTTCCGTAAATAAATACCTTTGTAAGCTTAGCCATAGTAAAAAGATAAAGTCGACGCTCAAAATGTAAATCGCTGCTTATATACAAATTATTATGTATTATTATTATGTAAAAATTGTTGAAAACTATATAGATGAAACTATATAGATGAAATGAAATGAAAAATAGAAACAAAAATTTTAATAAAATATTTGTTTTTGAGAAATGATAAAGTTAAATTGTCAATAAGATACAAAATCCATAATAATAAATACATTATTATCGCGTAAAAATAATCAATAATAAAAAAATTAGCTAATAAATAATAAGCGATAACACATAATTATGATATAAATATGAAAAGTATATTATAACCTTATATTTATGACCCTAATTTATCTATATGTATATCATAATACTGATACTTAAGATGTAAAAAATGCATAGAACGTACTATTTATAAATTTTGTGAAAGCAGAGGTAATCATAATTGATGTATAAATAAAATCGAAAAAAATCAGATTTATAAAATTGATTCAATAAGTATGAATGTAAGACGTATATACAAAAAAATCATAAAATATTTAATATTATCCACTATATAAAAATAGAAAAAATGCAACTTACTTTCTACATCACATTATACAATCACATTACTTTGTGAAGCTAATATTGTAAGTATTCGATAAGTCGTTTTTTTCATATTATATAAATTCCATAATGTTTAATATAAATAATTAAAATTAATAAGTCAAAATAAAAAATTCTTTTATTTGATGAAAAAATTAATTTTTATGACAAATATAATATTAATAAACTAAATTTTAGAAGAGCAGATTCGAGAGCTTATAATAATTAGCAAATAATTTAAAGATCATAATTCAAACAAATCAATTTAAAATATTAGAAGTACCACAATTAATGAATATTATTAAAATTTTGGAAAAAAGTATTAAATTATTATTAACAAGAATAACAACTTAATAAATTACTTTCGTTTTCAATAATAATAAGAAATTAAAAATAAATTTAGCCTAATTAAAAAAATTATATGTCATACGTACACGCTATGTCATTTAGACAAAATAAGGACGCTAAGTAAAAATAATGCAATAGAATTATAAGTTATTTAGATATAATAATAAATAATGTAAGAATTTATAAATTACGAAATTAAGTGGAAATAGATAATTAAAAATTTGATAAATAATGCTAATTCGAAGATTATTAGTGCTGCTCACAAGAAATTTTTTATAATTATACATAAATAAATTTTCTATCTAAGGCAAGGCGTTTTATTATAAAATCCTATGAATTAGTTTCAGAATTAAACAGATTTTGTATTCTTTAAATAAGTTTAACCTTACATAATTTACGTAAACTGTAAAAGTAGATTCAAAACAATAATTTATAAAAAATGAAGGAATCGTTGTAAACAAGATATGTGTAGAATTCGAAGAAAATAAAAATAATATCGACAGATATTCTAATGGTTAAGAAACACATAAAATACCCTCAAAATAATATTAACAAAAAATAAAATTTACATATTCATAATTATAATCTTAGTAAATATTATTGAAATATAAAAATTTATCTATGTATAAAAAGATAATAATAGTACTATTATTATTAATTATAATCTTATTATATTTAATATGTATTAAATATAATATATAATAAAGTACAAATATACATCATATTATATAATATTATATATATTGAAAATATAATCAACTACGTATTATTAAGGAAAGAACTAAACAAAAACAAAAAAACGCTTAGAAAAATATAATTGTAATTGTGCTTATGGATTGTTTCAGATGAAAATATATAAAAGTATACGCACAAAAATTACTGATAGTATAACTTTTCATCAAGATTCAAAGGAACTTCGACGAAGACGCCGATGTCATGACTTTGGACGTGCTTTGTAGGATGGTCCTTTATGTATCGCCGCCACAAGTGGAAGAATAATATCGTTAGTCTATAAATAATCGGGTGATTATATCTCAGATTAAACTTTAAGTAAGTATGGTAGGGTTTTTTTAGGCGAAGCATTCAAGACAGCACGGCGGGGACCTTTTGAAATATACCATGTGCAGTATGCTTTAGCCCTAGAAAAGTTTTTTTTCTGTATTTTATAATAAATTTTGTTTAATTCAATATTATTTTTTATACTTCTCATAATTCAATTATCCTGAGTCCCATGTAAACAAGGCATCATTTTATACATAAAAATAATGTACTACAGATAAAAAAAATCCTTTTTTAAATGACATTTGAATATTGATATAATTGTTTTATTAACTATTATAATTTTAATATATTATGCATTGTAGTGAAAATTTTTAATTAAATTTTAGTTTAAGATTTATACATAAAAAGTATTAATGAATTAAAATTCCCTGATTAAATTAATTTATTCTTTGATATTTTTCAATTGAATACACAATAATTGTAATTATTTTCATTGATATTTAATGTATTCTATCCGGATAGATACAAATGTTTCACAACTTTTCTTTTTTCTTCAATGTTATCTTCTTTTAAAACAAAAAATCTTTTACAATACATTATTTAAGCAATTTACGATTTATCAACCTGTTTAAAATTAGCTTTTTAATTTTTAAATAGGCTTGTATTTGGGCGATGACTTTGAGCTTGACTTCTTGCGATCCATGTTTTTTTATTGAATAACATAAAACAGTTACAGGGAATCGGGTCGAAAGAATACGAATTATCAATAATTGTTTTCTAATTGTGTCTGAAGTTGTGACAGGGAAGAGACACCTTAAAATTCGCTTGGTCAGATCATGCGAAAGGATTAAGAAGGACCGTTTCGGCCTTCCAAAAAGATCATCGAGGAAGAAAATCAAAAACGTCTAACAAGAGATTACAACTACCCTAGAATTGCAGGATATCATTGCCTGTACCCAAAAGCAAACACAACCTGTGTTAGTTTTTTATTATCCCTGCTACTTTTTTTCTTCGCCGCTATCAACTGCCCATATGAGGTTGATGCTAGAATTTTGAGCTCTTATCAAATTCATTATTTTAATTGTGGCTTGATTATTAGTACAATAGATCTAGGATTATAGAATCAGATTACATTTTAATAATTTGATGCAAAAACTGGTAAGAAATTCCAATTAATTTATTATTAATTTTTAACGGTTGAAGTTGATAGTATATTTATTTATTGTCCGTAGTAAGGAATCACACCATATTAGTGTCAGAACTTTCTTATTCTAAGCTTATCGTAACAAATGTAGATTCCTAATTCAAACGAAATACAGTTTTTACTAATTCACACACTCTTACATGGAGGTTGGCAAAATTTATTTCCTGAATCTCTTCAACAATTTTCTCAATAACTATGTCTACAGGGTGGTCTCAGTGCTTTTCATCAAATCCGCTCATATTTAAATTCATTAAATCAATATCTTATGATTATCATAGCGAAAGATCCCCAAAGCAGCACAATTCACTTTTATTCCTGCATGATTTTGTGTCATTCAAAAATAAAAAATTAATTACGATTTAATATTGTTTTTTTCACTGTATCAAAAACATCTATCAAGTAAAAACTAACCTATAAATCAACTTGAAATTTTTCAGGAGATCGTTTTAAATATACCACAATATAATGTAATATCAAGTTTCCTAGGTAATGCTAACTATAACACATATATTAATTAATTAATAATTAATTAATAAATATACCATACGGGATTGAACCGAACTATTTTTTTTAATATTATATATTCTCAAATACTAAATTAATAAAAATTAAAATAATAAAATAATATTATAAAAATAATTATAAATTTTATATAATAAAATTTGAAAAATAACTGAATGCATAAAAATTTATTGATTTTATAATAATGGTTGTAGTTACTTATTTAATTAAAAATTCTTCTTTTTTTCATGACTTTAAATTATAACAAGAAAATAACAATATAATTTAATATACACATTTTAATGATTATTTTTGATCAAGTATTTAATAAATATATTTTAAAATTTAATCTGAATTTAAATACTATCTTTACTTTTTCTTCTTTTCTTTATAATATATGATATAAAACTAAAATGCTTATAAAAATTTTAAATAAATAATATTAATAATAAGTAATAAGAATTGGTATCATATTCAATGATTTTGTCGAAAATTTTTTAGAATGGTTTTTATGAAAGGTACCATGTTAAATTATTTATTTTCATTTAAAAATTGCAATTAAAAACAATTTTTTTTTTGAAAGCCACGAATTTTTGAAATATCTAAATAATAAAGTTTGTCTAAAGAAATACAATTTTTTAGTTTCAAACACGATAAAAAGTTCAAAAAGTGAATGTTTCTTTTAAAGATTGAATAAAATCAATTAATAGAATAAAAGAAAATTGTAATATTTGTGAGAAAAAAAATTATTCTTTACACGAATTTATTTGCAGAAAATTTTATGAGATCACGTTCTATGTTGTTATTATTACTTTTATTATTTTTTTATTGTATACAATAGGACGATTCTTGATAGTTGCGTTGACGGTTGTTCCTAATACGTTATATATGCTTACATTTATTTGAACGCATTAAGACCTTTAGAATAAGTCTGACTCCTCGTGAGAAAGATACCTGATAGAAGTTGTCGTCTCTTTTGCGATCCTGTTCTTCACATTCGCCAATGGCTGTAATCGACGGCTGACCCAAATTCGTCGAGTTTCTTGACCCCACAACTTAGCTGCTTGCTTGCCTGGTAGTGTTGTTGCTGCTATTACTGCTGCCAGATTGCCAATTTGCAAAGATGTTCCATTTGAAACTCTATTATTCATTTACTTTTTTTTCTTTAATTTTTAAATTTAGTCTTTTTCCATTCTGATATATTTCACGAGGAACTAGCATTATCTCTTTTTTGATAGTAATGTATATTTAAATACTTATATTTCTCTCTATCTATTCGATTCAGCATTTATTATTTAACATATATATATATATATATAAACATTTTTTATAATCTACATAATGAAAGTCAGATTATATATAAATTATATATAGATTTAAAAAAATGATGATTCTTAAATGATAATTTTATCATATATTTTTTAGTTTGAAAATAGTAAGATTTACTTTTCTAAATTTTATGTGAGATATTTTTTCGTTTATATTTCAAACTTATACCTTCAAAACTCTTAAATACTGATTAATCAATAAAAACACATTTTTATTATAGAAAATTGAAACTAATAGATTAGGTTAATTTTCAAAAAGTATTATAATACACATTGCAATGTTTCAAATACTGATTTAATTAAAAGTAACCATATAAAGTAAATATTAACTTGTATAGTAACTTGTATAAAAACGCGATCTTAGCATTCATAAATATGTTAAATAACAATCTAACATCTTTTAAATGCAACAAGTAATTATTAAAATTAATATAAATATTTATCTATCTTTTAATATATTTATTCATTAAAAACATTAATTTTTATACCTAGAAAAATTAATCAATTTAATAAATTAAAAATACTTTAAATGCACTACTTTTTTCGTTATTTAAATACAAAATATAGTTTTATGTTTAAGTATATACATATATATGAACAAACATATAATAAGATAATTTATTGGATGTATTCAGAATACATTAATATTATTTATTATAATTACTGTTAATCTTTGAATTTTGTTTTGTCTTTTAAAACATCATTTATTCTTTAAATTTATATATCATAATAATATTTAGTGATAATTAATATGAATTGTTTTTATAAAGTTATAATAAAAGATTAATTTAATAAATTGAATTATTCTTTATTTACATTTATACTATTTTATTATGCCAGCTTGCAAAACTGAACTCCATTTATTTAATCTTATTAAAAAAATATAAAAATATTTAGATGTATGATATTAAAGTAATTGACTCAATATTATATAATTAAGCAGAAATATGCACTGAAGATAAAATTTTTATAAAATCAATATTATGATATAAGATGTGATAATCTATAATATAAAAATATAATATTACATTTTTTAAAGGATATTCATGTATATCTCTTGAAATTATGGTTTTATACCATTATTTTGAATAAAAAAGGACATCCCTTTAATCCCTTTAAAATGTCTTTTTTCTAAATATTATAATAATGGAAATTACGGAATTATACGGAAACCGTGGTTATGACTCATAATTAAAAAACTTTGTGTATATCCGCATTAGTTGTGCCTGAAATTATTTACGGTAACCTCTGGTTTCTGCGTGCTTTGAGCATGTTTATAAATGTCACACCCACTATAAATGTATAACTAAATGTATATGTGAGTACTATTTGACAAGCCGCACACGCATGAAAACCTCCATACATCTATGTCTCCCTTCCCTTCATACGTTGTGCGAAGTAAAGAGAAGCCTCTGGTAGGTCGTTGTCCGCGAGTCGCCGTGACCCAGTGCGAACATAGGACATTGACTCTGCCATCACCATCACCATCCGCGATACGAACTCCACGCTCTCTCTTCCTCAGTTTTTCTGTCTGTCTGTCTGTCTCTCTCTCTCTCATTTTATCTCTTCCCCTCCTTCTTCAACTACCTATCTGTTAGTTCTAAACTACTTGTTAAGCGGGTCTATGTCGTTAGTTGATACACATACAGTTACTGCCTTTAAAAGCATCTGAAATTTTAATAAAGCATTAAGATTTGAATATGTTTTAATATTTTTTAATTGAAAATAAATAATTTATAAATGATTTTATAATAGTTATTTTATAAATGTATAATTATTTTTAATACTTTCAAATATCTAGAATTAATGACTAATTAAATAATAATGTTGATAGTAGAGCATCTATAAAAATTATATATAATTAAAAAATAGTTTACAGTATCATTTACAAAATACTGAGGTAAAAGTATCTTCTTTATATTATCATTATATTTGCACCTTTTTTTTAATGTGCACAATATGTATTTTCATATATTTATGCATTAAATTATTATTTATAAGAAATTAAAGTAGTATATATTACATTTTAATTTAACTTTTGTAAATTTAATATAAAATTTCAAATTAAAGGTTGGCTTTTATTGTAATGTGATAAATATTATAAAATATTGAAAAGGAGAAAATATAAATGCATGTATTCTCAATGAAAAGATAATAAAATTTATAAACCAATACGTAAAATAGAATAAAACAGTGATTTTTAAATAAACTATACTAATTTTGTCAATTGCATCGTAGTCTGATGAAGAATTTGCAAAACGAAATGTTATTTACGCAAATATAATTTTAAGAATGCATTTAAATCATTTGCGTAATTTATTTAATTTTAATTTTTATTGTTTATAAAATTGCTTGTTAAAAGAATTGATTATTCTAAAAAAATATTCTTTGTTTCGAACAGAATTTCGTCTAAATTATTTTATTATGACTTCTACTGTTATCAGATTAAAAAATCCTTTGATTATAGAAGATAAAAGTTTTTTATCATTACCTCAGATGTGATAAATATAAACTTAACTATCTATAATTTTTTGTAAAATATTCTTTAACATTATATAAATGATATAATTATAGTTTTTTATATATTCCATATAGAAATAAGTTTTTACCCCTTTCTAATAGATGTCGCCAGGGTACTACCCTAGTCATTGACGAAATAATGGTATATGTTCATATGTGGAAACATTGGTTCCAAATAAAAAAAATATTTTATTTATCGTATCAAAAATTTAATCTATAAAAGGAGTATCTGTGGAAAGTTCTATTGCTTGGCTTTCTTGTAGATAAAAGTTTCGTTAAACTGCATCATTGCTCATAAATATCTGGGAAGAAAATGTAAAAAAAAATCAATTATTTGATGAATATTAATCTTAAAATCTTACGAAGTTATCTCATGAGTTAAATATTGATATAACAGTTGAAAAATACTTTAAATAAAATGTTAATTATGTAAATTTCAATAATTTAGTATGTTATGAACTGACCGACAAGGATATTACACGTGAGATATAACTGTGACGGTACAAAAAGCAGAAATTTCTGCACTATATTATTTTTACTAATGAAAAATAAATCTTTTACGACAATCCTAAATGATATGAATCATGGAGTAGATCACTTGATTCATCCTCATTAATTCTTCGAAATATTTACTTGTTGAAAATTATATTATACATTAAGTACAATCAAAAAGATGTTCTTGATTATAAACTTCTAAAATCTATCAAAACCATTATGGATGATGCTAAACGATTATAGATAATATATTTGAATAAAACATTGATAGAAAGCGATCATAATGTAACAATATACACGATCAATTGATTGTGATACGTGACACCAGGCTTTATATCGCAAAACTGGTCAAAGATGACCTAGACGAAGTGACATGAAACATCTCACCCACTCTACTCTTTAGATTTCGGTGTTTTGAATTATTATCTGTCCAAAAGATGTCTAAAAAATTAGATTGAATCGTAAGAGTTTTATAGTAGAGGGGTCTATTTATTATTTTAACAATTAAAGAAATTATCGTTTGGGAATAAAATCACATTGTAAATTATCTTTTTAATAAATAACAAACTTTAAATAAGAGCTTAAATTAATTTATACTTGTTTTTTAAAATATTGTCATAATATATAAAATTATAGATTTACAATTCAATCGCATAAAACATTACTCTGATGTTTTAGTTGTAGTCTACAAGTTACATTTCAACAATCGTCTTTAAAAATAAAAATTTTTTTTTCACATCAACATGTTGCCATTGTTTTACTCTTTTTTTAGTTATACGATTGTATAACTATTGTTGAGAGATTAATTGAGTAACAAAAGCAGTTATATAGTTTGTGTTCATATAGTCAAATTACTTATTTGCATAAAAATACTTAATATTTTAAATAATAAATAATATATGCGATTCTTTAAAATAAAATCATTATTGTTTTTAATTTATTCTAAACTTTAAATTTAAAATATAAATAAAATATGTACGGAATCTAATTAAAATTTTGGTTTTAAAAACGTCAATGACATCAAATTTCTTTCATCTTTTTTCAACTAATCTAATGACAATAAATATTAGTTATTGTTATTAATATAACTTATTACTCTGTTTTATTGAATACAAACTTTTATTATCTAATAATAAAACTATTTTATACAATTTACGTCATAGGTTTAAATAAATTATTAAAAATATTACAATATTGTAAATAATTTAATTCAATTTTAAATAGTTGAATGTTATTAATTACTAATATATTATGTAAAGCTTAAATTTGAATTTAAGATATAAATATATATTAGTACAACTAATTTTTTTCATAATGAATTAAACTTTTTTAGCCACACTTTGTTGTAATTAAATTTTTTTATATATAACTTATATTTAAGTAAAAAAAACTTTGTAATGAATATCATTTTTAAAATCACATCTAAAAACATATTTTTTTAAACGAAAAATATAACTAATATAATATTATATTGCATCGCTAAAAATAATAAAATAAAAAAATTAGATAAATAATTTTGTTTTGTTTTTCTTATTACAATAATTTTTATAATCATATAATGTATATATAGAAATGTGCAACGAAAGACTTAAATGTACGTAGTTATGTATAATATTAAAATATGAATATTAAATCGAATTTTAAATATTATGCAATAGCATCGAAATTGTGTTATCAATGGCACAGCCTTTTACATTAGAATTAATATATTGTTATAAATACATTCAAGTTATTTATTGCCTATATTTTATCAAAATTTATTTTATCAATTTTAAATTACATTCAATAATTATTTATCTTTTTACGTGAATTATAAGAATTTTCTTTGTTTTTCAAATAATATTTATATTATTTGAAAAACAAAGAAAATTGTATTGACGGAAAACATTTTATTTTATTTATATTTAATGTAATATTATTTCATAGTTAATTAACTAGTATAAAATGAATATTAGTTTTAAATTTTAGTAGCTTAAGTTTTGTACAGTCAAATATTTTTCATTCTAATACAATTAAATTAAAATATTGTAAATATTTTTATTTTAAATATAATACATTATTATTATTATTATTATTATTTATTATTATTATTATTATATTATTATTATTATTATTAATATTATTATTATCATTGTCATTATTATTACTTTTATAGATTTCAATAACTTTTGGATTATGCAGTAAAAAAGTTTTTGCTTGAATTAAAACATAATAATGCTTATTTTAAACTGATTAATTGTACCATTATTTCATTTTTTAGTCAACTTTTTAAGTCTCAGCATAAAAAGCAATATATTACTCATAATAATATAATGATTAATATTGTAGCAAAATGAAAATGTTATAAAAAAATTGAATTATGTTTGAAATAGATGCTATTATTTTTTTTAATATTAATTTACTTAGTCATATTAGTACATTTTTGTTTATGGGTATATAAATAATTAAAAAATATAAAATATAATAGCGCTACATTTTAAACATGTTAAATAATACATTGTAGGTAGTAAATGGATTTTTTAAATATTTTGGCAAATCTAATTATCTGCAATAACATCATTGTCAATAATTATCTAACCCGATTACTATAATTAATCATTATGAGCTTATCAGTAATTACGAATTACGATTTTAGTTTAAAAACGGTATCCCATTATAAGCTGTGTAGTACAACTGTGTGAATTATAAACATATTAAATAATAAATTACATAAAATATATTTTATTTAATTATTTTAGATTTTTTCAATTTTAATAATGAATTTAATAAGTAAAGTATAAAATAAGAAACTATCAAAATTAAAAACATTTGAACAATATTGTTCATTTTTCTTTTATTTTTAAAATATTATTTTGCTATAATTTTTTTAAAATTTAAGAATATTTTTAAAAATTCATAAATTATTAAATTAAAATTTAATAGATAGTAGAATACTTCTCTATAATTATAAGAAAATTATACGAAGTTAAAACTTTTTTACAATTCTATATCTGTATAAAAATTTATCTTTAATCATAATAAAAATAAATAGTATTTAATTAGTTAATCAGTTAAGCGTTAGCTAATGCTGGTACATCTACAAAAGTAATGTATGTTTTTATTTAAAATTAAAAATAGTAAAATAGTACTAATAAAGATAAAAGTGCCATATAATAGTTTACAAAGATAACATAAAACACGAGAAAAAAGATATCAGAAGAAAAATTATGATATTACAAAAAAATAACAAACAAAAAAATAAATAGTCAGTAACTTATAAAAGTACGAATTTAAACAATTAGATAAAGAGTTACAAAGAGGGACAGACAGTAAGTAAGAAAAAAGTAGAATAAAGAGTGCGAACAAGTGACTGAGAACAAAAGGAGAATTAGAAGAGAAGAAGTGACTTGACCCATGTTAGAGGTATAAGAATCGTAGTCAGCTGACTTGGATGGTCTAAAGCAGCTGAGCAAGGAAGGAGGGACAGAGACAATTTGAAGAAGAAGAGTTAAGAGCGAGAAAGAAAGAGAGAGAAGAAGCGAATAAACGGGGAAAAAGAAGGGACAAACCGCTTCAGGAGAAAAGGCTTCTCTGTAAGAGCAGTCGTTCCCCCTGAACCACGAGAAAGGATTTTATCAACCTATCCGCGGGGCAATGATCTGATCGACGCCTGAGAGATCGACTAAGCAGTATGTATTCTTGCTTCTACGGTAGTTTGCTTATTGCGTTTTAGATTGTTTTATCTCTGCTTTTTGTTTTTTTTTTTTTATTATTATTTTCGTACTTATTTAATGTTAACAATTATTGATTTAACCTTTTCTTATGACATATATTTATATACTAATTTACAAATAATCATCATTTGTTAAGGTTCTTTAATTTGCAAAGCCATACCTCAATAATTGTACCAAATTTTTTTGATAATTCTCATTTCGTACAATTCATAATTAAAGAAGACATATAAAACTAAAATAAATTTCAAAATAATAAAATTGAGTTATGCAATTTTGTGTTATTGATTATAAATTTCTAACAGATCTTATCTTTAAACAGATGAACGTAATATATTTAAATAATTAATATATTATAAATCAAATTTATCAATGAACTATACACTAATAAAATTACTATTCTCATTTTTGATGGTAAGGTTTATAATACTGCGCGATTCAATTTTGTTCTGATAACAATTCGGAGCCCAACAGCTCAATTGTTAAGCAAACAATTCATGTAGTTTTTTTTACATGGTTTTTTTTTTAAATCACTCTCACTCTCTTTGGATTTTTTTTCATTATTTCATGCGGATTAACAAAGAATTTTGCACTGATATTTTGATGCATCTATGTAAGTAATTTATGATTTTTAGTCGTTCTTTTAACTTCGGTTATTCCGAAATACAGTTAACGATTAAAACAGTGATAAACTATTTTCATACAAAATATTAAAAATTTTTAGTGTTATAAAAAAATAAAAAATTAACTTATTATTTTTTAATTTATTTACAATAAATATATATATTTTAATTTAAAATAAATATCTTATCTAAAAAAATTCTCAAGTTCAAATATTTGATATTTTACGAACTATTTACCATATTCATTTAAGATATTCATTTATTATAAGCAATATAAAAGATTAAAACTATAAAATCAATCTATAAAAATTATTTAGCTACTTTTTTTTTAAAGGTCAATTCTTGGCAATAACGGAACATACTGTTATAATTAAAAAGTTATATATATTAAATAAGCTATTATACATATTAAATAAAATTAAATAAGCGCATTAATTAATATAAATCTTTAAAAAATTTTTTCCTTTTATAAATAAACAAATTACTTAATTAATAAATAACAATAATAATTATGTGATCGATTGAACAAAAAATGCCAGAATTTCCATTTTTAATTTAGTTTGTTTTCGAACATAGTTATAACATTTTCTGTTATTTTATAAAATTTGTTTTACTTTATAAAACAAAAATCTATTAACTTAATCTCAGTCTTTAAATCTTAGAATATAGAAAATATCTCAGTTTTATTACAAATAAAAAGAATATTAAAAAAATTAAATTCAAGCATTGTTACAAAAAAAGTTACACATTCCTTGTTTTGATACTCATACTTTTTTCTTGTATAAATATTCGTGAGTTTTTAAAATAAAATATAATTAGTGGTAGATATATGCATGTGTACATATGTGTACACAGATATAGTCATATATATATATGTATATGCGGATTATTAGCTCATATATGTAAGTTGCAACTAAATAAAAATTATAATTTGAAGATTATATTTTAATAGAATTATTATTTGTTTAATTTTTTCTTTAGCTAAAATTAAAATGTAATTAAAGGTATTTATAAATAATTTTTTAACACCACTAGAAGTAAGAAAAAACAATTTACATCTTAAGGATATTTATAAAAATATTTTATAATTTTTTAATAAATTTTCATGCAATGTATAAAAAATAAAAAATTTTTTTGATTATATATACTTTTGAAAAAATATTTGTTTCTTTACTTATATTTCTGAATATTAATTTATTATTTCAAATTTTTTAATAAAATATCACTTTAATTAAAAAAATATATGTTTTTTGTTATAATAATTTCTTTGTTTTCTAATAATTTAAGAATTTTAAAATTACTATTTAAAAGTTATTAAATTTTTTGGCCGCGCATAGCTTGGAGTATGTATTGATTAAAATACAATAAATTCATTATGTGATAGAAGTATAATGTAATCAAATTTAAAGAAAATTTAATTTTATAATATACTAAATAATATTGCATGAATATCTGAATTGCGAATGTCAAGGCTTTTCACCACCAGTATTACCAGTACACATCTCGCTCACGAGTCTCGAAGAATTTAGGTCGAAAAGTCATTGCTACGTTGTGTACACACGCGCAAATATAAAGTGAGTGTTTTTATTAAAACTATTGATTTCCTTGTATGTCATAATATTCATATTTTAGTTAAGGTATAAATTTTAATACTTATTTAATTAAAGATTGTTTTATCATTTTTTATTTTTTTATTTTTTTTTTTTTGATAAGAATAAATTAATCCACCAATTTTATAAAAATATATATTTTGATAAAATAAAATTATTTTTTTATTATTTTTATTATATAGATATATATATAATATCTACTATATAATTTATAAATTATATTTAATAATACTTTCATTAAAAAAACTTCGTTTAATAATTCCATTTCAGACCTCAAATATAACGAAATATTTACTAGTAAGTTAAATTAAGTAAAGTTAAAAATTGGTTTAATTTTTGTATAATTAAAATACATTTTAAAACTGATTTTTATATTTTTTAATTATTAGTTGATACCTTCTATATAGTAAATTATACATAAAATAATATAGATAATAGATAAATAAAATAAGTGACGGTGAAAATTTTTGACATATACTTTCCTTATTCATTTGTATTCATATATTAATATGTATATATATAACTACAAAAGGATATCTTCACGTGATAGATAATAATATAAATAAATAACTATATATATATATATATAATATATATATTAATTTTATGTGCTTATAAATTAATTTTATATAATTAATTTAAAGAATTGATACTCTTAAAGAATGAAGATACTAATTGAAACACTAAATAATTAAGAATGATTACTTTAAAATATATTATTTTCATCTATATTATCTCTTTTAACTATAAATTTTAAATTAATCATTATAGTTAATAAATTTAAAAAAGTACTTTATGTAAAAAATTATAAAAATATTTTTATTACAAGAATCCATATTTTTATAAAATAATTTGTATGTTTTTAACAATTGTGATTTTGTTATAATATATTATAATATTTTGAGACTTCTTTGATTCATAAAAAGAATAAAAAATATAGAAATAGAATAAAAAGAAGTGTACAAAGATACTAGCATAGCATATTCCTCATATAATCAAAAAACCTGTGTACATTCATATCCATTTAACGCGAAAGCTTCTAAAAACGTTTTGAGAACAGTTATTTGAGTGGCTGGGTCACAAGGTAGGACTTAATGTTTCACGTTCTTTTATTAAATCATAGACTCATTACTAAGGAAAACCCATTTAATGGATAATTAGTTATTTAAAAAAAAAATATAATTAATTACTTGTACGACTAGAGATGAAAATAACTATTAAACATGATAGGAAATATTGTTTTTCTAATATATATTGCAGAAAAATTCGTTTAAGCCTCTGATTTTTTTTTTATTGTTAATAATAAAATATTTTTTTATCTTTATTATAGATTATACACGAATTATAATGCAAAATAATATTGACTAAAATTCGTATAAAATATAAAAAAGTATTTCTATTTATAATAAAAGAATATTGCTTACAAGAGAAGATTGTTTTGATGTAAAAATAATATCTAACTGTTACTAGATAATTTATTATTAAAATAATTAAAGTTTAATATTTTTTGTTTAAAAAATTTTTTTTAGTAAAAAATTTTAAAATGAGTTTTTACATTAAGATGTTTATTCAAATAAAAACATCTAACAAAAGTATATTTCTTAAATATATTTATAAATTTCAATTTTATATAATTAAAATTGTTATAATGATATATCAATACGAAAAATACTTCAAGCTCAATTTTTTATATTAAAATAATACTTCAAAATTGTTTTTCAAAAAACAACTTATAATTTATCGTTTGGATTAAATAATGAGATATTCTTAAGAATAACCAAGAATATTTAAATTAACTCGAATTATTATAATAAAATTATGATATTATCTATCAATAATTTTTTAACATTTATTTAATAAATGTTAACTCTAAAGTTAGTTTATTGTAATATCAAAGATAACCTTTCTATACATAAAATATAATTAAATATATATTCAACGATTAATTTTTTTAGCTATCCAATAATGATAATCACAAATATACATCTTTTATGATAAAAATACATCTACGTTCTCTTTTAGGGGTGAAAGTTTGAAATATACAAACATTTTCATTCGTATAAGTTATCAATTAAATGAATGCTGATCAAAAGTGGAAATTATAAAGGAAAAAGTAAAATCAGAAATGAGAGATAAAATCTTAACTTAAAATGATCAATTCCTATAATAATTTAATACATCTGTAAATACACAAAAAATGTTGGCTTTTCTTATACGAATAATAGAATAATAAATACATCTTTAGTATAGTATTTATGTATTAATTTCTTTTTAACAAAAAAAATATAAATGAGTTATATATAATGCATGCGGTATCAAAGTTTAAAATTCAAAAAATATGTCTCTTGAAATGCTCAGTCCCATATTCATTTCCACCCCATTTAAGTCTTTTTACTGATGCGGTTGCTGTCAAAATTGTTGCAGCTGCACCTACTCAAATTCTAAGTACTGGCGATATCACTATTAGAATTACGACTAAGTAGCTCTTGTAACCCTTTATTAACGACTACAATTTATGCTGAATAAAAAAAAAAAGAAGACGTAGTGTAGGAGCAGAAAAGCGATAAATTCGTCGTTTTCTTTCAGTAGGCATTATCTCATATTGCATTGACCTTGAAGACCTTTCAGTATAACGTGGAAGAATAGACGGCACGCGACTTAATGTCAATGAGGCCTATATGGCGCTATAATCTCCGCCCAAAGTGTGAAATCGTGATATAAAGATTCTGTTAAGATTATATTGCAACACAAAGTCCTTTTGCTTACATTTCTTTCTTTGAATTTATTATATGATTTTGAATAAATGAATGGTAAGTTTCTTTAATTCAGTCTTTTTAAATGAAGCTCAGGAGTTTTTGATATACAAGATTCTTTTGATGAAATTTTATAATAGTTATTGAAAGTTTATGTTTCATTGGCACATTATTATTTATTAAGATGTTGGTACAAAAGCATCTCTAAGAACTTGTGATTTCATCAATTATGTATTAAATTTATCACATATTAAAATATTTGTTTCATTGAGATTAAAGACTAATTTTTCATAAATGTTACGAAATAAATGCATGATTATTTATAAAGATATAAATAAGAATATAAAATATGAATATAAAACTTAAGCATAAGAAAAAAGTTTTAATATATTTTTCTAGACTTTTAATTACGTATTATTTTATACAAATAACACGGTTAATAATAATACAAAATAAAGAATGATGGGATTCTTACATTAATTTTTTAAGGATCTAGAGTATTTATAGAAATTAAAATAACATTTTATAACAGAAAACTAATTATATTATTAATCGTCGAAATCATTTATAATAAATAAAACCTAAGATTAAAATATTATTTAATATTAAAAATATGAAAAAGAAAAATGGAATTTTTTTATAAAGCGAATATTTAGAAAATACAACAAAATTTTTTTGATTTTCACATAAATAATTATTTATAGATAAGTTATAAATCAAATGCATTTATCAAATTAAATTATTCGAATTAATTTATCCAATCAATATCTTTAATCAATATTATATAATTATATTTATGATTATATATCTGTGCCATTTTTATAATCTATAAATCATATAAATGCTACAAAGTTTGATCTTTGAAATTAATTGTAATAGTTATATTATATTATGAAAGTAGAATAAAAACAGTTACGGTAATATAAAATTCAAAAATTTAATAAAATGTTTAAAAAACGGCGAAAGTAAGTTTTACAAAAAAAAAGATATTTACATGAATGTGAATGTTTTATTATTTTATATGATTTTATAAGATTATGAAATAATAAGTTTAATATTTATATAAAAACTTGGTTAATTGAAAATTAATATTTACATCTGGATTATTTTATTAATTTTCTATTTTAAGATTCAATTTAAAAAAGAAAAGTCTAATTGAAAAATGATATAGAATAAATATATAAGGTCTAAAAGTAACTTACAAATATACATAATCTCTTCAGAAAAAATTATTTTATCCAGAAATACATGTATTTCCAACAAAAAAAAATAAAAGCGTAATGATGTATCCCTCTATAAATGTAGATATAAAAAAGCGGATAAAGAACAGAGTGAAAAAACAGGAGCTAAGATGAACAGATGTCGATATATCAACGTTACGGAAACATGAACGATATCCCGTCCACTGGGGCTATAGTGTTATGCGAAGGTGGAACAGATGCTGTAATCATTCATGGAATATATACAACTCAGTTGCCCTTTTCTTTTTTCTTTTTACTATTCTTGCATAGTGACACCAATCGTTCTCTTCCGGATGCGAGGAAAATAAAATAAAAGAAGAAATGTGGCGCATAGCTACATCGATTGGCAGAGTACATATTCTGGAAATAAGAGAAGATAAAGACCGGAAGTTACGCTCATGACCGAAACTGCAGCAGGCTTTTGTCTAGCCGAATCTTTTTGTGATGTAATGTTCGTAATACATACAACCCTTTTCATTACTGTCAAGAGCCACAAAAAGGTCTTACTTCATTTTTTTAAAGAACATATGATCGACACGTGGCATGATATTCACTTGGTATAATTAAAATTTTTTTACTTAACTTAACACGTTTATCTTCTCTTTTCTGAAAATCACATCAAAGATGCTCCTAAAATTAATTTAAATAGTTTTATAGTGTATGATTATTATGAATATTTAATATTGTACCAGTGATTATGAATAATTGGTCTAAAAATAATTTTAAAGTGCTTTGGTATTCACAAAACAAATTTTGTTTTTAGAAGAAGCAAAAATTTCATTAATAAATCATGGATTAATCCTTGTGCTATTTTTTGAATATATGATAAATTAGTATTAATTGATATAAATATGCCAGTTACATAAATTGTATAAAAATTTGATAAAAATTATATTTCAATTTAGATTTAGGTTTTCTTTAGATTTTCTAAATAAACATTTTTATTTTAATAGAATAATTAAAAATTTTTTAATATATCTATTAACCTTTTTGTTTGCATCTGTTATTAAAAAATGTAAAAGATTTCAAAATATGTATTTTAAATAAATTTTTTTATTGATCGATATTGAAGTACATTTATTTTAAGTATAATTTAATTACATTTTCCAATTCAACTGTAGTTAGGAAAACATTTATTGAATTTATTTTTAAAGCGATTAATCATACTTTTGCAAATAAATTTAACAATAGACATTCAATCCAATATTATATCAAAGAAAAAATAAATATATAATGGTAATAATACTACGATAACAATCTTCTTATATGCACAAGAATACGTAATCAATAAATCCAATGGCCACTTACCGATTATCTGAGCTTTAGATGATTTTACATTGTATCTGCATGAATTGTATGATATTATTTTTCGTAGTTATTTCGAAACGTTATACAGTTTTATGATCTAATTTTATTCGTTTAATCAATTAAAAAATTTAAAATTTTAATTGAAATAAAGAATCTAATTGCAATATTATTAATATATTTATAATGTCCGTATAAATTATGGAATTATTAGTATTTATTCAGAAAAATAAAATATAACGTAAAATCGTAATTTTTAGTTCTATATAATATTTTTATTAAATTAAAGTATTTATTATATGATTAAAGAGTTATTATTTAATATGAGTTATATATTAAATATAATAAAAGTGATAAAAACAACTGTTTAATTAACTGTTAGAAAGAGCATTTTAATAATTATTATGTAATTTGTTAATATTTGTTAACAAAAGAAATTAATTAATTACATAAAAACTCGATTATTATCTTTTCCGTGTAAAAAATGAACTCATAAAAATTAAACTACAATTATTAACTAAATTGTGGATCATAGTATTAATAAAAAGTTATTAATATATATAAATAACCATTATTTTTATGCATAAAGGAGTGTAAATAGGTCATTGATGATTAAAATAAATTAGGATTAATAAATTTATCGATACAATTTGTACACATACAGTGTTTATAAATCATTGAATTAATGACTTCAAACTTTCAATTATCATGGTATTCTGATGAATAATGGACAAGTTTTCTTTATAAATAAATACAATTCATCATGTTATTTATATACCTATTTTAGTCTTTTAGAAAAAATTATACATTTAATCTTTAATGTCACGACTGCTGTACGAAATATATCTCTAATGTGTATTTATATACAAATAAAGGAATAGTTGAAAAGTAAAAGTTTGCTCACATAAATAGGTTTCAATTTTTCTTCTTGCTTACAAGTCATCATTATTTCTTAATAATCAAAACATATTCTAAAATAATTCAATATATGAGTACATTGAGTTTATAAATTAAAAATTGAATCTTTTATTAGTATTGCAAAACTTTGCATTAGAAACTTGCATGTATTTTAATATATTTTTTCTGCTTTCATCTTCGATGCATTTTTTCATTTCTTAACTGTATGTACGTACGTTATAGTTTATTTATTTAATTATTATGTTGTTAGTTTTCACTAGAGACGCATATAAAATTATAATATAAAGGAAAATATTTCATGCAAATATATTCACTAACTAACGTATATGAATACTTAAAAAGATAACACTTATTTATTATTATATATAACACAATTTTTTTACTATCGGATTTCGAATTTTTTTCAACTTTCTCTTTAACATTATTATAAATACAAACACACTCATATTGAAACAATAATACAAAATAATTATACTGTAAATAAAATTTGAAGACCTTCATTTTAATAATAATTTTCATTACATTTATTATAAAATAATTATATAATATAAGAAAACTTTATATTCTTTCTTGATTAAAAATTATCTGCAACTAAAAAAGAGACAGAGAGACGTGCAGATAGTATAAGAAGACAAAAAAGAGCAAAAAAAATGTAAAAAAATAGAAGAAATTAAGAGAAGCTTAAATATCACATCATTAATCCATTTTCAAGTAAAAACAGGACTAGAGTCCTCTGATGCGACGAGGATCCTGCAAGTTTTAACTATTGAAAATCAAATGCTACAACTCAATTCACTCAGAAATAAATATTTGAAGAAAAAAATATTGGTAAAAATTTCTTTCTTTATAAATCATTATTATTTATCGGCAGAACCAGTTATTTTTTATTCAAAATATTTTAAATATATATTAACATAAATATTTTTTTTAATAAAAAAATATAATTTTTAATGTTGAAAATATATTGTAAATTGCAATTTTTATAGAATCGTATATTATTCAGTTAACAGATAAATTAAAAAATTATAATTTATTTTTCAATTATTTAATTGTGTATAAAAAATTGTATATGTTTGTATAAAATTATTAATATCTGAATAAAATATATTTTCAAATGACATTAAAAAGTAAAATAATTTATACCTAAAGTTTAAGATACTCTATATTGATAAATGTTTTATTTATATTTAAAAATTAAGATGAGATATTATTTTAATAGTGTTGAACGTCGTTATATAAAATATAACGACAAAAATTGTTTTGTATATACAACACTTAATACATTTTCTTAATAAAATACAATAAAGAAAAAAATAATTATCCTCTTTAATTAAAAATAAAAGAATTCATTGATTATCGCAACGCAATACAATATTACTAATTCTCCCATATATCGTTACATATGAGGTTTTTTTTCAGTACAGTTCATGGTCCTCTCACGCTTGTTCTTTAGGCCACGGGATGCGTATGAGGCTACAGCCTCTACACAAAACACACCTACAAACAGACGCATACATACACTGTCCACATGACTATACACAAGCATAGCAATGTACAATTTCCCATAGGAAATACACCGCAAAACAGTACGAAGCCAGATATCGTCTGCTATTGAAGTCCGTTATACTTGCTATATGCTCACAGGGTGCCGCGTGAGCAGAGCCTGTTACCGTGTTACCGCAATTCAGGCCACAAAGTCAAAATACAGTTAGCTTTATCCGCGCTATTCTCTCTCTCTTCTCTCTCTCTCTCTCTCTCTCTCTCTCTCTTTTATATATATATAATATATAATCTGTGCGCGAGTTTTTATTCCATTTTTCTTATTTACGAAAGTAAAATAAAATATAGAATGACGCAAAAAAACAAAGATTTTATTAAAAAAAAAAAACAGATATTGAAAAATGATAGAATGAAAGTACATTGGATAATATTTTAACTTCGTTATATTTCTATAACAAAGATAGCTAAAGTATTTTTTGATTATTTATTATTGATAAAAGTAGGTGAGTGCTTAAATTACAATTTTATTATTTTTCTTCTTTTTCACAATTAAATTTTTATATTAATAAAATGTCAAATATTTTAATTTTGATTTTATAGTTTTGTTTTATAATTATAAAATAGTTATAAAATAGTTTGAATTAAATTTTCTAAATTAATTATTCTGATATGAATGACATTATTATTTTACATTATTTAATTTCTTTAATGTAATTTATAATATACATTACGATAATAATATCATAAAGATTTATAAATATGACATCAAAGACACAAAAATTCTCAGAGGGCATAAAAATAAGTATAGAAGCAGAAATGTTAGATAAAAGCAATGAAAATGACGAAAAAATTAAGAGAAAATGGAACATTATCGACATTATGGACAGTTATGAAACAAAGATTTAATTTATTTAACAAAAAGTTAGATTTTAATAAAAGAAAAAATATAGATATAAAACACGGGAAAGAAAAAATGATACCACTGAAAATATTTTGTATATATATAAAACAGATAATGGAACAAAAGCGAATAAATATTGGATGATTCCGGAACAAAGGACTTATGGATGTGAAAGAAGATAAAGACACGAAACAGCACATTATGAATTTGACAATAATGAAACTTAGTTATAACCAATGTACAAAAATTTAAATAATAGTAATAATAATAATAAAATAATAATATAAGTATAATATTAGATAACAATAGCGTGTTTCATAAATGTTTATTTATATAAATAATATAAATAATGTTTTAAAAAGTTGTTTATTAATAAAAAATAATGAAGATAATATATATGCACTGTTAAATTTTGTAGGAAGATTAATGAAATTAAAAAATCTAAGCGCAAAATTTGCTATACTCACATTCAACCCCGTCACGTCATTCGTTTCTTAGAATAGTTATTAATAATTATTGTAAAATATCTTCTATTTTATGATTTCTTTAACAGCATTTTATTTTTCACACAAAAAAGTTTATGAATATAAATTACAAAATATAATCTACAGTTATAAAAACTAGTTAAACTTGGTATACTTAGAATGTTTTAGTACGAATCGAAATTGTTTGAACAGTATATTTTATTTAAATAAAAAATATAATAAACACTAATTATTATGTTGTTTCTAAATTATAATTTCAAAAATATACTACTAATTAATATTAAATTATAATATTATCATTTATATGAAAAGTTACATTATATAAATTATATGAAAAGTCTCATTATATAAAATGTATATGAAAATTTACATTATATAACATTTATATGAAAAGTTTCATTATATAAAATTTATATGAAAAGTTATATTATATAAAATTTATAAGAAAAGTTTCATTTTATAAAATTTATATCAATAATAAGGTGTAAAATCATTAATGACTGATTATATAAAAATAAATGAGCAATGTGAAGGAAACAAAATTCAATTAATTATAATAAACTTTTTATAATAAAAATTTAGTAGAAATATTTAATTAAATAAAATAGGTCAAAGCTTTAGTTTTATTTATTTTACTTTTTTAATGAAAATTGTTTCAATTTGTTATATATAAGTAATAGAATCTCAAACATTTGTTATAAATTATATCATATATTATTAATGTGTATTTATTTTACAAAAAACTATTTGAAACCTGTATTTAAATCAAATGTTTAATTTATTACTGCTAATCAAATATAATTATTTTTTTATTATAAAAAAATCCACATAACTGATAATTTTTTACATATTTATATGTAATTAATTAAGATAAATATTAAAACGTTTATATAATTAATTAGATTTCATTATATTAAACCACAGTTGTATATAAATATTAAATAAAAGTAATTAAATTATTTAAACATTATTTCTTTCCGTTAGTTTACAAATACAATACTTATTTACAAATACATTTTTTTTACGAATAGTTAAATTACTTTATTTAAAATTTTTATTTTACATTATTCTATTGTATTATTAGTTGAAAACTATTATTTTGTTATTACTAAAAACAGTTTTTATTATGATTGTTTATTTTAATATCATTTTAATACAGATGAAAATGAAAAAAAGAAAAATCAAGGCTAGAACATACATTCACCTGCGCGTAGCAAGTTGTATTTGATAAAGGGAAAGTATACAATACAAGTATGTCATAAACGAGCATTTACAGAATCTTTTTACCAACTGCTTATATCAACAGCTTAGTATAAATCTTTTCTAGCGTAGGTATTTTCTTGTATACATAAATCGCTGTAATTATTCTATCAGTTCTCTATCTCTCTCTGTCTTTCTCTTTTCTATCTCATTCTTTTCTTATATGTTATACTTTTGTCTATTTCGAACTTGTGAAAACGAATTGCATTATGACTATTGCAGCAATGTTGAAAGTAAACTAAAACTTTCTAAATGTATGTTAAAAAGAACACAAATTTTATTAGGAATTTACCGTATATATCTATATCAATAGCTTTCTTATATTCTACAATAAATTCATAGAATATTAATTATTTAAATTTAATTATTTTAATTTAAAAAATCTTGTATAAAATCACATACATTTTTACGAATTTCTTTTTCATTATTTTTTACGATGTAAATGTATTAAAAAATGTAAACGTCAGTTTCTAATTTATTTATTAAAATAATTAATTATATATTAAAAGTTGAATTAGATTAAATGAATTTAAACATTAAATAGCTCTTCAACATTTTACAAATGTTTTTATGAAGGTAATGGTCGGTATATTAATATCTTAAATTATTAAAGAATAAAAAAGTTAAATAGTCTGATCAAATATCATTAATTAGCGTAAAGCTACACTTCATTTGACTATTTATAATCATTATAATTAAATTAATTTTCATAATTATTAATTGTTTTAATATAATACATTAATTTTGTTAAGATCTTTTTAATCTAAACAAAACAAATTTTTAAAGTTTTATACTTGTATTTATTTTATTTAACTTAATTAGATAATTTAAAATTATTTTAAAAAAGTTTACAGGCTAATCAATAAAGAAAAGAAAGATAAAGAAAGCGGAATCGGGAAAGAAAATTGGTCAAAACATTTTGAAGGAATACACGGTGGAGCGTAATCGAGAGAGAAACTGATATAGTGTGACTAGAGCAGGTATAAGAGGTGCGAGGGGATGGGACGAGATAGCATAAACAAAATGAAATTAAAAAGCACCAGGGAAGACATGTGAATTATGTGTTTCATATCCCAGCAGTTTGATCGAGACCAACTAATGATTGCTAAAATCGGAGATTTGTCGGTTAATTACAAGTTTGAGAAAGATATGTAAAATAACGAATATAAGTATACGGATCCAACCGAGAGATCTAAGTCTATTAATTTAATTATATATATGAAAAAGATGAAAGATTATATAACTTTCTTATGCTCGTGTAATTTCCGTAGTCATTGATTTCTAGAATATTTAAAAGATCTGAGATTACTTGACTCTGAATTTAGCGAAATTTAAAATATTTACAAAATAAATGTTTAAATTATTAGTAAAAATTCTCAAACATAACATTAGTATAGAATACAGGAGAGATTATCAATTTAAACATAGATGAAAATCCGCGAAATTTTGGAATATCGACAGAGTCGTAAATATAAAGAAAATTTCTTGAATATTTAAACCATTAGAGATAGAGTTATGTGAAGAATAGATGAGCACCTAAGTAATTATTGAAATAGATACAAACTGTTTTAGAACAAGGTTGAAACTATTTCCATATTTTAGCAAACGCTGACTTGGCTAATTTATTATTTCTTCATTCAAATTATTCAATCAAATATATAGAAAGTAAATTTCACCGAGTAGCAAAAATTAAGAAAAAACAATATAATAAATTTGTTTTTAATCCTGGATTCAGGGTAATAGTAGTCAAATAGAAACAAATTGAAGGCTGATTTACCTTATTTTATTATTTTATAATTAAAAATTTATTATTAAATAATTAAAAACTTAATTGTACGTAACAGTTATTCAAAATTTTTTAAAACCTTTTATGACACTATCATTAAATATACTATTCTTACTATTATTAATTTAAATACTTAATTATTAAATAAAAATAAAAAAGTATCGCTTTAATAACTACAAGGTATTAAATACATATTTTTAGAAAACAAATAATAAATTAATCAGTTATTAAAGTCAATAAATAAATTTAATCAATGATATACACATACAATGGAATAATGCACATCAAATAGGATTTTTTAGAAAATTATTAAAAAATTTTTGTGTTACAGAATTATAAATTTTTAGAAATACTTTTTATTATTTCCTTATCTAGTCGTAACTGTCTCTGTATCTGTAAATAGTAGAAATAGTTATTTAATTTCAATAATATGTTAATAATTGTGATTACAATATCATACTTTTATTTAATTCAAGTGTATACTTAACGTTTGTAGATTCATATTGTGCTGTAAACGAGGAATGTGCACGTCTAAGTTATACGTGACACGTCCAACCGGAACGTTGACGAATCCGATGATGTATATAATGGTCGAAATGTCGATAGTGATGTGTGTGTGTGTGTGTGTGTGTTTATAATTATATATACAAATACATACCACATTATTCAATTTCAATTTCAATTTTTCAAATTCAATTTTTTCGTTTCATTAATGGTTTGATCATGTTTAAAAATTTCATTACTTACTGTATTAAATATTAAAAATTATTACTTATAAGTATTGTTTTTATTTAAATATATTTAACTAGTTAAATTAGAAGGAAAAGATAGTATATGATTACATACTTTCTGTGAATAATAGACGATAATAATAATGTTTTAAACTTCATTTTCGTTAATCTATTTTATCTTCATATAATTGATGAAGACTTTACTTTTTGCATTGTTTTTTAAATATTGTTATTTAATCATAGTTATTTAATTTATATCTTTATAATAAAAATAACAATAATTATATTTATACAATATATTTTTTGGATAAAAAGTAGTTTTTACTTAGTTTATTATATTATCCATTATTTATTAATAAATATGAAATTAGATACATTTATTTGTAATTATAACACTTAAAAATAATTTTAGTATTTATTTGCTTATTTCCATATAAAAAAATTAAGATTTACTGATTTCATATTTGAAAAGAAGAAATGCAATTAGTCAATTCACATAAAAACAAGCGTGTAAATTTAAAGTTAGTATTTTTATAAAAGTGTGAAGTTAATTAACTAATTAGTTTTTTTATATAAGTAACTTTATTTATAAAACAAAATGATAAACTATTAAAGAATTGCAATAGACATATGTTAAGCTTTAGTAATATGACCGTACACATTAATGTTGAATAATAAACTATAAGTCTTTAAGAAAGCCGTTATTTCGTATTTATAAATTAACTAAACAAAAAAGGGCTAAATCAGCTGTTTTTAAAAACAATAAAAATCATTATAAGTAAAAGGAACCCATTATAAACAACCACTTGTTCCTTGCTTCGCTGACTCTAATTCAGCGATGTAATTATGTTCAATCTTATAGTTTATCTACTCCGAAAATAGCAAATTTTTATGCAAAATGTTTATTTTATCTCGGATTAATGAAAAAATGATGTACTTGATTCATTTATAGTCTCTTTAATTTCTTATTTATTCATTTGGCGTATACTGTATGATAATCACATGTATATTTCATATAATATAATCAGACTCCGAATTTTGAATGAGGACTTATAAGTACTACATACAGTACACATATAGACGGATTATAAATATATTAAACGATTTATGAATGATAAGTATGAGGTCCTAAGTTTATATATAGGTTAATAAGATATTATAATAATACTGATTCATATAACGAGCATTCCATAAAATATTCTTAAATTATAAAGTAAAGGAATATAAATGTCAAATATATATAAAATTACGACAGTCATATTTTTTGAAGACTTCTTGGAGCCATCAGCCCTTTTGATACTTTTACGCTTTCATAAAATTTAATCATGATAGGCCATATACGACTAGCATCTAAACGATTTCTATACGTAAACAATATCAGCAAAGTTTTCCTTAACTGTACAATAAGTATTTAACTTCGTAATTATCTAAATCAATAATTGAGTTGGTTTTATCTCCCTATGTTATTTATTATTATATTCAATAGAATGCAATATATTTAGTGTATTGTAATTAAATATTAGAATATTATAGTTTACCAATAAAAAAGTATTTAATTTAAATAATAAATACGTAATTTTATTTAGTATAAACTTAATTTTAAATGATTATCCAAATTAGTTTCAAATGTATAAAAAATAATTAATTTCATAAAATTATAACAATAAAATATATATAAATGAAATATGTTAAAAACTATGATATCTTAAGCAAAAAATATTGATAAATTACTTAGACAATAAGATAATACATAGAAAAATTATTAAGTAAATGAAAATTCTATAAATATATAATGTGATTATCAATGCGAAGACGTGATATATGCGATAAATATTAATTTAAAAAATATATACATCTCAAAAAACAATTCTGTTTTAAAATATTTTTTTATTATAATTTTATAAAGTTAATAGAATATAGTTAATGAAGTTTTTTTTATAAATGTTTTGACTATATTTGTAAGTTATTTCTTATTAATTCCTTCATTATAATGCTTTATAATTAAATATTTGTTATAAAAAAATATAATATACTTACTTCGAATTAAATGATAGAAAATCAAATTAGATCTCGAAGTTAGAAATATAATGTAATAACTTATACCTAAATTATATAGATTCGTAAATTATGTAGATTCCAATATATTTATGTATCCTTTTTTTCTCATCCATTATTTGTATATAATTAGTATGCATTAGCGTTTTAAAGGATTATTTTTTACTTTACTCCAAATAGCATAAAAAAAGATGTAACAACAATAATAATGCCAACAAATTAAGCAATTGATGTTCAGTTTTTAATGATTTACACCTACAAATCGTGAATGTATAAATAAGCTCTCGTATGCATATATATATAAGAACATGTATGTAAATACATAACAAAAATGATAAGGAAGTAATAAAATTCAATTAAAATAATTGAGTTTTTTTCATTTTTTGTTCTTTAATATTAATTTATAAATTAAATATTTGTTTATATAAAAAATATATAAAAATTAATAAAAATTAAAAAGAATTAATTTTAATCTTTACAATTTAAAGTAATCAGAATTTCATATGAGGTAATTTTATGTCTCAGACAATTCAATAGATCCAGTAATTTTATCAAACATTTCAAATCTGTATGTTTGTAGTTCAAGACGGTCAATGTGTAGAAATTTACAAAATATATTATAATTCATTTGGTTTATTTATATACTTTACATATTTTAGTTTCATCGATTTAAACAGAAAATCAAAGTAATCACTCACTTATTTAACTTTATAATTAGTTTTATTTAGAAACATTCTAAGTATCTAACTACTAAATATTATTTTATACTTATTGCTTGTTTTTTTTTCAAATATGTCAACACGATGCTTGTATACTTCAACTAGTTCAATAATTAAAATAATAATAAAAATTAATATATTTTGACACATTGAAAATTTTTTCATTTTTATAAATTCACTTTTTTAGAATGAGATACACATCGATATACATAAACAAATGCGTAAATGCACACGTAAATATAAATTAATTTTATATTTTAAAACTATGATTTTCAATTATTAAAAAAAATTTTGAAATTTAAAATGAAATTATAAAGAATGTTATAATTGTTATGAGGTCACTGTTTAAGAAATTGATTTAAAAATTTATAGTGAATGAACTTATAAGATAAATAAATAAATTTCTTTCTGTATTCTTAGTTTACAAAATATTTATTTAATATGATAAATTTCATACTCTCTAAATAAATGGTAGAATCTTAATTTTATGATAAATTATATAAAAATAAATTTATATTTATGATATATAAATTTATATATATCTCATAAAGATTATGCTAAGTATACAATTTACTGATTAAAAACATAAAACAATAAAATAGACATCATCGAAAGTAGATGTAATTCAAATACAAAATCCATATTCTATCTAGAATTCACATTACATTTGTAATAATATTGTTTTTATAGACTTTCGTACAATTATTTTTAAGTAGTAATAAAATTCCATTAAGGCTGTACAATCTTAATATTATAGAAAATAAATATTGTGACAAGGAAAGTAATTTTTTATTTAAATCAATTTAAATATTTAATTTATTTTTAATTTTTTCATATAATTGAAATTTTGCAGCTCAAGGAACTCGATTTCTATGTCATTTAACTTACATTTAATGCACAAAAAAAATTTTTAATTTATTGAAGATTCATCTTATAGAATTATTAATAAATTCTTAATAATATTTTGTTTATTATAATTTAATTATATTAGATATTTTTACAGGAAATATTTTACGAAATTTTACAAAAATACTTTAAACCATTTTATACTTTATTCTAATTAGCGATTTCATTATATAAATTAATTATACTATTATTGTATTTTATTGAGTATTTATTATACGAAGTTTAAATGTTTATTGACGAAAGTAATTAGTCTTATTGATAATCTTATTCATAATATAATATAAAATTATTTGTTAATACCGTGTTAAAACCATTTGTTAATAACCGTTCAATGCAACGCAAATATTAAACTGTAAATATTTAATTAGATTTAATTATTATTTTTATTGATACATGTTTGATTATAAAATGTGTGTATATATATATATATATATCATTTTTATAAGTTTAAATCGAAGCTGTAAATAAATTTGGTTGTTTGAATTTTATTAAGAAGTATTATTAAAAGATTTTTGCATAAATCTAGATTATTTTTTTATTAGCTGATATATATTGAAGAACTTTATAGATTTATATAGAATGTTTTCATCATTATGGTAGTTATCGTTGTATCTTGTTTGTAAAGTAATCTTTGCAGATAAGATTGTCATAGTGGAAGTCTTAGGAATCGAGTGGCTAAGAAACAATTACACAACGAAGACTCGTCTTCAATACAACTTCATGCTAACAAATAAGTTTCTTTATAATGCAAAGACGCAGTTGCTAAACAGTATTGGTGTCGACTTATCCATTTTTTATTGTTGGTTATTTTCACACGTGCGTGTTAATCGACGTCTGAAATGGTATAATTAAATAAATCATGATTTATTTATTTTATAAAATTTCAAGTAAGTTAATATAGTTAATTATTATTTTATACTATATTCAGCGTTCACTTATTAGTTATGCAACTTTCTGCGTTTATTTGTGTATTTGTATACTGTTCCTACAATTTTTTTAGTGCCAGGGGAATATATAGTAACGTTACCTGGGAAAATGAACTAAAAATTTCATCGATTACAAAATGATTATAACGTATAAATAATGTCTTTATCAAGTTTAATAATTATAAATTAATATAAAATATGAAAAACCATTCAAATATTGTATTATACACACAACTAATCAAAATTTCGTTGAGAAAAGAGGATGTTATAATCATTTAAATGGTATAAATTGATATATATATATATATATTACACTTTAAATTGTATCAAAGATATCAAATTATTTTTGAATAAATATTCAATTTTTTATGTTTAAATATTAGATTTATTTATATATAATAAACGGCGAATACCATAAATGGATTTTATCTTTAAATTTATTGGAAAGATATTATTACTTTAATGTATTTTATGTTTTACTCGAAGATACGCAGGTTACTTAAGTAAATTTATTAGTAATTGCATAATAATTATATTTAAGCTTTAACTTTTATGAAACTTTGTATTCATTAATATTATTTATTTTAATATTTAACTAATATAATATCGAGTAAAATAATACATATCTAGTCCAGTTTTGATAAATATTAAAAAGTATTAATCTAGAACTTTAAAACGATCCTTTCTATAAAAATGCACGAAGAGATTTACTTATATTTTTTTACACCAATGCCATACAATTATACATTAAAATTTTTTTATGAAAACTGTCATTAAAATTGATTAAAATTCATTAAATTTCTAATTCATAAAAGAATGAATTATAATATTTCAAGATCGATGATGTTCTAAAATTTTTATTTGATTTCTTTATTTTACTATTTCCTTACTTAATTTTAAAAACTTTTTGAGAAATTAAGTTTTTGTAAGTTTAATAAGTATTCCAGAGAAAAAATCTTTTTTAAATTATCCAAAAGAAATCTCAAACTTTTAAAAATAAAAATTTTGTTTGCAATACTATTTCAATGTTAATCTATATTATTTTGTTAACAGTTTAACGAAAAATCAAAAAAAATTTTTACACAATTCATGTTAGTCGGTGCAGTCATCTGTAATTGAAATGAATGAATTACCTAACTAATCCAACCATTATTAGTATTAAATTCTGACTATACCAATTCATTTTGTTGTTTGAAGAAATAGATTATTTCTATTTTGTGCATAAGCTACAAAAACAAATGTTTAAAAATAAGTTTAGTAGAGTTAGATTTTACTTATTTACAAAGCTTTATTTTGGTTGTTATAATAATTTCTACAATGCAGTTGATGAAAATTCGGAGAAAATTACAATAAAAATGCTTATACCAATCGACTAGTGATCTATTAGTAATAGAAATTTTTTTGACAAGGTTTAATGTAATGTTTAAATTTAATATAGATTGTCATAATAAAAACATACAATTCCATGTAGAAGAGGTCTAATCTGTTATATATTGGAGATAATTCTCTCTCATATGGAATAAAAGTCCACAGGCTGCCGCCTAGCGGTTGAGCAGTGGAGCGTGGGTCCGCCTCTTCAACGAATGCGAGAGGTGAATGCATAACGGGTCACCAACTAGTAAATGAGTAACCGAATCCCGGTTTTCCCACGTGTCAGGTGGACGAGGTGTATAATTGGTTAACTGTATAATGATATTTAATTATATAATTATTTAATTAAATAATGTTAATGTATAGTTGACTATATAATGGTGTATAATGGTACTTTTAACAGGTACATTTACTTTATTAAATTTGTATTAGGAACTGGAATGTTTAAAATATTTAATTCAAACATATTGTTCATTGATTAGTGCTATAATTATTTCAATTATAAAATAAAAATAAGTAATTTATTCATATTTTAATATATTTTTAAAGTTAAAATAAAACCTTTTTTTAAAGACTTTATTTTTCAATGAAATTTCAGTATTTATCTGTAATATTTGTTTATTTAAAAATGCACGCGTGATTCTTAAATTCATGAGTTCATTTAATAACATTTATTTATAAAATATCCAGATATAGTAAAATAATATTTTAATTATTTATTATTTGTTTTACATAGAAATTTTAATAAATAAAATAAAAATAATAAAAATTTAATAAAAATTAATATATTTTGATATAAAATGTAATAAATTAAGTAAACATAATTTTGATTATGCGAGTTTTTTTAAGTTACTTTAGTAAATAATTAAATACGATGTGTAAAGTTTTTTTTTAATTATTCTAATTTATCATATCATTCGTTAAATTTAAGTGATATTTATTAATAAATAGTTATATTTTAAATAAGTACTTTATGATATAAACGTATATATTCATTATATATTAATGTATGTGTAACTATGTAAACTTAATAAGTATGTGTTCGAATTGTAAATTTAATATATTTAAAATATGAAAAACATTAAAAAAAAACTAATAGATTAAAAAAAAGATGAAAAATTATTAAATTCACAATTTAGTCATTTTTCCCTTGCCTAATAGTAATTGCACGAAGATTTTAAAATTTAAAAATTTATTTCTTTAGATTATAAAGGTTTGTCTAAATTTTATAGTGCTATGTCAATTAATTAATTCTTAGTGTATTTTAAAATTTTTGAATTTATTCTTTTAAAGTTTGAAAAATATATTTATTAAATAGATTACATATGTAATGTAGAATTAAAAATATTATTAAAAACTATAATTACAAATTATGATCAATTAATAAATAAAAATTTTCAAGAAAATAAATTTTTTATCATTTTTTGAGGTTCTTAATGAGTACGTTCTAAATACATGCTAAACCAATATTTTTTTTAATTAACTTAATAATTTATAATATTTACATATTTCACAATAACATTTTTTAGTACAATATAAACTGTTTACACTTTATGATGATGTCTAATTGATGCAGTGTTGAAGAGAACGATGAGTATCCTAATAATAATCACAAACTAACACTTTAAATAATTAGTGCTCTCATTAATACAGTTTATAAATTTATTCATCTCTACAATGTTTGCATCCTTATTATTATATAACCGTTATTAAATTATGACAGATTTTAAGTTCAAAACTTTAGAAAATAATATTTTTCTAACAGTTTATTTTAATAAAAAATTTACAATTTAAGTCTATCAATTTAATAACTATATTACTATAATTTAAAATAAATAATCTTCTCATTTGATTTATTATATTTAAAAATCTTTTTTTTTTAATATTGAAAGAGAAAAGCAATGTCTCATAATAAACTATAATAATTTTTAAAGATCGCTCTCGATAATGATTAATTTAATTTAAAAACTTGTTCTTTTTTTAATTTTTTTTTCTTATTTAAATTTTAATCAAAAAATAAAATATAACTTTTTTGATAGTATATATACATTGATAGAGAAAATATTTATTAATAATTTTCTTTAATATTTTTGTAAAAGAAGTTGACGTGCACTGAAGTTATCGAAAATAAGTCTAAGTATTTTTTTCTCTCCATAACTATTACCTCGACGCATATAAAACTTTTTTCTATTTAATGTGATGTACATGCTATGAAATGTAATTCCACGACAGGTCGGTAATACATTGATGTTCGCGGAATCAACAACATAAAATTTTTTTTCACTCCTGCAACGCACACGCTGTGAAACACAATTCACAGGTGAACCTAACACACGTTGATGTTCGCTGATTAACAAACACGGGTTTTCATTTCCTCGAAAAATGTCATAAAAACAAAATAGAACAAAATCCGGCGTCAGTCAGCAACTCCTTCACGTGTGACGTTTATGAAATGCCGCGTCATTAACGATTGATGCGTGACGATTCAAACGTTCTGGGCCTATAAAAGGTGATCACAATCACACATCCAGACAGAAGAACCTTCTTGCCCCCGATAAACTATTATTAACATTTACAAGAGCCTCTCGTATTTTGAATAATATAGATAATACACAAGTAAAGAAAAGTTTTCTTGTTATTAAAGAATGTTTTCTATCTCAAGAAAAATTCCGTACGCTAACTTCTTTTTCACTTAATAAACGCTACCACTATCTTATCAAAATTATTTTATTTTTAGTCATAACCTCTTAGCAAATACTGTATTATGATAGCAAATTATACAATCGAGACTATTCGTAAAAATCTTTTAAATATTTGTGTGTGTGTGCTTGTATGGACGAATTGGTCTATACTATATCTATACCTGTTACAATATAGAAAATAGAGATATCTATCTATATTTTTACAGAAATATTTAATATAAAAATTTGCTAAAATTGTAAAAAATTACGCAAAAAATGAAAGTATGTTTATAATATGGGCGTTTTTTATTAGAAATATTTATAAAAAATAAATAAATAAATAGACTGTTAAACAATTTACGCGATAAGAATTCAAAAACTTCTTCTAATCTAAAGCTTGCTTTATTTTTAGACTTTTTTATCAATTTTATATTTTTTCCATACATGTATTTCGAATTTTTTTAATTTTTTAAGATTAACCGTCACCTATTATATACTTTTTTCCGACCATTTCTGACATATAAAAATTAATCATTTATAACGCGTAATTCTCTTGAATTTAATCAATGCTTCAGTTTTTACTCACCTACAACTACTTTACCTCACGCTAAGTTTAAAGAATTATTTTAATCCTATCAATTTTCAAGACAAATAATAAAGATAATTTTGTGCAGTGTTTAGGTTTTCTTATTAAAGAGATAAGAATTTTTAAGTATATCCAAGCATTTTTTAATTATTGAATTTTTATTCATCTGATTTAAAATTTTTTGTTCAAACTATATCTATACAAAAGTCAAAGATAGATCTTTACTTATAGCTTATTTTTGCTTTTACTGGAATATCACAAGTTCTGCTTTCGATACTCATTTTTCTAAACCAAACATCATAGCTCGAACGTATATCTTTGACCTATTACCAATAAAAAATATCACTTCTTAAAATCACTAGATACTCAATGATTTTTCTTATATTATTCTAGATTATCTGGTGGTTATAAATATTATGTTCCACTCTCTAATCTTTGTCGCGCCACAGTCTGAAAATATCACTTGTATTTGGTTGAGTTATCAAGTGGTGGTTAAAAACAACGAACCAACGTCCTTCATCAACTGCAGAAACAGACTATGCTATCTGCAATTTCTCATTTCACTTATCCGCGATCATAAAAAATGTGTAGAATCCAATGCTAGATTCCGTAACTTAGTTTCTTATTTTTTTTTAATTCACTAATTATATTATTCATTGCTAAAAATCGAATTTAAAAAATACGTAAATTTCAATCATTTATAGAGATTTGTTTTCATAATTACATTAACAGACAAAAATGCACTGCCATTCCACCTGTAACAAAATTTGATTTTACTAAAATCGTCATGTTTCATTATGAAATTTAAGCTCAGCAAGACTGCAGCTCTCGTATATTTAAAGATTTTAGGTTTAAAAAAAATTTAACCTGTTGCACTGATTATTCAGTTAGTTTTGGCTCCAATCTCCAAAAATACAGAATCTCTTCCAGTAAATCTTTATTTTCATAACAAAGGAAGTTTTTTCTTTATTAACTTATAATAATCTGTCTTTTTAAGATTTCCAGTATGTTGTACCCTTTTATTTTACTTTTTCTCATTATATTTACTACTCTTATATCTTTTAAACCTTAAAATAATTATGGTTTAGAAACATTTGCGATTCCTAGAAGTTCATAGTACGCGCTTATGCAATTTTAACCCGCGTATCTGTTACGGAAATCATAGTCTTTAAAAATTTTTTCCTCTACAGTAGGTACCCTTATTTTTTAAAAAAGGATGTTTGTCCTACCTTATTTAAATAACTTATAAATTTAATTTTAAGTTTGATCATAAAAGTAATTAAAAATATTAAATTAATTCGCTCATTACTTCTTACATCTTACATAATTTACTTAATTAACAAGTTCTTATAATTTATTGAACAAGAAATTTATCTATTTCTCGTAAATTATTATTAAAGCTGTTGTATTGTAGTATCAGTTAAAAAAAATTGATAAAAAATTGCCAAAATCACTGTGATAAAATAGTGATCTTTACATAGTCAAATCTAAACAAATGTTACATGAAATTTTAGCTGACTATAAGTTCGATAACTCAAGTAAAGGTTAAATAAAAAGAAAACAAAAAAAATTAATAAATTCAGCAAAACTTTGATGAAAAAGAATTTAGCTTTAGAAATTAAAAGGAAAGTATATCAAAAAAAGATGCCAAATATGTATTTAACAACTACAATAGTTTAGTTTAGATTAGGTGGTTTCGTTGTTTCTACTTCTGTATTGTACATTTTATGTATCCTTCCTTCCTCTTTCAGCCAATGTTTATTGTTAATTTCATTTCCTATTCTATATCTTACTAGAATCTTCATATTGATTTTTCTTATCTCTTCCCTATATTTTCATATTTATTTTTACTTCTTGTATATGTTCTATTATGAATCTTAACTTCTTTTGTCTATTTCAATTTCTTTAGATTACATAATCATTCCTGATAATATTGTCATATTTTTATCTCCTTTTCTCGTCCTATATTATTTTATCCTCAAATTTTTCTTTCCAATAGAAACTTGACCTTCCAATAATTTGCTAGAATTTGATTCTTTTAACCCTGTAATTTTCTTCCCTCTTCCTACGTTTTTTTCATATTCCTACCATTCTTCATTCTTATTTTTAAATAAGAACTTCGTTCATATTATTTTTAAATTCAACTTCAGATTTTTATGTTTTGATCTTAAATACACTAGTCCTTTTTGTAATCTTTATCCCTGACTTTTGTCTTTTGATTTCTTCTTTCCCATCCCAATATTTTTGATGTATACAGTATAATATACTCGCTATTAATATGTCGAATAATTTCATTTTCCTTTCAAAATATGCTGTGAAACAATTTCCCTATAGTCTATACTTTGTCTCAAATTATGTCTGATTTTATTGACATAAATTTCACGTGTAATTTGTTTTCATTATTTACTTTAATTTTTTATTTATCTGATGTTTATATTCTACATAATTAAAGTCCCAAATTTTTCTAGTTTTCTCGTCATTCCACCAGAACACGCTTCTTTTTCTCTTCCTCCGTCTAACTTTTTGAATTTCATAATTTTTGTCTTAGTGATGATAAACTGCAACCTCTGTTTTCTAAAAACTTTTTGAAAATCCTTAGTGTATTTTTTTACTCTTCCTCGCTTTTCTCTAGTAAGACCACATCGTCCGTGTATAGATCTGATCATTTTAAACCCTATTCTTATTTATGTACTTTAGCTTCCTTTATGTCTTCCTTCAAATCCACCATCGTAATATTAAATAAGATCGTAATATTAATAATATTAAATAATAGATTTTCCAACCCACAATTCTGTTACTATCGCATCGTCTTTTTTTATCTTGACCTTTGATCCTTTATACATGCGCTTTACGTACTCAATGAAACACTCACTCATACTTGATAATTTCATATTTTTTTAAATTTCCTTCCTATCAACATTATTAAAGAACACCATTACATCCGCAAAGCAAATAACATCCGTTCTATATCCCTTTACATATGTGCATCCAGTCTGGTCTACAAGGCATAAATTACCTCGATCGATAAATTTTGTAATCTGTACTTATTAATGTTATGCCTTTGTACCTGCTTATTAGTCTTTTATAATTTTTTTATGCATAGGCATCACCAATCTATCTCTCGAATTCTTCAATCCTCCTTTTATTTATTATCCTTTTTACAACCCTTAAAATTCTCTCAAAACCACATTTCATTAGATATCGTTCTCCTCACCAACTTTTTTTGTATTTTAGTTTCTTTATAACCTCCTAATTCTCATTTCTGAATCCCCCATTCTCTCCTACACTTTTTTCCTATCAGGTACTTTCCCTCATTCTCAATTATTCCCACTATTTTTCCCCCGCGTCTTTGTTTAAAGTAATCTATCCATTCTTCTTTCTTCATATCAAAATCTATCTTTTTCATCTATTTCTCTTTTTTTTGTTTTTCTGCTTACTACCATTCAAAATGTGTTTCCTATCTTGTCTTTCTCTACCTCTCCTACCTCCTTCTCTAGTTCCTTTCTCTTCTTGATTTTTATCATTTTCTTTTACCTCTTCTTCTCAATTTATTCTATTGTATCCCTTTTATCTTACCACATTTTTTTCTTCCTTCTCCTTTAATTTTTTTATTCTCCTGCTACTTCCTTCATTCTCGTTTTTATATCTTTCCATATTTCTATATCTTTCTTTCAGATTTTCTTCACACTTTTTTTTCAACATATCAGACCAATTTTATTTATTATCGTTGAATTGAACTACAGAATCTTAAGTAATTGAGAATTGATACAATTAATTTTAAAATAAAATTAACATTTAAAATATATTGTCATATATAAATTAAAATGCACAATCGATGTAATGTTATATACAATATATAATATAGTATAATTATATATCATTTATATTTTATCCTCAAATATACGACAATAAAAAAACTGTTCAAACCCTCATAAAGCCAATTATTAAGTCCAAATCTATTAAAATATTATGAAAAAATTTGTACTGTTGGTTTTTAAATCTAACTTTACAATTGTCATAGTTAAACAATAGAAATAACTGATCGAAAGAGGTTACAAAATCTATATTTGTGAAAATTTAAGGGATTCTTAAACGGGAGCTAAATTGAATAAGAGTTCATATATCAAACCTGTTAGATTATATAAATGAAGGTACGCAAAGTATTTTGTTTAAAGTATTTATTTGCTGAATTAAAATGTAGAAGATAAAATACAAAAAGTCACTTTCTAAGCTTTAGTAAGTGACTTGTCACGCTTGTGCCGGAAAAAGGACTGCAAGTTTCAGGTACGTTGCACATTTTGTATATTGTGCTAATGGGGGTCAATGATGACTGACATAGGGTCAATATCGAGTAACTAATATAAAAATATAAAAACATTAGAAGTAACGCGAAGCTATCATAAATAAACTTTTGTCCTTTGCCTAGGATACGCGAGTTTTCATTTATTTATGATGGCTAAAATATAAGAAATATTAACAATTAAACATGTGGAATTGTTCGAAATCTTCAACAAAACCAAATAAAAACCAAACCATGTACACAAATATATTCCTTATCGTAGTAAGAGTTTTGAAATATCTTATATATTTACGTGATTTCTAAACTTTAAATATATCTACAAGAAAGTGATCTACAAGAGCATTCAATAGTTTATATGGTCTATATTTTTTTTTCATTTTTATTTTATTATTATCTTGGAGAACAGATAATAGAGAAATAATAGATGATAAACAAATACAAAAAAATAAAAAATAATAATAAAAAATAATAATATAAAAAAGTGAGTACAATAATGAATAAAAAGAAAGTCACACGCTCACAAAAGTTTAAAGTTTTTTTCAAAATAAAAATTGTAAAGGTAAAAAAAAACGTTCTAATATGAATTGATAAATTAAAGAATTGTAAAATAAAATAAAACCTGATAAATTAATGTAGTGGAAATGACTGAACAATTCTAAAAAATTTTTACGACAGGTTTAAAAAAATTCTAAATACTTATTTATTAAAACTGTAATATATAAAAAAATGTAAATATAAAATTTAATAAAAAAAGTACGGGTTATTACACAATTACACATTACACAATACATAAATAACAAATTCTCATTTTCACTTTATCTTAAAAAGTACATCGAGTAACCTGAAGTACCAATAAATCTAGAGAATGACTAAAACTGTGATATATGAATAGAACGAAGATATCTAGCGCCCTTTCAATGACTTAAACTAACGCATCTAATGACTAAATCTTGGCTTTTAATGGAAAAATTCGAAAAATTTGAAAACAATAACCATTTTTAAAGTTGATAAGTAAAACATTATACATAAAAGCACATATAGATAGAAAGTAAACTATGTATATTGTGTTCATTCATAAATTCAAAAACGCAAAAGAATTGCTGATTTTTATCGAACCTGGTAACACAATATGGTAATCTAAATAAAGAAAATATTTTTTTTATCAAAATTATCGACTACGATAAAAATCAAAAATAAACATTGCAATAGTTTAAAAAATGAATTTTCAGAAGCAGTAACGTATCCAACAAGATAGAGATTGAACAACGAAATAAAAATTATGGAAAAAGAAAACAGAACAATTTTAGCAAATAGCCAAAAGTATAGAAGAAGCTATAAACGTTGCAATACAAATTGAACAATAATAAGAATAGAATAATACCAAATATTTCAAAAAATAAACAAATAAAATCTTTTTATAAATAATTAAATAAATTCAATAAAACGATACTAAATATGTAAAAAATATAAAACATTATATTAGATTGCCGCAAAATATAAATTATAATTAGAAGATTTTACTGCAATCTACTATCGGGTAAATAACAGAAAATTTTATGAACGAAAAACATGAAGAAATCGATCCTAATCAATTAAAAGTTTAGAATATAAATAATGCTGTATTGTAGAACATGATATGAAACATTGATAATAACTACAACGTCAATTATATAAAAAAAACTTATAGAAACTGTGACCGGTACAAAACTAGGGCTCTACAGAACAATCACTATGATTAAAACGATTATAACAATAATTATCATTGTAATTATTTGCGTAAGAATTCCATTCTTAAATAGAGGAAGGTGAATCAATAAAACAAAAAAAAATTTACATATAAGGCATGATAAATAATGTCATACGTAAGATACAGTTATGTACAATAAAATATGCGAACGAAAATCTTAATTCGCAAGATGTACAAAGTTACTAATAAGTATCAAAACAAATGATAAACCTATAAAAATCATTAAAATATGTTTCGCATAAATGAAATGCAAATCTTCAAATACTACATTAGAATATAATGAATTAAAAGAAGAGTATGCAGAATCATACGCGGCATACAGAAAGATATTTTTATAAGAAAAAGTATATTGTATAAGTATTTATAGATTCTCAAACCATAAAAATCATAATAAAACTAACATAAATCTAGATGAATAAAAATAAATAAAAATAACAATACTATTATAAATTTAGTTGGAAGAAACAGAGGAAACATAGCTTTAATATAGAATTGCTCCAGATACAATTATGAAAATTTTAACTATTAGTCTCATTTATAAACTAATGAGATTTAATACGTATCAAATAGAAACTATAAAAATCGCCTACTACAGAGTTAAAAACACTGACTGATACTTTTTTCTGCAACTAGATAATTATAGGATATGTTCATTATGACTTATAAAACCGAAAGAAAATATACTGCTATTTTATTACTAATAGATGATTAATTTAAATTAATTTAGTCTTAGATAATATGTATTCAATATATATTAAAATAAAAAGGGTCTATAATCAGTATATATAAAGGAAAACGTTCAGACGGCAATTCATAAATTAATTCATCAATAAAATCCAACAATAACGAAAACACAAAATGACTTACGTATGACGAAGAAAGAGAAGAAAAATGTTGGAAATATATAGATCATCAACAAATATGTATTCTTATTAAAGTCACGAGACCTACAAGATTCAAGACAAATATATGATTTAGCTCAAAGGCTGTTTTGCCATGCATCCGATGCTATTTTGCTAAAGATCAGACTGTCAAAAGAATAACAGATTATTTATAAAAAACGAAATCTAAAACAGCCTTTTAAAGCTAAAAAAACTTTTAATTATTATTTTCGTTGAAAATCCTCAATTCGCTAATATAAACACGGTTTATTAATAAAACTTAATTAAAAAATAGAAAATATATAGGCAGTGAAATATATTTGTCCAAATATGAGGAATAAGAATGCTAAGTATAAATATGAAAAAATTCATATATACTAGTTGTACAAACTAACGTTTCAAAAAGTATAAAATCATTACGAGAATTATGTTTACACCAAGAAATAAAAAGTATACTTATCTTAAGAAACCTCATATCCTCTGTTATCGTAATAATTATTTACATTATATATTATTATACATTATTTACATAAAAACTTAATGTTATCTTAAAATATTAGAAAAAATATTAATTGAATACGTAAAAATTGAATTTCGTAGTATTTTCACAAAACAACACATCTTGGTTTCCGTTTAAAGATAAATTTCAATTAATATACGAATATTATCAATTTGTAATAAAGGTCAAAAAGTTATTAATGAAAAATATAAGGTAGCGAAAATTGGTAATAATAAATATGCGTCTCAGCATCATATCCTAAATGTCAAACATTTTACTTGATAAAAAAAATAATTTTTGTTCATAATAAACAGTACAAATAAAAGGGCAATCAAAATTTGTATACCATTAAGCCTGCTGTAAACAGATGATTTTCTATTGAATAATAAATATAACAATAATTTAATATAAAATTGGAAACTATAAATCATGTATTATATGAATCTAATGCAGCCAAAACATACTTAAAATACTATTCAGAACATTAGGTAAGATAGTAGGAAAAGAGAAATAATATATCTATTAAACGGGCAACAAAAATGTAAGTTTAATCGTCAATACGTAAGCCCTTATAAAATTGTTAGAATAAATTATAATAACATACGTATAATATAAAATATTTACATCACAATAAACTCTTTTAAATCTGAATATTATTATAATTGTAAACGCTGTATAAATCAGTAACTGAAACAAGAACAATAAATAATACAAGGTGATAAATATTTTATAAAATAATAAAAAGTAAATAATATTATTTTGTTATCTTTAGACGGCTTACAATAATCAATAAAAAAGTTATTAACAATTACAAGACTTAATAATCATAGCTTATTAATAAATATTTAAAAAGAAAAATAATATTAATTTACATTCATATTTTTGTTTTAATAAAATATAATAAAAATAATAAATAATATAAATAATTGATAAAATTCACGATATTGACAGTGCATAAATGAGTTTATATATGAATATATAAATGTGGTATCACCTTATAATGATGAAACAAAAAGAAACAGGATAAAAATAAAAGTAGCACAGAAAATAATGGACTATCGAAACAAAATAATAAACAAAATGGACAAGGGTATTCTCAAAGTGTATAAGGGTAAAAGAAGGAAGAAAAAGAACTTCGAAGCAAAAAAAAAATAAACGTTTGGATCCGTATTGGTGGTCCAGTCAATGTTGGAGAAAACAAATACAAGAGAGGAAATGATAAAACCTAAACAGAAGCAATAAATTTGAATAAATTTGGATGAATAAACTATAAGCTTCTAAATACGCAAAATAAACTACAAATACTATATATATAATAACAGAAAAAATACATTAAAGAAACGTGTATATAAAAAAAGGAATGAGAAAAAAGAGAACAAGGAATAAAATTGTTAGCGAGATTTAGGACGATTAATAAAAAGAAAAATAATAAACATTGATTAGTAAAAGAGAAAAAACTATGCGGACTGTTCAATAAAGGAAAAGAATCAATAAAATAAATTTTTGAGGATTGCAATGTGATAAGAAAGATAAGGATATTGTACAAGATGTAACGGGAGACAAGAAGCAACAAAGTTAAAAAGAAACAGTAGAGCATGATCATAGAAGAAGTGTGAATGAAGAGGGAAAAAATTAAGTAATAAATACAATGTATAAATATAAATATTAAAGTACTAAATTTTAAGTGATATTCACATATGTAATAAGAAATTCAATTTTCATGTGCACAAAATGTCAATATCAATGTACGAATTGTTTCTAAATAAATAAATAAATAAATAGTATACATGGATATGTGAGAGTGACAATATGTAATAAAGTAATACATATCCAACACTTGAATTTTTGAGTATCTCTTGAATGCAAAAAGAAAATACACTTAAAAATTAGTTTTATAAATAAGGTACATCATTACTGTTAAATAGTAAAATAACCATTGTAATACAATAAATAAAACATAGTTAATAATTATAAATAAAATCAATTAAACTAAAATTGTGATTTTTCAATTGTTGTGTATACGCAGACATTCCGCGCAAATAATTAATAAATTTATACTGAAAAATCGTATAAAATTTTTATGTATAATACATAAAACATGCATAGAAAATGGAAAAAATAAAAAAAAGAATAAAAAGTAAAAAAGCAATAAGAAAAATAAAATTTAATATTAACTAAACAAAAAATATTAGTACAGATATCGCATTACTGTAAACTATTATTATTAATATATAAAGTGTTATAAATATGTAACTTTCTCTTATGAAGTAAAGACAGATAAAAATTATCTTTTGACCCACTAACTTACTTTCAGAGCTAAATCCCTAAAAAAAAGAAATGTAAAATAATAATTAATAATTCTATCAATAAATATAATTTTTTTTAAGAACCCAAAGTTTATGACATTGCATAAAAAATTAATCTTTACTTTGCGCGGGTACGTTTCGGTAAGCTAAATATCTATTAAATATAAAAACATTATTATTAGCACGTAGAAAATGATTGTATTATAATATTGTTGAAATATTTTAACAATACTGCCAAAAAATATATTGTGTTTAGTTAATAATAATAAGTAAATAACCTTTAATGTTTATAATAATAATTACTAAAAAAACAAACTTAATTAAGTTAGTCACAATAATAATGACATAATTAAATAATACAAAATCTTGGGAAATACATCTAATGCGATATACTTTATTAAAAGATGAAGAATATATGTAAAAATACTGATACATCATTATTGAACGACCTGCACACGAAGAACACGTAACATAAAAAGTATAAAAGGCCTATTATAGAACTAATACAACCCACTTTTTACATAAAAATCATCAACGAAAAAAATAAAAATAAATAAAGAGAAAAAGGGGGAATCAAAGCGACATAAGTCTAAAGGAAATAATGAAGTACTCGATAAGACTTCTAAGCGATTAAAATTCAAAGTGTCAATATGCCAAAAGAGAAATAAGATACTATCATCCATTACACAGTTACAAAATAAAATGAAATATTAATCATAATCTTAACCGAAAAATGATAACAATACAGGATATAACCATAAAAAATAACAGAATTAGACAAAAAAGTAAGAAAATGAAAAAAATCTTAATACAATAAATGACAAGTATAATCACGAATATCAAAAATAAAATATACAAATACTCAACAAACTTGTGCGAGAAATAAACAAAATAATAATAGAAAACCGATATAAATGTAAAAAAATAATAATAAAAATTATAATATAACATACAATTAAAGTAGCTCTATTAACTAAAACTTGGAAAATATATTTTTAGACCTAGTAAAAATATTTGGTTTCATTTACAATTTTGCTTAAAGGTTATTTTCTGGCCCATTTATTATTTTTTTTACCTATTTATTTATTTTTTTTTAATTTTTTTTATTATTTTTCTTTCCTTATTTTTATTAGTTACCAATGTTTAAAAATATAAGGCTAGTAAGATATTTCTACCCTAATACTATAACAAAAAAAAAACAGCGTGCTTACATAATCATACAAAAAGTACAACGTATATCTTAATTCTTTAAAGAAAACTTTATTTTAATTAATTCTATATTTTACGATATTCATTAGAATGAATTTCGTAATTTATTTTTAATAAACTGAAAACTCATTTAAATAAATAGATTATTTACATTTGAAGTTTTATTGGTTTATTAATTTTAAAAATATATAATGATTCATTATTTACAATTTTATTATGGTATGCAAGTTCTTCATACTTTTCTAACAATATAATTTCTAAAATTAAAAATTTTTCATTTTCAACTTATTTTAAAACTTATATCAATAAAATAAAAATATGAAAAATCTATCTCGATCAAATTTAAATTAAAAGTAACTTTAAAAAACTCAAATATTATATAAAAAATAATTAGAGTTTTATTGCAATATTCTTATGCTATTTAAATAATTAAAATACATATAAAAATACTGAAAAATATTAGAATTTTTATTTTTATAAATTGTTGATTTACTTTTTTCTTAAAAAATACTGTTAAGTAAACAAGTGATAATGTATTAAAAAATAAATAGTTTTAATAAGTATTAAATATTTACTAATAAATAAAAATTTTCAATTTGACAATTCTAATACTTGTAATGAGTAGTTAAAAATGAAACTGTATCTAGTTTTAATTACAAAATGAACTTCATCTAATAAATAATATTTAATTAATATTAACATTTTTATTTAGTATTAATTTAATCACTATAGCTGAAATATATAATCCTATTAAAATATTTTTTAAATATAAAACATTTACAAAATGTGAAATAAAATATGTAACCCATATATGTAAAATAACTAAATAATATATTCTAATAATAATACTCCAATAATACTGTTTTAAAATGAATTAAAATATATAATTAAATAAATAGTTTTAATACATAAATAACTAAAGAAATTATTTAAAAATTATTTTTTATATTAATTAAATTATTAGTTTCTAATTTTAAGTTTGTTTTTTAATACGTAACTTGTACGTCTACATAAGACATTAGACATGATTTGTACATCTTAATAATTTCTATTTAATAAAAAAGTTAAATTCTAGACATACGTTATATAACTATGTGTACACCATATAATTTAAATTCAAATTGTCCAGTATATTTCACTACTTAATTAACTAATTTATATTATATTTGCAAATTCAAATGCTGCTAAAGTATATTTTATTTTACTTACAAACATATTTACTGGACATGTACACGTATAATATGATTTTTCAATAGAATTGGAGATTATTTATTAGTCTCTGTATAGAAATACTATTAATTCATTATGCCGTATTTAGATATTGCGGGTTCACATATTTTTAATCTTTATTTTGATATCTTAAACTCAACTTCATAATTGCTTATACACTTTCCATGTATGGAATGGTTTAAAAGATCTTTAATTATAAGATCTTTATTTTTAGCTAAGTTAATACAATGATGTATTCTTCTTTAATGAAAGAATTACCATTTTTAGTTTTATTTTCTTATATGCATTAACATGTTTGATAAAATTCATAAAATCAGTTTACTTAAGTAAACTTTAATTTGAATTCTTTGTGATTTTAGTAAAATCTATAAATGTTTAGTAAAGCATTTTTCAAAAAACAGTTAGGCAATAATAAATAATATTTAATAGTACATCAATGTTCATCATAAAATGTTCAATAAGATCAATGAACTGATTTTAAGAAATTAAAATCAAGATCTTTTTAGACGTCAATTTATTTTAAAATTTATAGTGATTTATTTAAAACTAAAATTCATAAAAAAAATTATTTTTTATTTATCAGTATTTTAATTAAAAAAATAATATATATTATAATGAGTTTTTTTTTAAACAAAATTCTATTCAAAGTTGTATTGAATTATATATAATTTTTGTAAAAGGATAAATCTACTATCTGTTTAAGTACGTAATAAACCATGTATAATATTATTTTATGGAATTCAGAATTGTTTAAATAATATAGTATTTATGGTATTAATGCATATTTTACATTTTTTGCAGGATTATACATGTACCAGATATAATACCAATACCCAAAATTCTTTCAGGAAAAGTGGGGTAAAAGAATTTACCTATTACACCTATGAGTCTTCCTTCCACTAATCAGATTCTGAAAGAGAAAGAGAACGAGAAACTGACGGTTCTTTCCGTTGGAACCAACCTATGACGACGAATCGCGGTTCTGTCTTTCTCGACGTGCAATAAGGTGCCTTTAGGAAGATAGTGGGGGTACCACACAGTGGCTTTGCTAAGCACGAAGGAGAAAAGAGTGAGAGAGTGAGAGAGAGAGAGAGAGAGCGAGAGACTTAAGCGAGGCCACTCGCTGTAGAGCTGTCAGAGCTCTGTGGGGCACGGTCATGCACACAGCAGTTATTTAGTTTCCGGTAGCTTCGCTGTCGCTCGTTCCTTTGCGACTTATGTCCGAAATTGTTACCCAGGTCATAATTAGTTGTCCCACAAAGAGGGGCATGTGAATCTTCACATTTTTTATATTATGGCAACACAACTTGACCCCACCGGTCTTTATTGACACGGAGGGTTTTTATTATACAGGAGAAATTTACTTCAAATTGATCATCGATTTTAGAATAATGGACAGTGGACTTGATCCTACTGGACTCTACTAAAGTGCTAAAATTCACAACGGATTCAGGGCTAGTGAAAGTTGGATTAGTCGAAGGTATGAAACCTGTTAAAAGCTATTTATGATTTAGTTAAAATGAAGATCCTCGACCCAACCGGTCAATATTGAAATAATTACACAAGGTGTTACGAGTGATACAGTAGCGGAAGTGGTCACGCAGGATGACACTGAACTACTGAAGTAAAAACGCGTAGCGTGAGTTACAATCAAGGTCAGGCGCGATATGGCCGCCATTCTCGACCCTACCGGTCAGTACTGAAAGAAAGGAGGTACAAAACTCGTTAGAAGTGTAAAATCAATCTTTCACGAGATTTGAGATTATTGCATGTAGATAATTCGTATAGAAGAATGACGGTAGAGGGAAAAGGAAACAAAAGAAGTGCTATTGTGATGAGAGGAAGGGAAGAGATTTCATCAACAAATCTTAGAAGATCGGTATGGAGCATAAACATACGCAAAGGCAGACGACATCAGAAACAGCCGGAAGACGACAACGAAGCGCCGGTTTCACGATAAGCAACGTAGAAAGAGAAAGACAGACGGAGAGAGAGAGAGATAGAGAGAGAGAGAGAGAGAGAGCAGTGCGGTCATGTCAATGCCCGCTGAGATCGTTAAGGTGAGTGGGGCGCCGAGTTATGTGCACTTGTCATCCTTATACCATTTTTTCTGAGTTAGTAAAGGTATTTAGTTAAATTATTTTATACATTTATTTTTCCATTTTTTGTTTTCGTGAGCAGATTTAAACAAATAAGAAAAAAATATTTCTAATATTATATAGTCTATTTAGGTATAATTAATGCACAATTATTCTTTTTAATTTAGCTAATAATTTAATCTAACATTTTTTTATTCGTTATAAATTAGTAAATTATATTTTATTTAGAGTATAAAACTTAAAACCATGATTTAATTATATTTATTTAATTCATTTTTATTATAAAACTAATATCACTATTTTTTAATTTCTCATAAACATTATATTTTTATTAAATAATTTATTAATAGTATTAATAAATATTTTCTACAGTGATTTAAAAATTTGATATATCAATTATACATTTTATGAATTTGAATATATAATTACAAAAAAAGAATTATTCGTAGTAAAATCTTATTTGGGATAAAAGTTCTTGCAAAATTTTTAATAACTATAGATTTTGCAAGAATTTTCATAATTTTTTAGAATATAAATTAGTATATTTGAAATAGAAATTTAAAATTCTATTTTTACTTATTAATATAAATAATTTCAACTTAGATTATAGCTATTTAGTATTTTAATATACACAGTTCTGTTATTTTATTGTATTAATTTCAACTTATAGACATAGAAATTTTTTTTGTTAGATACATATAAATATTTAAAAACCATATAATGTATTTTTAACGTTAATTGAATGCTAAATACTCGTATAAAAAGGATTAATGTTTAATTAAAATTATAACACAGTAAAAATGTTTTTATTTAATTGATGATAAACTTTATTTTACAAGTAAATTAAATGAGAATATAAATTATTATTTTACTTAATAATTTAATTTCGGATTCAATATTCAATAATTCAAATTAGGATGTTCTTTGTTAAATAGTTTTAAGTATATTAGATTAATTTAAAATTTTAATACAATTTTGTATCATAAAATTTGAATATAGCAATAATAATAATATGATAATAAATCTCATTTTCGTATTTTATTTTTTTTACACTAAATTATTAAAATAATTAAATAATAAATTAAATTCAATTGAATTAAAATAATTATTTCTGTTAACTTATTCATGAATATTTATATATCTATTTTATTATTATTAATAAAATAGTTTTAAGCATAGGATTTTTCTATTAAGTTACTATAAAAAAAACTTGTTTATCTTAAAAATATTTTCTTCAATAATTGATTGATGAACAAATGAATACCTTATAATAACTATTAGAATTTTGGAATAATATTGAATCCTTACGTAGTATAATAAAACGATTAAATTAATACAACAAAAACATTATATCTTAATTACAAAACGAATTTTATGCTAGGATTTTCATATTTAATAAATTGACACTGTTAGTATTACATAATACAATACAACCTAATTTTTTAAAATGAATAATTTATTTTTATTCATTTTAAATCTTTTATTATCATCTTGTAAGTTTGAAGTGCTTGTGAACATTAAATTACAACAGGTTTTATATAATACTCCATAAAAAACAATTTGAGATTTTCTATCTACAGTGTTTGAAAACAATTTAAATATTGACAAATGTTTTATGAAATACATTTTAATATTTATAATGTTAAATTATTTATTTGCAAAATGAATATATTAAGAAAAAAAACATCTAAAAATTTTTCATAGCTATTAATTACTGGAGCGTATACTAATTTTATTATTTACACTCTCACTGAAGAAAATAATATAATAATATAGCAATACATATAAGTTCAATACATCAATAAATAAATTAACGATATTAATTAATTTTTAACTATAATCCAATAAAAAAATATTAATAATAAATTTTTAAAATAAAACAGATACTGTGATTTAATACAAATCAATTTATAATGAAAAAATTAAATTTTATCATATTCGAACTGTTGTCTTATAATTATTTATATATAATTGATAATAAACTTATAATTAATAAGTTATTTTTTTATTTAAAAAAATAATAATTATTAATTAATTATATTATTTAATTATAAGATTAATTTTTATGTAAACCTTGTATAACCAAATAGAAGATTTCAGAAAAAATACATTTATAAAATACTGAAATCAATAAAAAATTATTTGGTTATTAAGTAAAATATAGAATGTAATTTTATATTGTTTATTAATTTTTTATGTTCTTATTTTTTTATTTCTATTTTGAATTAAATGTTATACTACGTAACATACAATATATATACTATAATTTATATTGCGTAACAATAAATAAAATGATTTACCATAAAATTATTTAAAACACTTCCGTATGATGAACGCTTACTAATTATTATTCTAATTTATGAATTATAAATATATAAATCTATTCAATATTTATAAATTATATGAATTTAAATAAAACATTTAATTTTATATTTAAATTATTTTTAAATTAGAATTTTAAATTGTCATTTTGAAAATTATAATTTATTATATATTTTGATTTTAATTTCTTTGTAGTGACAAATTATTTGTAGTAACAATCATGAAAAAAGTCATTTCATGTAATCAATGTAACTACGATTTTTCTCTTTGTTACAGTTTTGTTTTAAAAAAAATGTAAGCAATATTTCTATACGTATAATGCTTTAATATTTTTATTAAAAAAATTTAGCATGTATACAATTTATAACACGAAGAGAAAATTAAAATGACGAATATGGAAAAATAAACAATAATATTTAAACTTTATTGTTGAACAAATATTATTTAAAACAAAAAACAAATTTGTTACTTGACCTTTAAATTAATAACAAAATAATTATCTAAGGAACGTATTTTATAAAAAATAATAAATCCAATAAATTTTTTATCGATCGTTTAAGATTTAAAGAATTTATTTTAAATGCTTCTTTATTTTGTACTATTTAATACCTATTGATAAACTAAAATTATAAAATAATTTTTTAAGTAAATTTTTTTTATTTGAAGAATGATTACTCTTACATTTTAACAACTTTATATCAAAACAATGATAAAAGACTTTGTTTAAAAATATATTTTATAAACGTTTTAAAGTATACATATTTTTATGGTTCTTTTTAAAAATTGCTACAAGTAGTAAATAAGGATCTTTCATTAAATCTGTATCTGGACTGATTTGTACATATTTAGTTATATAATTCTGATAAATAGTTATCTTCTAATATAAAAGGTAGGTACTGATATTTATTTTAATAAAAAACAAACATATATGATCAAAACTATATAAAGTTAATATAATAATTAATTATATCGATCAATTTTTTTCGATTAACTTGTAAATTACATTTATTCGGATTTTAGAATAATGGAATAGATCAAATAATTAGATGTAATTTTTGATAATTTTATAAAAAAATAAATGGTAATATTTAAATTATCTTTTTTTATATTTTTTTTCAAAGTTTGATATAAAATATTGAAATCATGTTTTGTTCAGTATTAAAATTATTTTTTAAATTAAAATAGTAAATATGTAATTATCTAAATAATTTTATTGAACTAATAATGTATGATAACATTCGCAATATCATGTTTTTGTAAAAATGATAAATATTTAATAAATTTCTGACAATATTTATTAAATATACATTAAATATATTTTGCGACAATTATAACATTAATATACGCAATATATTAATGTTATGTAAATTAATATGTATGCAAAAATATGATTTGAGCAGAGTATTTCTTTCTGTAATAGAATATTTCTTTTAACTGATTTTAAGAAAAAAATATTTCATACTAAGACATAAAATAACTATTTATTTTATGAAAAAGTAACCTAGTGTTTACATAAGAAATTACTTGAAACGTAGATGATATTATTATAAAAGTTTTTTCTTACTTATTTTTTAAAGGTAACATGCAGACATAACGTACTAAACAGAAAACTATCAACTCTAATTTGGTTATCTTTTTTTTTTTAAAACCCGTATAAGTTTACCATTTGTGAATATATAAACCGATGTTTGAAATTCAAAATTAACCTTAAGTCTCATGGGAAAGACAAGACCTCGGTGTATATAGTCGATAGTGGTGCGAACACTCGTTCGTACATTCGCTGGAGCTTTACCAAGTACTTCAGAACTCGGAAGGCTCGCATACCTGGGTTCATTGACACCACACTTGATTTTTGGGCATTCATCTCGTCTCTTTTGCGCTTCTTTACTTGCTTGTTCCTTACCCTGGCAACCTCGACTCTTATACTTCTGCGGTTTTCCTCTTTCTTAATCATATCGTTCCTCTTTCTATCTCACTTGTTTTCTCCTTATCCATCGACTGTATTATTATTTCTTCGTCCTTCGGTTTCATTTTACTTGTTTCTTACACACAAACACACACGCTCACACACCACACACACACACACACACACAGAGCATTTGATGTTTCAAGTCTTTTTATTATTTTCCTTTCATATTTCTTTCTTACTCTATACCACTATTTCTTTTAGCTGTATTTTGTTTTTCATTATTGCAATCTTAGATATCGGTAAATTATATACTTTTTAATTTAATAGTAATTTATTTATCTTCATACTTTACTAAAATTTTTTGTATTTATTTCAAATTGCTATATCCCATTAATAAACTTACTCAAATTGCATGAAATAATTTTTTGAAAAAATTTAATACATAAATAAACTTGTGTATCAAATAATGTAAAAAAATGTAATTTCATGTAAGTTTTGAATATTAAAAACATTATAATTTATGGTTTTAGAAAAAATTTTATGGATAATGTTTGAGTTAATTTTTTAATAAAAAATTTATTTATAAAAATATACAATAATTTTTTACCTTTTATGTTATTTTTATTTAAAATAAAACGTATTTATTATGCAGTACTTTATTATTCTACTAAATATTTCGAAAACAAAACTTAAAATAATAAACAAAACGGATAAGGGTATAACTAACTATAATAAATGAAAAAAGCTAAAGAGGGAGAGTAAAGGAGAAAGAAATAAAAAGAACGAAAAAAACTAAAAATGATATTTGATCTAAAAAATATATCGTCTTGATGGTATAATATCATTTGCATTCCTATTTTCTTTTCCTTTGTTTTTTTCTATTACCATTTTGTTAATTAATATCATTGTTTAATTATAGTTATTTTTTGTCTCTTCAATCAGATCAAGTTTTAATTCAAGATATTTTTTCATAATAAAATTTTATGAAACTATTAAAAATATAGAATTACGAATAATAACTAATAAGTAAATTCAAATAAAATTTCAGTAGATCTTCGAATAAATTATTTAAAAATTAGGAATTAAATAACTTAAATAATTTTCAGAGATAAGTACCTAATTTTATTTTTCATTTAAACTCAGAAAATATTTTATGTAACTGATTAATATTGTAGATTTTATAAAATATTCTTACTTTTAAAACCTATATTGTAATTAAAATATAACATATTCTTATTCATAGTTTTTAGAAATATAAATTAGTGCATATATATTTAATTATGATAGAAAATATTTATACTATGATAGTTAAATTAAAGGTAGAATGAAGTTTTTAATTTTTGTTTTTGTTGCATTTTCGACATTTATCTAACGAAGATAAATTAGATAAGATTTTTAATAAAAAAACAATTTGTAATCCTTTTGTTGTACTAACCCTATTTTGTAATAATAGTAATTTAAAAATATTAATTTATTAATGTAAAACTAAATTATTTAAAATTTAGTATTCATTTAAACACTAATATAAATGTCTGTATATATATTAAACTTTATTTTTCAATTTTTCGGTAATACATGTAACAAATGAAACTATTTATTCATGAATAATAAAATAATAGTTTAATAAAAAATAAATGTGTTAAAAGATTGTATAAGTTTTTTGACAAATTGTATTATTCGTAAATGACTCGTACCAGGATAGTATTAACTTTAAAACTTATTTGAAATTAATTCGTATTTACGAGTTATCGCGATTTGATACAGTCAGTGTAGCTCTTTTCGATTATTCAGTATTACTGGAATTACAAGCATATCAATAATTTTATGATTTATAGATTAGTTTCATCATTTGTTAGTGAAATTTGTAAAAACTGTTTTCTTTTCACTTACCTTAGACGTTACAATGGATTTTTTTATGTAATTTCATAATAATATGGCATATAAATTTACATTAAATAAACTTGTAATTTATAATACAAACTTAATTACTGCGCAATGAATCATGATTTTTAAATATTTAAAAATTTTTTTAAATTGAATGTCTCAATTGAATGAACTCACATGAAGATGATATTCATATTACTATTCGCAATATACGCAGGAATGATAAATCGATAATTGTTCCTAAGTGAATTGTAAACAAAAATTAGTACTAATGTTTTATATACTTATTCAATTTTATAAATAAAATTTATTTAAAAAAAAAATTTTTACGATATTAAATTTTATACTATCTAGATTAAAAAGTTTTTATTTTTCAAGCTGTTATTTAACGAACTAAGTGTTAATTAAATGTTCTAATTTATTTAATTAAGATAAAAATTAAATTAAATTAAATCAAATTAATTAATTTCTTAAATGATACTTGAATAGATTTGATCACTAGTAATTTTGTTATCTTAATAAAATAAATATTTGTGGTAGAAATATATTCTTTCATATTATTTTTAATTAGACTTTTATCTTGAAACATTGGAATAAAAATAAATTTAAGAAATAAATTAATAACTATAATCTTTAACCTTATCATGATGTAAATAAAAATAGAAATTTTGTGATAATAAACAATAACGTTCATTTTTAATATTAAATTACACTAATTACATAATTTTAAACATTACTATCACGTAAGTTATAAACTTAGAACAGCTGTTACTAACATTTTAATAAAATTTGTTTACTTTGTAAACTTTGATCGTCTAAGCAGTATAATTTATTTCTGCACCATCGATTCTCTGCATGTTTTTGTTTCTTCTATTTCTCTTTATAAAAAATTCTTTCCTATTTTGTAATTTTTACTCTTAATCTTCGTTTTCCTCTCATATACGTCAACACTATCTTATTTCAGACGTAACTCTTTTTTACCGAGTAACTGCTATTCCTGTTACTGCTGCTACTGTTACTACCTTGTTGCTTCTCCAGTAGGTAAAGTTCATTCACCTTTTCATCCGTGTGTCGCAGCACTGTTGATGGTAACAATTCAGTCTAGGCTCGGATAGTTATAAATTGATAAAGGATTGTTATTTTATGAGTTATCTTTAAAAGTCAATGAAGGTGAGAAATAAAGCTTTGAAAAAAGATCATTTTTTTATTTCAAAATTTTTATATTTAAAATTTAAAAATTTACTTTTAAAAATTTTTAGTTTTACTAGTTACTTTTTTAACTAGTAAAGTTTACGTAATTAAATTAAAAAATTTAATTAAAAATTCTTAAATTGTCATTACTACTATTTTTTGCTAAAGATAAAATATTTCAATTAATTTATTAACTTAATAAATTAAACAATTATTATAAATTATATATTGTTGAAATTTATATTATATTATTTAAACGGATTTTGGTGTCAAATGAATTTTTAATGAATACAATAAAATGAACTTCAATTATATACTACATATAAAGTAATTAATTTATATTTATATACATATTATAAATTCACATTTAATACTTAATTTTTTATTTATTTACATTCAATATTTAAATTAGTCTTTACAATTTTTAAGAGTCTTGACAATTTTTTTTTAATGGCTACAATCCTAATATGTATGTGTACATATATATATATATCTATATATTTGTTAAAAAATGAGCGTTCATCCTTGTACGAAAATAAAAATTAAAAGATAAGAAAAGTTACAAGCTAAACAATTATCTAAATATTTAAAATTAATTTTTATTTATTAACAATGTTTCAAGTAACTTTTTTATAAGAGTTCGTAGGAAACTGATGCCTATATACATGCAGAGGCAAAGGTTGTAAATAACTCTTCGTTGTTAATATAAATTAAAAAAACTCCAGATATATGGAGAAAAGAATAAGAAATATATAGAAAGAAACAGAGCAAGAAACGGAATTAATAGGAAGTTAAAAAAAATTACAAAGAAAATATTTCATAATAAAAAAAAGGAAAATGTTTAAATAAGACATTAATTTTATATTTTGTTTTTAGAACAAATTTATATTTCAATAAATTAGAAACCATAGGTTTTAAAGGTAAATATTATAGGAGCTATATTACTTGGGCAACTATTTTGTTTAATTTAATGAGCATTCACTGAATTAATCAAAATTGAAATAATTTTTATGAGGTCGAATGAATAATTTTAATACAATAAACTTCTGAAGAGTTATCACAAATTACTTGAAAAATAGTAAAACATTAAATCATTTTAAAGTATCATTTTAAATATTTATATTCTAATTGATGTTTTAATCAAAATATCAAAAATTTAAAAATTTAAAAACAAAATTTAAAACTAATTTTGAAGTTATTTTATATTCATATACAGAATCGATCATTTGATGAGAAGCTTTATAAATTTAAATAAAAAGATGATGCAATGTCTTGCATCATTCAAGTACTTAAACCAGCAGGGAAATATCTTAATGATATCTTTCTCTTGTTCCTTTATCTAATCTTGTAATTTGATACAATAAATGTATAAAACTAAGTATAAAAAATAATTTTTGTTTAAAAAAGAAAGGTAATTTTTTTGAAATTTATTTATTTAATAATAAATATTTAATTTATTAAAAACAAAATATTAAATTATCTTATTATTATTATTATATTTTTAGAATGTAATATTTATTTTACTTTAATAATTTTAATTAGGAATTTTTATTTTATTACATAATGAATTTCTAAAAATTTACTGAGAGTTATATTTTATTTTTAAATACGCTTAATAATATCATATTTAAAGGAGACCATTGAGATAAATTATTTTTTAATTATATTTTGAGTTTATTAGATACAGTTCAATGACATTATTTTAACAAAAATTTTTATTATTAATTAATTTTTACATCTGTTCATTATAAATAAAATTTACGCACATAAAGAATGTTTTATTTTTCTCTTAATATAAAATATTTTTTTATCTTTAATTTTTATGCATGAGTATATATATATGTATATTACGCTTATTTTTAAAATGTTTAAATTTCTGAATCTAATAATAGCTTTGAAGTTATTCATTCTTATTAATTATTGCAAATTTTAAACAAGTATGACGTTTGTATAAAATAATAGTATCAAAAAATTGTCCTTGATTTTTTATAATATATTTTATTATATTTATATGAGATTTTCTTAAATAAATTTTTTTTTAAATATATATTCTTTTTAGCTGTCTCTCAATTAATTTTATCTTTTAATACTTTTTGAATATAATTAAAAGTTAAAGAATATATGTCTAAATAATTGTAATTTTTGTTATATTGTAATTATTTGTAAGCACTTTACTATGTCGTAAAGAAAACTGAGCATGAAGTGGCATTAAAAATAATTCATTATTTAAAAAATTAGGAGAAAAATATGCTTAAACATTAATTCTCATTGTAAATAGAGTAAATTAGTTGCAGTCTAATACAGAAGAGAAGGCGCGAATATGTGATTCGTATATTTTCATTCAAAGCTTCTTTTTTATTATAATCCAGTATATTTTATGTGTTATGCGATGTTGAAAAATTTCAATTCAGATTATTTATTACATTTGTTTTTCGATAATAGAAAAAAAAAAAAAAAACGATCGATAAAAAAAGTGATGAAAAAATAATTCTTATATTGTTTTAATGATAATGATTTTAATATTATTTAAAATTATATTAATTTAAAAAAATTAATTTTTTATTCATATCTCAAAAGCCTAACTTTACTATACATAAACAAAAAAGAAATTCTGTATATTCATTTATATTAACACCAAAAATTATAATTCCATAAAAAATATAAATAATTAATTTATCAGTTTTAATATTTGAAAAAATAAGAATTAACAATGATTAAAATAAGTTTATAGATTAAATATATAATACATTAAAAAAAAATAAATTATAAGTAATTACTAGTAAGTAATTACGTTATATATCCTAATCATAAATTGTATTATTTATCTTTGAAAATTAAAATTTAAATTAATTTTTTTATTTTTGTACAAATAAGTAATTTACTTTAGTTTAGGATTATAATTTTTTATATAAATATATTCAATTAAAACAATCACTTCCATTTTTATATAAAAATATACGATAATATCGGTTAATAAAAGAATTCAACTTTTTTTAGTTATTTTTTAGTATGTACTTAAATAATAATTAATTGAGACAAGAGATGGATTAAGAAAAATATATCGTATTATTTAATGTTTGAATAAAATTAAATGAATTTTATAGACATAATACGTATAAAATACAAAGGTCGTTAAGCTCATTAAATTAGAAGTATATTTGAAATGATAATCGAAATTGTAATCTTAACATCTTTCAAAAAATTTCAACGATGTGAAAAATAAATTAAATATATATATAATCTTATTCTCTTTTTGTCTTTGTTTAAATGCAATTGATGCGATTTTATGTATACACTTTTATATTATATAAAGAATTCATTTCGTGCAAAAAATTTCCTATGTTTATGTCCACGAACACGCGATTGTATTGAAATATAATGTAATACGTCTTTAAATTTATTAAGTGTTTCTATATTAGAAAATTGATTCGTTTATTTTGAAACATTGAAATATATTTTAGAATAATTAATTGAATTAAAAATTAAATCAAATTAATCAAGCAATTATTTTTTATCGAGTATTTTTAATATTTTATTTTTGTTGGAATAATATAATAAAAATAAAATTGTAATCATATATATGTATATAAAAATATATACAGAGAAAGAGAGAGAGAGAGAGAGAGAGAGAGAGAAGATACACAGAAAGAGGTAGACAATGAGAGAGGGAAAAAGAAAGAATCAGTCTGGAAAAGTAGGTCAAGTTGACGTATGAACTCCACTTCCAGCTGTGTAGACTAGAACCAAGTTCAGGGACATGTTGCAGCAGTTACGATTCTCTCTCTCTCTCTCTCTCTCTCACTCTTTGTGTTTCTCTCTTCTTCCTTTACTACGAATTGTACACCAGACAAAATCATCGAGCATAATTATACGTTTATATTTTACTAAGAAAGCATAAAAAATATATAATATATACTTTAAATATGCCATAAATATTTTATGTTTATTTATACTACAGAAAAAAACTTGTAAGATTTGTAATTGCAATATTATAATATTTTTTTAAATAATTAAAGTATCAAGATAGATTATTTTGGTCATTTTTTTGAAACATAATGAAAATATTTAGAAAAAAATCTTAAAAGATGTAAAAGAATATTGTACATATTTTTTATATATGCACAATATTTACTAGTACTGAACTTATTTAACACTGTATTTGTCACATATTTTTGAAATTGAGAAACACGGATTGTATTGATTAGAAAATAAATGTTAATATCAATAATAACAAGTTGCAAACATTTATTAATTAAGTACACAGTTACGCACAGATTGAATTTGATTATTTTTTTAAGATATTTGTTTCTTATTTTCAGTTTTTCCATCCATACACTTGATTTAATGATACACGTAATTATTCTTTAAAAAATTTATTAAAAGATACAAATATCTGAATAAATAAGTTTTAAATTCTAGCGTATTAATAATATGATACAATAAACATTATAGTGATTTAAATTATTATCAATAACACAAAAAACGTAAAAATTCGATACAGTATTATTGTTCAATTACTTTAATCTTTTATTTTTAATTTTAACATAAAGTATATGTACTACATTATGTGTTACCATATTTACATTTTTAAACCCTTAAATTTCTGTATTTTCCCTCGAGTTTTTAAACAAATTGATTTATATTTCAGTACAATATTTATTAAAGGCATATATATGTTGACCTAAAAACTTATTATATGAGTAAACGAATAAAAATAAAAATAATTAGTAATAATGTAATAAATACGTTGAATTAAATACTTTTTTTAATATATATATGAATAAATTACCTAAAAACACAAATACTTTTAAAATTTTTTGAATTATTCGTATGCAATATTGTTTTACACAAATTTTTTTTATTAAATTAAAAAAAAAACAAGAACAATACGTTCAAATAATTCAATATATTCAATATTCGACGCGAAATAAAAAAATATTAATTTTTAATTTTTCGTTATATATTCACAATTTTAAAATTTTTACATTTGCAAATGTTTTCTAAACTGTATTATTATATTTGTTCTCAAAATATGTTCTAAAAAGTTATAAAATTAATAGAATATTTATTTTCTAATACGTTATTCATAACATATTACGTTATAAGTCTATCTTTTATAATACACTAAAATATATAATTTATATATTAATTTATTTGTTAATACATAACTTTATATCAATACTTCAAATTTATATATTTTTTATTTTTCAATATAAAATACTGCCTTTAAAATAACTGATATATTGAATTAACACATATACCTTCATTTTCTATCAGATATTAATCATTGAATAATTTTGCTAAAGTGAGAAAGGAACAACGTTAAAAGAAGGATATATATAAATAAAATTTGTTGATACATATTTTAAGAAAGTTTTATTAAAGTAAAAAAGAAATATTTATTTTTAAAGTTTTTAATGTTTATGACGTTTGTAAACTTAAAGCACATTTAAATATTTGAGAAAAGAACTTAATTAGAATTATAATATAATTGAAAAGTCATTAATGATATAAAGAATAATAATAATAATAATATAATTTTAGCTTGTTCTAGATTTTGAAATTGAATTTAATTTTATATTTCCATTATTAGATAAAGCATTGTTAGTTTACAGAATAAAACATTAACAAAGTTAATAAAATTTTTTGTCGTTTTTATACTATATCGTGTTATTAATATTTGATTAAATGTTGTTTTTTTATAAATAGTAAGTAGTATTTAAGTTATATAAGGAGTTAATTAATAAAAAATAAGTATTTATAGCATTAGAATATTATAAAAATATATACAAAAATATAATATTTAAATAAAATATTTCAAATTATATGCATATAGTTTTAATTGATCGCTTATACTTCATTAAAAGTTAATAGAAATATTTTCTTTTAAAACAATGCTGTTCAATAAGTTAAAAAATAAATAAATATTGCTAGTTTCTTCTAAATTTAGAGTTATTTAAAATTTTTAATTAAAAAGATTTATAGATATATTATTTCATATTCACGTTAGGTCATTTTTCTTATTAAAATAATGAAGATACATAAAATCATTCAAACAATTTTCTATAAATGAGCTTTTACATATCAGTAAAGTTGATAACAAAAAATGATAAAAAGTAAAAAATAAAAAATTTTTTTTAAATCTTGCTTTAAAATAATGTATTAGACAATGTTTTTAATTTAGATAGTGATGATCATTTCTTTCTTATTTAATTTCTTCTTCCTGTCTCTTTCTCTTTCCATTAATTACTCTATTTTCTAAGAATACTTTCGAAGTCTTACTACACACATAGGATAGTATAGCATTATTTTTTATAGCATTTTTATAGCATATCTATAGCATTAGATCTATTATCTTTAAATATATAAATAGCTGAATATTATAATAATAGTACATACACAATAAATATTAATTATTTTTGAAAATTGAAAGATAATTATTGATAAAGCTTTGCTGAAACGATTAAAAGTTTTTTAAATCAATTTATTTTAATTTTTTTATCCAATTTTTATATATTTACCCTGATAATTGTAAATGCCTGTTATAGTAAAACTCTAATTAATCAGCGTAATGATATTATAGCAATAAATTTTTTTTAATAATTAATAAATAAAGTTAATTTCTTTTCATATTACTGAAAAGACTTTCAAGAAAAAGAAAATAAATGTAAAATGCTTTAAAAGTCATTAAAAAATATTTATCCTTTTTTTGAATATTAATTGTTTAAATACTAATAAAAAATGACGTAGAATTTAAATTAAATAATTTTTTTAGAAATAAAACTATATTTTTTGTATGATTTTAATTATAAAAGAATTTATGCTATAATTTTACTTAAAATATTATAAATTTGTTATGTTTTTTTTTCAGATTTCAATGCATGTGTATTTCACTATTAAAAAAACAGATGGAATAGTCTGAATTACAATCACGAGTTTGCAGAAATCAAGACATCAAAGAATTTCAGATCCATTATCCTCTTTAAATTTTTATTTAACATAAAGAGTGTCACAATGGAATTAATAAAACTAATGGGTGAAATAGAAAGTAAATAGAAAAATTTGCCGACAATGATTATATACCAACCAACAGTAATTTAAATTTCTATAGAAGTTTTCCTTGATAACAAAAGGAGTTTAAGTATAACTAAAACCAAGCACAATTTATCTTTAAATATTTTTTGTCATAAATTATCTGTTTTTAATATTATTATTACATTAATAATAATATAAATACTATGCATTATCCTACGCGTACAAATGCATGCAAAGAAACAAAAATATTATGTAATTATTATTTTCTGATTATATTCAAACTTCTTGAAGAAATTAGAAAGTAAACAATCAAAGAAACTTCTCCGAATAATAAAGAATGTTATATTTTGCAGATTATACTGCCAATATATATTTTCCATTTATCGATTGTTTTTAAGTACGTTTTCTTTTTTACATTTGGTTTAGTGTTACCTATAGATTCTAAGGCGTTAAGTAACAAAAATTTTTTAAGTTATCATCTTCAGTTCTATTTATTTTTTCTGAAGAGGATTTCGAAGACGGTCTATTTATTTTTTCTTCTTTCACTTTAATATCACTTTTTGTTGTTGTTGTTGTTATTTAAATATAAATATGAACTTTAACGTTTTCTATTTCCAATATAATATTTAAAAAATTTTTAAACATACAGAAAGATAATTATTATTAGAACTGTGAATACAAATGTAAAAAATAATTTAATAGAAATATATAAAACCAATTACTTTTTTCAACTAATAAATATAAAAATATTTAAAATATGTAAACTATTGAAAATAATTTATTTCGTGCGTTTGCAAAAAATTGATTAGGCTTATAAAATAATAATTAATTTATTAATTATTTTAGATTATTTATTATGTAACATTTATTATTTGTGAATTGTATTTACTTAAAAGTTAAAAAAATCTTTAGTAATATAGATTTCAAATCTAAATTTTTATTCTCATGTTCTTTATATATTTTTTGATTTAATTTATCACAGAAAACGACGTATCGATGTTTTTAGCTTTTATCGTTTTTTCCAAAATTATTTTTAATATTTAAAATAATTATGTAATACTTACATGGGAAAAAATATTTATTTTTTTAATGAAAATACAGTGAAAGCAAATTTCATCGATAGAATGTATTGTGTTTATATATAATTTATGTGCACAAGTTACCAGACAGGAGATATGTTTGTTTATTATTAATAATTTATATAAAATTAATTAATAATTTCTATACATTTTACTAATTGTAATTTAATTTTACAATATAAAATAGTATATATTTATAATATATAAAAATATATTTTAGAAATTCTAGTAATTCTTTCTGTGTAAAAATGTTTGCAAAATTTTCGGAGAACATTTTAAATTGTTACTAAATTTCAAAATTATCTAACTTGAATTTACTTATTCTGAAATTATTTAACAATCTTAAGTTAAATTTTTTTAAGAAATAAAATAAATATTATACCGTTCATAAATACTACATATATTTAAATTTTATTTAAGTAAGAAATAATTGCTCGAACTCATTGTATTCTATCACTAATTACCATTTTTTTCCACATTTTTTCATAAACGCGCACCGCTTAAGTTTCATTAATAACTAATGTACTGAAAACATGTTATATATAATAATGTAATTGTACGCTTAATTTTTAAACTTAATTGCTACTAAAGTATTATTTATAATATATTATATATTGAGAAATTAGATAAATGTTTTGGTACTGTTCGAAAACAAATAAATATTTTTTAATATCGAATGAATTATACTTCCAAGTAAACATATTTAAGATATTCACTTTTATATGATAATCATATATTTTTTTAAATTACTTGCAAATTATTATTGTCAAATAATAATTTTATTTCTACGAGAATATATTAAATTGAAATTAAGAAAAGTTTTTAAAATTAATGTACTTTACTTAATTCCAAGAAATATTTACATCTTTTTGTAAAATAATATTTTTGATTCATAATATTCTTAAATATGTACACAATAAAAGAATTTAAAAAAAATAGTAAGTTAATAATAAATCAGCTATTTTATATATTAAAGTTTTTTCTCGATTTAAATAAGTACATTGAAAATAAATTTAATCGAAATATTACAAAAGAAATTTAAATAGGATACTTTGATACCCATAGTCATTAAGAATAGTTTTTTTTTTAATGAATATTTTGTATGACCTCACATTTATATTAAGTATATATTAACTGTGTTTGCTGTTTATAATTGTTACCCATTTATGAAGACTTTGATTGATTCTAATTAACGGTTATTTAAAAAATTAAAATATATATAAGTTAAGTGGATAAATTAAAAGTATAAAATATTATATAATTTTTTATTATAATAAAAAAAAAATTTCTGTAAACTGTATAAAGGTAAGAAGAAAGAAGAAAGAAAAAATTAAGAAAATTCCTTAATTTATAAGTATTCAGGAATTATTACTATTATTCTTCTTTATTTGGATTGAATATAACTTTTAGAATATAATAAAATAGAATTTTTTTCGTGTATTACGATTATAGAATTTGTAAACTTGTATTGATTAATAATAAATTTTTTATAACATACGAGAAAAATAAATTTTTAATATTTCAAATAATATATATCTATATAAAAATGTAAATAAAAATAATTTCATAAACATAAATAATGCACAGTGTAGTTTATTTTTCGCATCTTATTTTAATTTTTATACACAATAAAATTTGTACTGATGTGAATTGCTTTAAAAAAAACCACGTGTAAAGTCATTTTATAACCCATCTCATTCCTCCTTAAATTAAAAAAACATTACTCTGAATTATTTTTTTGCATAATAAAAATAGTAATCAAGAAAAATATCGGTTAAAATTTTATTATTGTTATTTCCTTTATTTTATTAGTAGTTTTTAGTAAATTTAAAATATTATGATAACTGATAAAAAAAAGTATCTTTCATAAATAAAATAAATATACAATAATAACATACCATATAATGATTAATTTTTAACGGTCATAATTATACACAATATATAATGGAAACTCAGAAGCCTTTATTATCAAGAGGATAAGGCACCGTGCTGACTTCGGTTGGTCATTCATTCGTGTAAGTGCTATATCTTCAACTTGTTGGAACTGAATCTTCTGCTTGTTTCTGACGCAGCTGGATGTTCTGTGTATTTCTATACGAGTTTGGTTTTCTGCTTGTTGCATGTTCGTCATCGATTGTTATAGGTCTCGAACGGTCGAGTTGGCGTCCATCCATAAACAGATAAATTTTCGTGGTATTTGGGCGTGCGTAAACATAAACTCATGTTTTCTATTTGGTGTGCATCCATAAATTTCCGACGAGGGCTGGTTCTTAATTAATTTTTTTTTGTATGGCCCGTGTACGAATTCGTGTTTGTCAATTGGTTAAAATCAATGTATCGTCGGCCCACTGCTGAATTAAGTTTCCTAACTCGTACATCACACGTGTGAAACATACTTTGCGTAGATAAATTGGCGAACATCAATATGTCGTCAGTCCGCCGCTAGATTATGGTACATAATATGTGTGTTTTATGCATAAGAAACACAATCCGTGTTGATAAATTTTTTGTATATGCGAGGTGACAATTGCGAAAAGAGGAAAACTGCGACCCAGCTTCTTTCACTGAGTCAGTGCTCGTTACATAATTATTAATGAAAATAAAAATAATTTACTTTTAATTACAATACGTGTGAAAATTAATGTATTAAAATGTATAATATTACAATAATTTGTAACAATTTTATTTAGAATGTAATGATTTTTTAATCATCAATATGTAATCAATTATAAATTTTATTAAAACACCAATATACAGATTTTACAAAAAATAAGTTGTACATTTTTTAAACAATTTGTAATAAAAGTTTGTAAACAAAAACAATTACAAATTTAGCAAAAAGTTCAGAAGCAATTTAATTTGTTTCACAGACTTCCATTAAAAATTGAAAAATTTCTTAACATTTTATATTTACTTATAATGTTGTTTAATTATATTTAAAATTATATTATAAAAAAAATTATTGCTTTAAATATTAAAGTAATTTTATTTAAAAATAAATTAAGTATAAATTATATAATTAAAAATTTGATAAATTATTAAATTAAAAAAATACATTTAAAAAATTTAAGATTTAATTTATAAAAATTAATTTTATTGACCTGTTCTTTAAAAGTATTTCTATTATATTTCATTATTACATTTTAATAATATATTAATAGTTAATGCTATATTATTAAAATAAAAATATATAGTGTAATTAAATTTATACTTCTTACAAAATTTTTTTAAAATCTTTACAAAGTTTATATTATAATAAATAATTAAGGTTGTAACAGTTATTTATTGTTAGTAAAAGTTTCCTATTTATGCATTATAATATAATTTTTTGTAATTGTTTACATTGTAATATTTTTAATATTTATATCATTGTATTATCACCAATATTACATAACCAAAAATATATTTTACTTATAACAGTTTAAAAATAAATTAATAATTATTAATAATTTGCATATTTATTTATATGTTATCGATTTTTTATAACAGTACTATCATTTCAATATTTCCACTCTAATTTTTTTATACTCATAATTTAATTTTCGTATTTCAAAAGAAATTTCTTTTAGTAAAATTCTTGTATCAACATGAATTCTTAACTTCAAATATGATTTTTTACACCTTCATAAAAAAGTTATCTTTTTTCGTTTCTTACAGCATTAATTTTAAACTTTCATATCTTGAGTATTTATAATTTTTATATGATTTTGTGATAAAATTTACCATATCAATGAAAAGTTTACCGTATGTTTTTTAAATTAAACATTTACAAAACATACAAAACATAAAAATGAATATCTTTGAAACAAAATCGAAATCTTCTGGTTATTGACTATCTATAGATTTTTTAATTGTTATTATTAATAATGAAAATTTGATAAAATTTATTTTATTGTCTAGCGTTATTGTACAACTTTTATACTAATGTAAATAATTATTATATTAAATATCATTAACATTTGTCGATCAAACTCAATTGATTAAATCTGGCTTTTAAATCGAAAATTAGTAAAATTTATCGATTCCGTTAAATATTTAAATTTTTTTTAAAGTTAATTTTAGAAATTTTTATATTTCTCAATATGAAGAACTTTTTTAGAATAAAAACCTTAATATTTGAATTTAATAACTTTTTTAAAGTAGCATCATTTTATTATAATTCAATTTAAAGATATAGCAATTTAAGACATTCGATCAAAAGAGGTTACAAACTATTTACATTTATTCAATCTTAATAAAATAAAGAGTAGCTGCTAGTGATAAAAAATATGCAAAGGTCTTATTTTACTATCTTTTGTAATGGATTTATTAAAAAGTTTCATACATTGTATTAGGTTAAAAATTATATTTTTAAGTATAATCATTTGATTTTACATACAAGTTATATGAATTTATATTAAACAATTAAATTATTAATGATGTAATCAATTTTTTATCAGTATTTACATAAAATTATTATTAATATTATTATATTTATATTATTATATTATATTATAATATTATTATTATATTATTATATTATTATTAATTAATTATTATATTTTCATCTTTTAGCTGCAGGTATAACAAAATTTCAGTAATACTCTATATATTTATATTATTGTCAATATACTTATTAATTATAATAATGTATACATAGTATAAAAGTAAAAGGTTGATATCAGTTAAAAAAAAATAGCTACTAATAAAGAACGCATGTATGTTATAAAAAGAGTAATGTATCTCGTCAATAATTGCTAAATCTTGCAAAGAGGAATTAATACACAGAATCAAATATTTCTAGCTAATTATGAGAAAATCATAATTATTAATTAATAAATAGAACACAGGAAAAATTAAAAGATTAAGGATACCAATTGCGAGTGTAAAAGTACCGGCTTAATTTCTATACTCGGAATTGTATTAATAAACATAAAATACATTGAAAAGATTGTACAATAACAAAATTTTGTTAATCAGAGAAAAATATCTTCACCTTTTTTTCTTAAAATAAAAATTTTTACAACTACCGTCCTTATCTTCATTGTTGTAAGATTGGCGGCAAATGATTATAAACCGATAATGCGTTAATAGTCTAATTTGAGCTAATGTAACTTTGTAATAATAATATTAATAATTGTGTAATGAATATCAAGAATAAAATATAAACAGTAATATATTTATAGTGTGTTTCTGTATCGAAAAAGAAACAGATTCATTATAATACGAACGTTTTTAAGTTACAAAATTTTGCTATTAATGCAAGATTGAAATTTCTTTGTCGGTTTCTGATTCTTTTAGTTTTTTTTTAAATCTTATCTTTCTAATATGGATAAATTTTATAGGTATGAAAGACTTTTATATAAATATTCTGCATAGATTAACTTAAATCTTACACAATTTTATAAGTCCATTAAAGCATATGCACATGTAGAATTATAGTCATAATATTAATTTATTATTGATTATAATAATTAAAATTTTTTTAATTACAAATTTATTTTCTACTAGAGCTAAAAAAAGTTAAAACTATTTTCATTCGAAGTTAATTGTAATGTTTAACAAAGAATTACAATTATAAATACGTAAAACTTAATTATTAATATTAGTAATATATATTAATTATATATTTTACTTAATATATTAAATTCTCTTTGAATTTTCAGTACTATATTTAACTTTTTCATAATTTTAAAAATATTTAATACATTTATTATTTCGCTTATATCGCATAAAGATTTATAGTGATTTATTTATTGATTCTTGTCAAATTTATCTCAGACATTTTCTTATATTGTTTAATTTAATTTCATATTTTTCATAATTCGTATAATTTTTTTAAAATAAAAAATATTGATTGAAATATAAAAACGTATATTAGATTATAAAGTCAATATTTAAAAAATTTTTGGATAAAAATATTTATTTTTGAAAGTGAAGTCATCTATAAAAAAACGTAAGAAGTTTAAAAAATATTGTTTAATACAAAAATTGCATGTAACGGGTTAAAAATTTTTTAATTATTTAAGAAAGTGCTCTGTTTTCTATATATAATAATATTCTAAAAATTTAATTCACACTTCAAGCTCATTTAATAAAACCTATTATAAATTAATTGTAAATATGTTCAAAATATGTAGTTTAAAAATGTACACTTCAACTTTAAAAAACTCAATTTCTAACTTTTCAAATTTTTACTAGAAAATATTCTATTGTGTTAATATTATTATTTACCTTCATGTTGCATTGCTTTCTGCAACACTTTTACATGTCATTTTCCAAATAACGATTAAACAATTTTTTTTTAAAACTTTTATTATATCGAAGTATACATATCAATAGTAATAAAATATACTCATTATCGTTTCTGTAAATATAATTTAGATCTATAACTAAATATAATTTGTTGTATAATACCAATTACCACATATTTTTAGGATACGAAAATCATTAAAAAATCATTACTTATCTACAAATTTATAATTCTTTTAGAACAATTTTCATACTAATATAATTTCGTTTGAGCTTTTTAAGGTAATGTTATAATTTTGATTAAAAATGATAAATGTTTTATATATATACGTAAATAAAATTTTTATGTAAAAAATATCAATAAATTAAGTAATTGTCTTAATTGTTTCTTTTTTTTAGATTTTATATTAATTAAAGCAAATTATATATATTTTCAAAATTTAATCTTATATAATAATAAATTCAAATTAATTATATATTTGAAATGTAATAAATATTGATTAACACAAAATATTATAAATTTTTTTATAAAAAAGTATTATAAATTAATTAATTTAATACCCTATTTTGTTTTTCTTGTTACTATTAAAACTGATATTCATCTAATCTTAATTAAAATATTCTAAGTTAATAATAATTAATACAAGTACTGGTATTAAAAAAAATTATCAAATGATGTGAAGCCGTTCATTTCAATATTTTAATTTAAGTAAGCATAATTTGTAAATTTTGATATCACTTTTATCATTATTATGCAACTGATTTTTCGCACAAATTTTTTGTCTTTCGATTATATATTTTTTTAAATAAATAAATTTTTTTTCGTATTAAATTAAAAATCATATTAAGTTCTAATTAGTTTTTATTTTATAATAGTTAATTATTAAAAGTCTTTGAGTAACTTGTATAATATTATTTTATAAATAAATTCAAACAAAATTTTTGTTATAAAATATAAACTAATTTATACATCTCTGTTTGTTGTGTATTTATATATTGAATTATAAATATTAGAATGAAAATTCTTATCCTTAAAAATGATTTTATATCTTTTTATATTGCATTATTGAATTTAAAATTTTGTTACACATGACGTTGACGTGCAAATTCTATAGGATATAATACATAATATAGTTGTTACACAAAATAAAAATGATATATATCGAGATACCATATCGTAAATCTTTGACAGAAATTTAATATGATTTAACACTAATCTCAGATTTTGGATTAGCAACATAATTATGAGTTTGGGGTACTAGGCAATACGACGCATTGACATGGAATTTACTAATGGTTATTCGTCCGCGACTTTCAATAAGGATATCACAAAAATATCAGAGAATAATATTAGATAGAAGAAAAGAGATGATTTGTAAACTAACTTATTTTGAAGCTTTTAAATAGACCAAGGAATTAAGAAAAAAGACATCAAAAGTCAATCATTCGCTTATCGATAATTTACACATTCAATTGTCAATCTGAATTCTATTTCTCCATAACAATCATCTATATTCCTATATTTGCATTTAATATTAAAGATTTCGTGCTCTTGAAGTTGACTCGCATAAGATTTTAAACTCTCTTGTATCACCCATATAGTTTTCTACTTTAATTATATCTATTTTTCCAATTATATTACGGATTAAAAGTTAAAAATAATTGTTCCTACGCTTTATTTATTAATGTATATTTATTAACTAGGGTTATGATGCTTTATAAAATATTTTATAACTAATGAATTTTATGCAATGTTTTCAAAAATTTTGACAATTATTTGGATATATAATTTCAATAAATATTGCAATAAAAAACATGTTAATATTTTTTAATTCAATAATAATGACTATTATTTATTTTCAGGATTTCATTTTAATTTCACATGATTATTACACGTGTTATGAAATAATTAAGATGCATTAATTTCATTTAATATTAATGTAAATTACTTAACAAAATTCTTATGATTATAAATTTTGTATTTAATAATATTACGTAATATCTATTATATTTTATAACTAAGTTTTATACAACTATAAATTGAAATACTTGTTTTACAATTACAATTAATTTCTTTAAATTTTTTTTAATTCTAACATTAATTAAAAATATTATGTACAATAGATAAGTTTTCAATGAACGATTAAAATTAGAAAAAAGTATCTGTATAAGCTTATTTCTTGATTTCTTATTTCAATTAAGTATTTTATAACAACTTTTTATACAATTAATTTAAAAGTATAAATTATAAATTATAAACAATGGTGTCTGTTATAATAATGATATTATTTGAATTTTAGATTTAGTAGTACATTCAGTAAGTATGTTCTTAATTAATTATTTATATTTTTTGAATTATAAAATATATAGATAGGTAAGAATTAAAAAATTTATTGAAGTTTGATATATTATAAGTTTGTAATTGATAAATGAGACAATATTGATTTTTGTTTTCATCAGTGTTAATATTTTTATTATATTCTGACTTGATAATCTATCTATCCGTAATATGATAGTATGCCATTTATAATTATAAATGATAGATTACAATATCGTATTTCTGTATACCAATAATACGAATTATCATTATTTCCAAGAATACTTGGAAAAGAATAAAAAATTTAATAATACTTTTAGAAGAAAAATTAAATATAGTAGATGCATTGGAGATTATACTAGGTAAATAGTTAAAGATAGAAAAAACCAAATTTTGTAATACTTTGCAGATGGAAAAAATCAATTGGATAAATGAATAAAGCAAATGAATTTGAAGTGCAAAAAAAAATCAGGGTTAAAAAAGGAATTGTATAGAAGAAAAATATACAGAAACTAAAAAAAAGTAAAAATAAATGAGATAATAGATAAGGATGTTTAATGAGATTAGCATTAATATAGTTTTGGTAGATTTAAAGGTAGAAATAAAAAATTTAAAACTCAGGAATATAGATGGGAGGAAGATGATACCATTAACGTATGCAGATAACAGTAATATTATTAAAAACAAAAAAAAATAAAAGATTGTAGTGTGAGATTTTTCTTTTTTTTTCTCGGAACAGGCGACAGTTTCGGTCAGTTACAGTGTTGTGTAATTTATTTTATTGTGACTAATTTCATCTTATTCAGTTTTTATAATTATAATATGCACTTCTAGACATACGCGTAGTACACGTGTCGCCAGAAAGATTGTAAAAAATTGCTAAGCGCGAATATTGAACTCCACGACGGCAACACGGAGACTGGTGTAAAGGACGGGTTGCAGCCGAAGCATACCGGACGGCTGTAGGAGCCAACGCGCTAGCAACCACCCAGGGGGGCAAAAAGGTCCGTTGTACGTCTGCAGGAGAGAGTTAAGCTAAATTGAGCAGATAAACTTGCGAAAATGGTAAACGAAAAAGAGATCATCGTTGAACTACAAGCGGAAGTGCAGCAAATGCAGCTGTAGATGAAGGAACTGAGGGAATAATATGATGAATATCCTCGCAGGGACGAAAATACTGAAGTGCGCAAGCAGGTGCAGCTCAGTTGATAGAGCACCTGCATGATACCGGAATACCAGGTACGAGGCATTATGAGTCAGTGCACACTCTGTAGACGACCGACTGGACGTATACATTCCCTTCAATCTACACCGAAGGGAGGGTCTGCCATTCGTGGTAACTATGAACCAGTTACCAAAATTTTCAGCAGAGGACGTCATGCAAACGGTGACGGCGTGGTTCGATCGAGTTGCAGAGGATGCAACCGTATGTAGATGGAGCGAGACCGAGACTTCCTGAGCGGCGAAAAGGGCTCTCACAGGTAGGGTACACTGGCTTGACTGCCAGACAGGCTTGGCTTCTTGGACAGCGATGAAGCAGGGTCGCTTGTCGACGCGTTCGGGAGACGGGTGCTGGCCTCTGATGTCCACTACACTCTGTGGAGGCGCAGAAAAAGGAAGGATGAGACGATACTCGCCTATGTTCAGGAGATGGAGTTCCTGGGGTCGCTGATAGGTATAACCGACGAGGAGGTGCGTAATTACATCGCGTGCGGCATGGCAGCAGATTGTAAGTCGAGGATGATGCTCCTAATTGCAACATCACGCCAGCAGCTGTTAAACCTGCTTACGATCTAGGAGGAGTTGCAAGGAATTAAACATGAGTGCAGACAAGGTCCAGGAAGAAGAGAAGATAGAATCCGTTTTATTTGTAGAAAAACTAGACACCTGGCTAAGGAGTGCACGAGTTCAGACAGGCGTGAATGCTTCCTTTGCAAGGAAGTCGGACACGTGGCCAAAAGCTGTCCGAAGGATAGTTCACTGGGAATATCAACAATACCTATGAAAACATCATCAGCCGCGACTAAGAAACCCAGGGTCAATCATGTGTTGAGCGGTGGCAATAGAAGTACGTTCACCGCTATAATCGGAGGTATAGAAATGGAGTGCCAGATTGACAGCGGCGCGGACAAGAACATCCTCCACGAAGACGTCTTTAGGAAGATCAACTGGAAAGGCCAATTCCAACTAGATAAGGATGTCACTACGTTAGAGGGCTCAGGTAGACCCATTCAAACGCTCAGTGCAGTGGATATACCGGCCGTCATAAGGGGTCAAACTACGACATACGATACTTGCTGGTACCTCAACAAAACCTGCCATCCATCGTGTTGATTGGTGACCCTCTACTCGACTTGGCTGTCGTCAGGCTAAACAAAGACGGTCTGAAGATAGAACTATTAATAGACAGTGACTACATTTTGCAGATTCAGACAGATATTGACGACGTGTTCCCGGATCTTATGCAACACGTGTCCGAAAAGCTGCGAGAGAGAGAGTCCTGGGGATGCTCAGGAACTACACCCCACAATAACGAATGGGCAAGCCGAGTGCTTACTTCTCCGAAGAAGGACGGTACCCTTAGAGTCTGCATTGACTATGTCCTTATAAATAAGAAGATCAAGAAACGCCATTTTCCCACGGCAGTATTGGAAGACGCGCTGGACTCTATCGAGGGTTCAAGGGTGAGCTTCGTGCTGGATTTGAAGGACAGATTTTTCCACGTACCAGTGGAGAAAAAGAGTTGCAAGACTCTCTCGTTTGTGGTGCCATGCGGACAGTATGAGCTCACAGTTACACCTTTTGGATTCTGCAATTTTCCTGCAGTTTTCCAGGAGTACGTGACCAGAGTATTCGAGGAGCTCACTAGGAAGAAGATATTCGTTATCTACATCGACAATATCTTCATACGGGGTAAGGATGAGTAAGAGGCAGCAGATAACTTACAGCTGGTGCTGAAAACAACCGAGCAGTATGGTCTGCAGTTCAACTAGAGCAAATCCCAAATAATGCAAAAGGAAGTGGGTTATATCGGCTCCACAATCACAAACAGCACCGTCGCTCCATCACCAAGGCAATTTGCAACAGTCGAGAGTTGGCAGGAACCGAAAACGGTTCAGAACCTACAGTCTTTCTTAGGTTTAGCGGGCACGTTTCACAGGTTCATCCGCCACTATCCAACAATTTCAAAGCTGCTCACGAACTTGCTCAAGAAGAACACAAGATTCAATTTAGAGAAGATCAAAGAAAGGCGTTTACACTCCTAAAAGACGCTTTGATTTCAGCTCGAGTACTGCATTTATACAATAGGAACAGAGAAACCAAACTCCACACGGACGCATCTAAGGACGGATACGGCACTATGTTACTCTAGCGTTGTCCCGAGGACAAGCAGATGCATCCGACCTACTATATGAGCAGGAAAACATCTCCAGCAGAAAAAAATTACCACAGCTGCGAGCTGGAAGCTCTCGCGGTGGTTAAAGCATTTCAGAAGTTTGATGTCTACTTTAGGGGGATCAAATTCAAAATTGTAACGGATTGCATCGCCTTCTAGCAAACCATGAGTTGCAGTCACCTGAGACCTAGAGTATCTAGATGGGCGATGCTCATCAAAATGTTTGACTATCAAATCGAACACAGAAATGGAAGCAGGATGTAGCATGTTGACTCCTTAAGCCGTAAGTATAGCGTAATGACTTTACGCGATCCGTTCATAGAACAGATACAACGAGCAAAGAGATTGGACAAACAGCTTGAGGCAGTGAGAATGCTTCTGAAGAAAGGGCCTTACAAGCAGTTTATTATGGAGAACGACATGAACTTCAAAAAGTCTGACAAGGTTATGCCTAAGGGACTACAATCAGAGATCATTCGAAAAGTGCACGACAACGGACACTTCGGCCGAAAGAAAAAATTGAAGCTGTCCAAGCGCAATACTGCATCGAGAACGAAGAAACGTATTGAGGCAGTAGTCACCTAGTGCCTAACTTGCATCCTGGCAGCTCGCAAACAAGGAAAAGCGGAAGGGAAACTTAACCCCATATCAAAGGAAGGAGTACCGATGCACACTCTGCACATTGACCACGTGGGATCTTTTCAGTCTACGAACAAAAACTATAAGAATATGCTTGTTATTGTAGATGGCTTCACCAAATGGATTTTCACCGCCAAGTCCACAGGCGCTGCGGAGACGATCAAGAAACTGCAAGTGCTGCAACAACACTTCGGGAACCTAACTCGCATCGTCAGCGACAGAGGAACAGCATACACACACAGCGGAATTTAAAGAGCATTGCAGTAAACACAGCATTCAACATCTGCTTCTTACTACAGATATGCCCAGAGGCCACGGACAGATAGAGCGAGACAACGACGTGGCTGCGACTATCACAACCAAACTATCCACTGAAGAACCGCACAAGTTGTATAAGTACGTGTCACGGGTGCAGCTAGCCATAAGCAGCAACTATCAACGAGCAATAGGCACCTTCTCGTACCAACTACTCTTTGGTGTGAAACTGAGAAGCCCGGAAGACGTTCAGCTCATGGAGATGCTAGGCGAAGCTCAGAGAACGGATTTCCAGCACGCTTAAGATGAACAGCGAGCAGCAGCGTTCCAGTAGATCCACCAGCTTCAGGAAGAAAACCGGCGCTCTTACAAGAGGAGGAGAAAGGAGTCCATAAAGTATAAAATGGGCGATATAGTTGCCATCAAAAGAACACAGTCTGGTCCTGCACTCTAACTGGTCGTTAAATACCTCAGGCCTTACAAGATCACCGTGGTAAAGTCGCACGACCGCCAAGCGATCGAGAAATTAGGGAACAGCGAGAGTCCAGCGATTACCAGCACCGGTGCAGACATAATGAAGCCATGGACCAGCCATTGAGACGACACCGAAGAATGTGATCTCACCGATAACAATACGGACGATGAACTTTAAATCGGGGTCGTGTGATGAGTCAGGAACGGTCGAGTGTAGTCCGAGATAGAAACAGAGCGAGATTATGTTAATGAGTGAATATGTGTGAGATAGAAGGTGTGTATGCGTGCGCAGCAGTTAAGCGACGGCGAATGAGGTAATGCCTCCCAGTTAGCTGACTCCTGGCGGATCCAGTAGTCTAGAGGAGGACTCCCTGACTTCAACATCGATTAAGATTAATTAATAATACATCATAGAATCAAACCGTATAATCAGTCATATAAAGTGTTTTCTCTCTACTATTATCATTCCTTACCCGTCTTCTATACCACAAAATTGAATATTTAGAAAATATTTTAAAAAATGAAGACTAGAGCTAAATATAAAAAAGAAAAAATAAAGAATTGTAGAAAACCAGAAGGAAGTAAAAAAGATTGATTTTAAAAAGAACAGAATTAGAATAGAAATAATTTAATTAATAATTAAATTCAAATCACCTATCAAAAGTACAAATTTAATATTACAGAAACGAATAATGTACAAAATTTACAACTTAAAAAGAAAATTCGGTAATATGAAAAAGTATGAAATATTAAGTATGCAACAAAAAGTTGATTCAAACAATAGACAATATTGAAAATAAAAGAGCATAGTAGAAAATAGGTAGATATAAAAAAGGTACAGTTAAATTGAAAATGTAAAATAAATTAAATGAATGCATTCTAGGATTATTTGTATTTGTATAATAATTATTAGTATAATAATTAACACTACAATAAGATTTGTTTAAATATTATATAATATATTTCGTTCGATTTTAAGTTACAATATTCGTTTAATGCTTGTGCATTGAGAAACGAGAAAAGACTATTTTATGTGTAACGATATACTGTATTATTTTAAATTATTATTTTTTTTAGATTCTCGTTATTTCATAGTATTGATTGCGAGAAAAAGTCTAGAACGGTATCGGGTTCAGTCGGCTTAATGTTTGAATCTATGATTTCTTTTCGGCTCATAGACGCAGCCTTCCCGGTACTCTACTCAACTTTACACGTCGCTACATTACCTCTTTTTCAGTGATAATGTTATTCATTTATAATTTTATTATTTTATAATATTATATTTTCTATGTTATTGAAATCCACCTTGCAGTCGATCTGGAAACCGTACTTTTTTCCTATGCGTGTTTGAAAACGTTGTTGAATTGTTTCCGACGGTACTGATGGCGTGCTTTCTTTATTTTTATCTCCTTGTTTTCTATCTCTGTCGTCTTCTTCAGTAAGAATATAATCTAGTTTTAGTCGGTCGATAGTTACTGTTATGTTTTTATTATTTTTCTCTATGATAAACGTTTTCTTTTTTTTCAATTACCAGAAAAGGTTCATCAGAGATATTTTGAAACGGCTCTCGTGCTGCGTCGTGTCTTACGAAAAAATTCTTTGCTGTCGCTAATTCTTTAAAGATGAATGTTTTTTTATTTCCGTGGCGTGATGCTGGAACAGACTTTATACTTTCCATATGTTTTCGTAATTTTTTTTATAAATTCTGTGTCGTATTGCTGTTAGTTCATACGAAAAATTCTCCCCATAAATGCAGCGTTGTACCATAAACTAATTCTGCGGATAATGCCTGTAAGTCGTTCTGATTTGCTGTTCTAATGCCCAGTAACACTAGAGATAGTATTTCTATTCAAGCCTCTGTGCTATCGCATTTTATTGCAGCTTTCAGTTGACGGTGCAGGTGTTCTATCATCCCGTTGGCTTGAGAGGTAGGTAGGCTGTCGTACAAAGGTGTTTCTGTTAGAAGCATTAATTCTTTAAATAAGTGCGATTCTAATTGTCTACCTTGATGTGTCCTAATTTTCGCTTGCACGCCGAATCGGGCTATCCATCCATCTAGCAATCCTGTCGCCATCGTCTTGGTCGATATACCAGGTAAAGGTATTACTTCAGGCCAACGTGTGAAACAGTCGATGCAGGTAAGACAGTATCTGGAGCCGTTCGACAGTAGAAGGGATTCGATCAAATCTATATGCACGTGTTCGAACCTACTGCTTGTATTTTTAAAATTTTCCAGTGGCAATGACACGTGTCGGGTAATTTTCGCTCGTTGACAAGGTATACAGGCTCTAGCCCATTTTCGTGTGTCCTTTGTCATCGATGGCCATACGAAACGTTGTGATATAAGTTTCTGCGTAGCTCGAATCCCAGGGTGTGCTAAGTCGTGCATGCTGTTGAATATTTGTTTTCGTAGTACTTTGGCACAAACGGTCTTGTTTTGGCTGTTTTTATGTCACAGTAGATTTCAATATTTAGTTCATGTCACTTTATTTTCTTTAGTTGTAGTGAGCATTTATTATTCTTTAGTAGTCTACTCAGTTCTTGAACCTTTTTCTGTGCTGCTGCTAATTTCTTTAAATCTATAGCTTGCGTTACTCCTATGCGGGAGAGTGCATCAGCAACGGTGTTCTCGCTGCCTTTAATATATCGAATATCTGTAATGAACTGGTCAATGAAATCGAGATATCTGAACTGTCTTGGTGTACTTTTTTTGGACTTTGTTGAAATACATATGTGAGAGGCTTGTGATCTATAAAAATTGTTACAGATCGGCCTTCGATAGCGTAACGAAATCTTTTTACAGCCGCGTACACAGCATATAGTTCTCTGTCATATGCACTGTATTGTTTGTGCTTTTTTAAATGCCTTTGAGAAGAAGACGAGTGGCTTCCAATCGCCACTTTCCAGTTGCTGGAGAGCAGCTTCTACTTTGATATTCGATGCATCGACAGCCAGCGATATTATTGCTTCATCTTTTGGGTGCGTAAGCAATGTAGCATTAGAAAGACCATTCTTTTTTGCATCAAAGGCTGTTTCTATCTCATTTGTCCATTTGACTGTGTCATTCTTTTTTTTTATTTCCTGGCAGAAGTTTGTTTATTTCATTTTGTAGTTCTGCAGTATTCGGCACTAAACGTATATAGAAATTAAATATTTCTAAAAATCTACGTAGGCCACTTCCAGTCACTAGCCTTTTAAAGTTTCTTACAGCGTCGACTTTGTGAGGAAGCGGGCGCGTACCTTCTTCACTAACGCGATAACCTAGAAAGTCTATTTCTTTTTGTCCGAATACGCACTTTGCTCGGTTTATTATCACTCCGTATTCATTAAGCCGTTCGAATAACAAACGCAGGTGCTCGAGGTACTACGTTTCGGTTTCTGACGAAATTAAATAATCGTTCACATATAGAAATACGAAACTTAAACCTCGTGTTATTTCGTCGGAAAATCTTTGAAATATTTGTCCCGTGTTTCGTAGACCGAATGCACATTGTGTGTACTCGAAAAGTCCGAAAGGAGTGATCACTGCTGTCTACGGTATGTCTTCCTCCGCAACAGGGATTTGATGATACATGCAGATAAGATCAATTTTAGAAAATTTTGTTTTACCGAATAAATTTTATGCAAAATCTTCTATGTGGCGGATTGGGTAACGATCCGGTCTTGTTGAAGTATTTTGAACACAATGAAATGTTTCACATTGTGTTTTACCGGTTGATGGACTCCAGGAGGTTTACAGATATCGGGAAATTCCGCAAGCAATTTATGATAAGGTGTGTCACCGTCAACTACTCTTACCGATTTCACTGCAACTTTACACTTACACCAATCGAAGACATATTAAAAATTTTATTTTGCTTTTATTGTCTTCTATGAATAAACGGCGCGTTCCCGGGACGTTCTGGAATGCCGTGATCGAGGACGCCCGGTTTAGTTTTTTTGTACTCCTAGCACATGGTTCACGTCACTTTGTAGATTTTTCTTTGAATTTGCAGTCGTACCAATACAGATTTCCGATATCTTCTCGTTGACGTGAGTGGCTTCTTCAAGGTGTTAGCGATCTTGTTGAGCTGCGGGCGCGACTATAGCTTCTTTGCTGCTGCTCTATTCGTCGTAAGCGCAGGTACATATCCTGCAATTTTTTTTAATACTTTATCTATTTCATTATTAAACTCGCTTTTTATTACAGCAGCTACAAACTGTTCACTTTTCGGAACGCCATGAATGTAATCAGCTGTTTCCGCAAGATCGCTAAGTTGATGATTGCTAATAGTAGTCAGCATACGTTGTATATCGCTTGGCAAACGACTGATCCATAGCGGTTTCATCAACTTCTCAGAAGCGTTAAATTTTACTGCGATTAGTTGCATTTTTCGCAGCAGTTGTGATGGTGCTTGATTTTCTAACTGGATCGGTGAAGTTTTTGAATTTGCTGCTCATCGGATTCTGATAGTCGCTGAATTAATATTTCTTTTATTTCTAAGTATTTTCCGTTGAATTGTGAATTTTTGATGAGATCTAAAATGGTCATTATATATTCTTCGTCAAGTGAGCCAATCAGGTATATATAAAATATATGTTTGACATTTTAAATATTGCTTGAATTCGATGGAACGATGCTCTTGGGTCTTTTTGGCCGAAACGGTGGTATTTTATTGCTTATTACATTTATCTCTGCTTCGTCTGTTGTAATATTCATTTGAGATGTTTCTTCATCAGCCAATTCATTTGTATTTTGTAACTTTTCGTTCGTCATTTGGTATAACTATATGCACTACACTTTATTTAATTATTAATTTAATAATTTGATTTTATTTCATTCGCACTATTGGGGTCACCAATTTGTAGGATTATTTATATTTTAAATAATTAAAACTACAATAAAATTTGTTTAAATATTATATATTTCGTTCGATTTTAAGTTACAATATTCGTGCATTGCATGTTCGTGCATTGATTTACGAGAAAAGACCGACTATTTTATGTGTAACGATATAACGTATTATTTTAAATTATTATTATTTTTAGATTCTCGTTATTTCATAGTATTGATGACGAGAAATGTCTAGGACGGTATCGGATTCCATCGACTTACCGTTTGAATCTATGATTTCTTTTCGTCTCGAAGATTAAACAACGCCGCAGCCTTCCCGGTACTCCACTCGACTTTACATGGCTACAGCATATTTTAAATAAAATCACTTTTGAATGAATAGGATGCATGGGACACAAAAAATAGGAATAAAGGTAGTAAAGAAAATAATTAAATAAAGCAATAAACGTGGATATATAAATATTCTGAAAAATGTAAAAGTGAGAATATCAGAAGCAAATTATATGAAAGCAATATCAATAAAATCAAAAGTGAAAAATTAAACTAGGGAACAAACACAATGAAGTTTTAATCACAATCAAAAATATAGGAGAGAGAGGATACTTTGATAGAATAAAATAAAACATGGAATGTTGAAAAAAATATATAAAATAAAGGAGAAGAAAAGAAAGAAAAGAAAGGAGAGAAGCAAATAAGAAAGATATTACCATGATATAGATTTAATGAACAATGAAACATGATTAAATAAAGATTGGTTGATAGAGAAAAATGTATATAAATAAATTTTGCAACGACAAAAAAAAGAAATTCATTCTAACAGAGTATAACGATATAGAATTAATACGAAGAATTTGTAAAAAATAGTGAAGGATACAAAATTATCTTTTTTATTATTATATAATACTCATTGAACTACAGAGAAATTGAAAGAGAGAGAGAGGGGGAGAGGGAGATAAATCAGAAAGAAATACAACGTAAATTTGTTAAAACGTAATTTGTTACAACGTAAAATGCTTAAACTTGTTTCTTACGTTACTATCGTTTAGTTACCATTTAGTCAAAAACTTATAATATAAAGAACTGTTGACTTTATTGATTTTATTTTAAATTAAAAACATTTTTAAACGTAAAGTTAGTTTATATGATTTTTTCCATTATTTTTATATTGCAATTTATTAATTTTATTATTTAATTTATTAAGACTTACAACTTTAATCTAAATTTTGTATATATTGTTATGGTTAACTTACAAATTTTCTTTTAGTACTCATATATTTAATTCATACGGAATATATTGATTATTAAAACTATGATCTAAGTTTATTTTTTCGGTTTTAATGTATAGAAAAGAGCATTAGTTAAAAATTTTAGCCTCATAAATAAGAAACAAATTTTCCACCATTATATTCTTTTGTAAATTTTTTTTCAATCTCAATATAAATTTTGTTTATTTATTCTTAATATCTTTAGTTTGTCTTTTTGATCGTCATTTTCGCGATATTATATAATAATTTTGTTATTCTTAATAATTGCATCTAAAAATAATCTGAAACGATATTTATATCGTAATTATTTCATTAACAAACAATATTATTTATAAATTGGATATAATTATTTTAAACTGATAATTAATGAAAAATTTCCTGTAATATAAATAAATGTCTTTAGAAAATCAATATCGATTAAATACAGGAATTTTTTATTTAAATTATTTGAATTTTTAAATATAAATTTGTAACTATTATTAATATGAAAATATTAATCTTTATTATAATACAAAAATATATAATATAATTGAATTTTTTTAGAAGAAAATTTACTTTTTTATATATAAAGTATTCAATAAAATATTTATATTCAACATAAGAAAAAATAGCGAGTACTTTAAGTAAATAAATACATATGTTTTGTAAGTATATAATAATAAAAATTTTAAATTAGTCATAAAATTTAATAAAATAAAAAGTATAAACAAAATTTATTGCTATATCAATAATAAATATTTTTAAATATTCTATTTAATATAAACTATCATTCATGTTAATATATACATTATATTCTTCATAAATATTTAATAATATATAATAAATTTTTGTAGATTCTTTCACGTAAAAAAGTCACTTAAAATTTTTATTATTTTTAAAACTATTAGCATGTAACTATTTTTTCAATATAAAATATCGTTGTTTAAGTTCTTATCGTGTTCTATTTTATATAAATTGTTGTCTTGAATGTAGTTGAGTTCCATGATATTAACGCCTTGTGTCTTCTTCATCTTTTTCGAGCTCCCAATCTTGAATCTTTCCTGTTCAGGTGATTCACCTGATCTATCTATAGCTTTGATAATCGTGATATCGGTTTTGGAGAATTTGTACTCAGTTCGATTTACTATGGTTTGCATAGTCTTATCATCACATCTTTGAGAGTAAAATATTTTCCAAATATTATATAACATCCGTATACATTTTAGCGAATATTTTATAGAATAATATAATTGTAATAGTCATAGGTTTGATATGATCATTAATATATGTTATTTAAAATATCGAACATAACTGAATTATACAAATAAGTACATTTTAAATAATATATTATATTTTAGGTAAATGTTACTTTAATAAACAATTTTTCTTAAAATACAATTTTATATAATATGCTCATTATATTTTCTAAATAATATATTATATAAGTTAGATTTTAGTTATTTTTAGTACACTTGCATAAAATATCTTAGGCATAGATAATAATAGAAAAACATCAGAAAATATTGATAGCAAGATAAAGAGGAAGGAAATTTGTATAGCATCCCTTCTTGGTAAATGTAAATTAATTTCTTTAAAGTTAAATATTTTTACTTTGTATCAAAAATAAATATAAATTAAAAGTAAGAAATATTTATTGTGACTTTGTTAATTATACACTGAATTAAATTTAATGTCAACAACTAAGTAATCTATTGAAAACCATCTAAATTTTTACAGTTCATATGGTATGTAATAATACGTTATAAATGAAAATATTATTTTATATTTCCTATATAGTTATAAATCAATAATTTAAAACATATTAAAATTATAGTTTTTATATAGTATATAAAATAAGTACATTATTATTGTTTTCTTCGATTTTATAAATAATGATTTCTTATACAATATAAAGGCCATAAAAAAATTACAAAATAATACAAATTGTTTTTGATCTATGCAGTAATATTAAATTTAGAAAATAATTATATATATCTAATTATAATCTTTTGTTCAATAATATGTATCTAGAATCTATAAGGACGCTGAAAACATAATAAAATTATATCATTAAAATAAATGTTTAAACTAAAATAATAATTAACTAAATATAAAAAATCTTATTAAAATATAACAAGGTATAATTACCCATAATAATTATTAATTATTAAATAGACATAAATCTTAATTTTAATTCAAGATATAAATACAAGTATAAATTAAAAATAAAATTGATTTAGAAAAATTTATTGAATTAAACTTAACATTTTTCTAAACTAAATTATATATACATTATAATTATAATTATATATTATTAAACATTTATAAATATTTTTTAAATAATAACTATCGAAATATGTGCGTATGTATACATATTACATTATGAATAAAGGTAATTACGAGCGTTAACTTAATACTTTATCCATTCTTCATAAATAATATTAATTTATAAAATTATCAATATAAAATAATAATAATTTGTATGATGTATCCAATTTTAAGGAAAAATAAACATTAATTTTAACATAATTATCTTAATAATAGACTTTTCTAGTAAATAAATATAAATATAATTAAAAATATTTGATTTAAGCAATTTAAATTATATAAATTGCATACAGTTTTTTTTATAAATAATATTTAAAAACAATTTTGATTTTTCGTATAAACGTGAAGACTATATTAATAATCTACTATACTTATAAAATCAAATTTCAATATCTCTTATTCTTCATAATAGACGCGTATTTCTAATAAATAAAATATAAAATTTAGAATTTTTGATACAAATATTCGAAAAACATTTATTAATATTAATTTATGAAAAACTTTTAAAATTCATTAATATATATATATATATATATATATATATATATTAATGAATTTTATAACTTATATATATATATATACAAATATATAAGTCAATAATAAAACTCGAGTAAATGACTAAATCTCAAATTATTTAAAGTGTATTGTTTTATATTGTTTTTCTAACCTAAATAAGAAAGCAAAAAATGTTTACTAAAAAAAGCGATATAAAAATATAAATAGAAAGAAAGAGAATAATAAAAAAGTGTAAGACCTTGCAAAACTAACGACTATAATTTACGGTCGGTGTGAGCAGCTATCCTTCCGTGACATTGAATTATCTATACCGGCTCTCATACATTTCTTAACTTCCGCAGTTTGGACTTGCTCTGATTCTTTCATCTCCGTCTCTCTCTCTCTCTACCTTTCTGTTTATCTCTCTATCTATGTCTCGCTCTCTATCTTCGCCAAACACACAAATATCCTTCTTTTCTCTTTTTCACTGTTCCAATTTGCATCTTGCTGCTTTTTTTTACGGTCAAGTAATATCTGAACAATGATTTTGAACTTACGCAACTAACTGCTTTTTCAATAAATACTCGATGACTATTCGTTATGATTCTGTACTAAAAATTTTCTGAAGTTATAAGATTCATTCGATTTATTAATGATCTATTAACTTTAGAATATTATAATTTTAGAATATATAAAATATAATATAATTATAATTACAATATAGAATATAAGAATAAAAAATTATTAATTTTTTTTTGTATAAATCACATAGTGCTTTCTTTTCATAAAATGTAATGATAATATATTTACTTACAACAAAGTTTTATAGAATGTTAAGTGTAGATTTAGCTTTGAAATATATTTTTTTTAAATTTTAGATAGTAAGAGTAAGTTTTTCATCGTAAATAGGCATATATTTAAGTATTATTTTGTATAATAATTTTTTTTTTTCATTATTTCAGGTAATATATCATAAAAATACATAACTTATATAATACATAATATTTTAATTTAAAATACTTGTATTTTTAAAATTTTTCTTAATAAATTTATTTTAATCTTCAAGGAACTGTACAATTATAAATTTTTTTAAATATTTGATTTAAATTATTATAGTAATTTCTAAGACAAAACTTTTATTGTATAAATTATACTTTACTCATTTTTATGAATTAAATTATACATTTATAATTTTATATTTAGTTACTTTGTATAATAAATGTCTTTAAAATATAGAAAATTGGTTATCAACCATTTGGATAAGAAAAAATATAAAATGAACTTTATTCTTAAAAATGACAAGAATAAAATTTAATTATTTAATCTAAACTATTAAAAAACGACAATATAATACTTTAAATGTGTTATAGAAAAAAATGCGTTGGCTTATCTGAATAGTTTTATAAATAAAATTACTTTTAATAAATCTGTAAATTATTTTCAAGTGAAAGTATATACACATTTAAAAGAAAGGTATAGATAACTAAGAAAAACTAAAAACTTTACTGCCAAATAATATATCTGAACGCTAATACGTTATCAAGTTCTTCATGTGACAAACTTAATAATTGAAACAAATTAAGGTTTGTGTCCTCTGAAAAATAATGAATAGGGAATTAATGCCATCATATGGATTTATGTATAATTCGAAGCGTTTCGAAAGTAAAACATTGTAAATTATGATATTTTCATTTATGTAAAATGATCAAATTTTAATTTAGCATTTTTTATAATTATGCTACAAAAATTATAATTCATACACAGATCTATATATAATATTATTTTAAATATATTTTTAGTTTTATTTTTTGTGTTTGTATTGTACTTCTAAAAATTTTCAAATTAGTCTGAATAATTAAATAACAATCCAATAAAATTATTTTTTAAGGAATTAGGAAATAATATATTTGTATTAAATAATAATATTATGAATTATGTCGATGATTATAATAGAGATTGTGCTTTTAATATTCTAGAAAAATAAATAATCATATAAATTTCAATATATTGTTCTATAATTATTAGAATTATTTTAATTTTTTTGTTTTAAAAATAAATTGTTTTATAAATTATAAAATTTTATATAAATTTATTATTTATATTTATTATATAAATTTTTATAAAATTTATAAAAATTCCTAACTTAAAATCAATTCTATGTAAAACTTTAGTCTATATAAATAAAAATAATTGAATATAAAATTTATAGAATAAAATATAAAATTAGATAAAAAATAGATAAAAAAAAAAGATATAAAATTTTGTTTTAATTATAGCATATAATTTTATTTTTTATTTTTATGTATTATAGTTGTTTATTATTTTAGAAAAAATTGAAATAATTTTTTATTTTTAAATAAAGTATGTAATTGCATTAGTAAAGTTCAATACGCTATCACGTTTTATTATAGTGTATACATTATGTACGTACAGTAAAATAGTTCTTTTCTGTGTCCGATTTCAAACGATGATGTCATAAATTGAGGTGAGGGAGCTAATCAATATATCTTCTGCTCTTGTGAATATTATGTCATCTGGCAGCACATGTTGCAAAATCTGTAGCCGCTCATTGCGAATGAACCCTTTTTAAAAGTTCTCTTTCATTTTTTCTTTCTACCACATAATACAAATACCTTTCCTCTTGTAATTCTTTTTTTTAATATCTCTCTTGTCAAGTAATTTTTTAACTATTATTTTCACAATAACGCTATTGCAAAATCTAAAAGCAATATTTTTTGGTTTGGCATGTTTTGCATAATTGTTTGTCGTAGCATCTTAAATAGAAAAATAAATGTGATATGTTATAATATTTTCGTTTTAGCATCATACGAGAAAAAAATTAAGGAACTTATTTCACAACCTATTCAAAAATGTTTTCTAATATTTATAGTTTTTATGGTGGTATAAATATTATTATAAAATTTTAATATTTCAAAAAATTATGTTTGAATTATTGGATTATTATTTCCAAAAAATAAATAAATTTATATGTTTGTACACTATTATTAAGAATTTTTATAATTTTTTAAAAAATCCATTTTTTTTAAACTTAAAGAAAGTATTGAAAGTAAAAAATGAATTATACTATATGATATTAGAGGTGGATTTTGTATTTTATAAAAAATATTATTTTTGAAGGCAGTGTAGCAGCGGCAAACTAAAGAAAAAACGAAACGAATAAACAAAATAGCGAAACCGTAGGGAAATCGGAGATCCAAACAAACTACGAGTGCAAGCAACGGTAAAAATGTTTTAGGAAAAGTTGCCAAAAATAACGAAGGGAAACAAGGAAATGAAGAGAGCAACTCACTCTCTCGCCGACGTGCAAACGGGCAACACATGAGTTATTATTATACTTTTAATATTTAGCGTTGATATATTATATACGTAACTGTGTAATAGATTAATTCAATATAATAAAACTGGAACGAATGTTAATCTAAAATCTATTATTCATTTATACCTTTTATATCCATATTATTACCCCGTGAAAGACTACACAAAAGCAGTAATCATTTATTAAGTAAGATTTTTATGTGGTAATTTAGTGTTATTTATTAGTACCCATTTTTAATTTTTTACATTTCATAAACAAAATAAAACATTTTTGTAATTTATATAGTTAATTTATAAGTGTACACTTATGTAATGGAAATTTTTTTTAATTAATAACTTGAATAAGTTTTATTCGATAATTTACAAAAATTAAATTATTAATTCATTGTAACTTATAATGTTTTATTAATAATAAAAAGTAAGAAAAAAATTGATACCATAATTTATTTTTTGTTTTCTTTTAAGTTAAATTACTTCTAAATTTTAGATTTGTTTGTAGTTGATACAACCAATTATTTTATAAAAAACATTATCTATTTTTATTAATTGATCGGATATCAAAGTTTTTATAGATCTTATATTGTTTGCATATAAGCTCTTGTGTAATTTTATATTAAATTTTCTTGTATACTACCAAAGCAGAATAATGTAATGTTGAACAGGATTATAATTATGATTATAATTCATTGACACAGATACTCAGTCTTATATCACTTTCTTAATTAACAAATAAAATTATTTATTTATCTAAGTAATTAAATGAACTAAAAGTAATTCTTAGTTTACTAAATTAAACATATGTGGTTTACATATAAAAATCAATCATTTGTATGTTTTCTTATATGCGAATGCTGTGAAATAATATACTCTGATTTATCTATAATCTTAATTAGTTTTTTTATTGTCTTTCGCGTCATTTCACCCCATTTCCAAATTTAATTAGACTAAAATTTATATTTCCCTTTTTTTCCTTCATTCCCTCTTCGTTTTCAGAGACGTAATTTATGTCTTATTACCTATTTAATGTTAAGACTTTTATTTTTTGTAACTTTCTAACCTGTATTAATATTTTTCAAATTTTTATTTAGCCCAGTTTTCACCTTTTTGTCTTTTTCTATTATTTTAACTTTATCCTAAATTTTCTACTTCCTATCAAATTTTTTCTGCCAGTAAGATCATACTACAATTTTTCAGAATTTTATTCTTAGTCCTTTATAGCTATCTTTCTCGCTGTTATCCTCTTTTCTACAGTATTTAGTATTCAAATACATGTGGGATCAGGTGAGGGAAGGGTAAGATAGAAGTCGATTAATAAGCAATTACACAATATATACGCTAGCCTATTCGTACATACAACCTATTAGCGTTCTAACAAATTAGTATCAATGATAGCTACGCATGATTGAGTCAAGGAAGCCTCTCCTAGACTGGTGGGCGTTCCTTCGTTCGCTGCTGCATGTCACACCGCTTATTGCACACGCATACCCATACTCTCACTTACTCTCTCTCTCTCTCTCCCTCTGCCTCTCTCTCTCTTTCTCACTCCCACATATATTTATTTATTTATTTACTATATATTATTTACTTTTTATCAAGCTCTTCCCAGAATGCAGATTTATTTTAAGACATTTTTTTAATAGACGAAGTGTCAATTAATTATTATTTTGTGTTCATACATTATTACTTTTTTTGCTGCTTTAGTTTTATCTATTTTATCTATTTTCTTCTATTATGTGTTCTGATGCACTTCTATTGTTATTCAGGATATATTTTGAATAGTTCCTTTAGATTAATTTTTTCTCAGAAAAATTTTTTTAATTCAAGATTTTTTCTCTTTATAAAATAATACTTCTGATGGTTTCATTAAATTTTAGCTTCGTTATTATATTTTTATTAAACCATCGTTCTGCAATATTCTCTTATTCTTTCAAACGACATAGTCGTTTTCGCCAACAAGTTCATCCGATCCTTTTCTCCGCTATTTTCTATAAATGTATAATCTAAGAAAGTTAAATCGACTATTATTTCTAACTTATATCTGTGTCAAAAGAATTTGTCCTTCCTTTAGGCGCCAACCTGTTTTATTAAATATATTATTCTTTTTTCCATATTCAGATCAAGTCCTTTTTTATTTAGAAACTTTTAGAAGATCCTTAACATTTTCTTCGCTTCATTTTGTTTTTTGTCAAAAATATCTGTCATCAGCATAAGAAACGAATATTATTTACTTTTTTATATCATCAATTCAACCTCAGTTTATTATATAATTTTAATCCCTTCTTATTCTTATTTAATTTTTTACTTCTTATACAATTCTTTGATATATTTAATTAAAGCTATCTATCCATACTTTTTGCATACTTGTCAATGTAGCTTTTCTACACTGGTAAAGTCTGCCTTTATGTCCGTAAAAGCGGGAGTTTACCTTTCTCTTATCTAAATTGCTCTTCTATCGCAGTTTTCAATATATATACTTAACTACTAGGTAAATTCTTCATTATAATAATTTATTTATTATACAACATTCGAGCACGGAAAAATTAAATAACTATTTTAATTAATTATTTATTAATATATTGTTTATAGTTGTGATTTTAATGATTATACATTATTGTATTTAGATATATAATAATAAATTAGGTATATCGGTATTTAATATTATCATGATTAATTATTTAATACTTTTTTTATTATTTTCTCTTTGATGCAATAGTCGTACTTTTATTATTGAACAGAACGTGTTCTATAACAATTTAATTATGTTGTTTCATTTTAATTTGATGTGATTCTTGTAAATGTATTCTTGTCATTTACTAACGCTTAACAAATGATTAATTATTTTTAATTAATTTTTTTTTATTAATAATTTTTTTAATAATTTTTGTTTATTTATTATTTTGCAGATTACGTGATTTTATAACACTACAAATTAATAAAATCTGTTATATATTTTAGCGCAATTTATTGTGTTTTTATATAAATCTTTCTCGATGCTATTACTTCGAAAGGCGAACAACAACTGATTTTAAAATGTATGCTCATACAGGGGAATATTCAAATCAATAAATGCTCTTATTATACTGAGGAAAGTAAAGTAAAAGTGTCTATTTTTCAGATTTGCTGTTTACATTTAGAATTTTCAGACAGATCATCGACGAGGTTCGCGGTTAGACGTAAAAATCTAACAAAGTTGAGGCATTTTCGAGTACTTGTCTTTTGTCGACACATTACACCCTTTCCAGGAAAAATATTGATTTTTTGCTATGTTTTTGCTATGGTGAACGTTTTATTTCGTTTTTGATTACTCAAAACAGTCTTTCATATAAATTTATGAAATGGCTCTCTTACTACGTCATGTCTTAAGAAAATATATTTTACCGTAGCCAACTCTTTAAACACAAATGTTTTCTTTACAAATATTTTGTTTACAAAATCTAGTGTATTCTTGTTTACCGGGGGTGACTAATTCACCGATAAGTTCAGTATTGTGTGTACGCGAGTTTTGTGAATGAGGCCTGAAGGTCTTGTTTGCATTTAAATGCCCAGCAACACTTGAGGCAGTATTTTTGTTCACGACTCTATGCTGTGCCATTTTATGCGACTTTCAGCTGATGATGCAGTTATTCCGTTGACTTGAGGGTGGTATGATATATCTATACCGATACATCGAACTGCCTGCCCTGATCCGTCGTAATTCTTGATAGTATATCGAATCGGGTAATCCATCTTTTAAATAACACTCTCGCTACTGTCTTGGCTAATATATGTGGCAGAGATATGACTTTGGGCCACCGTTTGGAACGGTAAATGTAAGTAAAGTATTGCCTAGCGCTTTTTGAAGGTGGAAGTGATCCCACCAAGTCAACATGCAGGTGATCGAACTTTTATCTTATATTTTAAAATTTTTCGAGTGATAATACATATCTAATAATTTTTGACTCACTGACATGGTATGCATGTTCTTGTTTATTCTGTGTCAGTTTTTAGTGATAGCCATATAAATCGCTGACTAATTAATCTTGCATCGTTCGAATCCCTGGATGTTAGGCCGTTGTTAGGGTTGAAATATCGCAGTAGATTTTGATGTTTGATTAAGGTCAATGCACTTCTTTTAGCTGTAATATAAAATTTTGTTGCTGTTCTTCAAGAGTGTATTTAGTTCTTCGTTACTTTTATGTAGTTGCTAAATTTTCCAGTTTCTTGGCCTCCTCTGAGCGCGTCGGCGACGATGTTATAGCTACCTTTTACATATTATATATCTATTAATAATTGACCGATAAAATGTCCGTGTGCTCCTCGTCGGCAACGGGCTAGCACACGTTAAAAAAAAAATCTTCGCACGCGGAAGATGATTTGATAAAACAATAAAAAGAACGAAATGAGAAATTATTCAGCAACGACTGCCGAGGTTTTCGAAATTGTGGAGCCGTTGGGATTTAGAGAAGCCTATTGCAATTGATGTTTCAGGAATTCACGACGCTGTTGAGGTTTCTCAAAATCGACAACGGTTAGCGGCCGCGAAAAGTTCATCGCAGTTCTAGTCTATAAAACAGCTTCAAAAAATATCCGGAGCAGCAGAAACCCCTCGGCCACGCCCGCGTATTCGTTAACTATAATAATCTGTAGTTTTATTTCAACTCCTTCGAATAACTCTTGATGATCCCTCCCCGGAATGAAGAGAACTCATTAAAATCTAGATATTTAAATTTTCTAAGCCAAGTTTTATGACATCGATTTTGTGGAAGAGTGGAAGCGTGTCGTCCTTACACGATGGCCTACTAAGTCTATTTCTTATTGTTTGAACACCAACTTTGTCAGGTTTATTATCACTTTCAACGAGTCGTTTGAACAAGCGCAGGTATCTCAGCTACTGTATTTCGTTTTTCGATGCGATTAAATAGTCATTCACGTACGGAAATACGAAGTCTAGTTCGCGCGTTATATAATCGGAAAAAGTTAATTAGTTAATTAATTAATTAATTTAAAAAAACATTGACATTATGGTTATTAACATTTTTAATTATTTAATTTTAATTTTTATACTCGATACTGTATGTTACCATATATTAGGAGGGGTATTTTATTTATTTATTACAATCGTGTATTTTATACTTTCCTACTCGTTCTTTATACCGTTTTTATGTACAATCTTTCTATCGATGAATAAAATATTTTCATAATTAAATTGTACATGGAAAAGCAAACATTTGTGTTTAATGCTATTTTTTTAATCAATCATATTAGTCACATGATCGATAATAAATGTACTAATGTAATATATGTAGTCAATTTCAAAAGTCATCTTCTTCCATTCTGTATTTTCTTGTGTTTTACAAATGTTCGCGATTTTTATATTGATGTCTTATTCGAAGAATTATTTAATATATCATTATCCCAGATATTTTTCATATTACAAACATTTATAGATGCGGTTTCTGTAAATATATGTAGAGAATGAGAAATAAAAATGAATATAATTTAGTGAATTTCTAAATATAAATAAGCAACAAATTTAATATTTATTGTAGATTTAAGATTTATAATTATTTAATAAATCAAATTTATGTTTATTATAGCATAGTGTTCTCTACGTGTTTTGATTAGATAAATACAAAAAGAAAAACAAATATTTAACTGTTTTATGGCGAGTATGAGCAATACCAAAATTTTTATTGGATTGCTACATCTTTTGCAAATTAAGGAAAATTTGCTTCTAAGGCATGTATTATTTAATTTTTTTACCAGTATTTATAACTTCTTTAATTTTATGTGAGTAAAATAAGCAGTTGCTATTAATTGTCTCAAATATGTCATTATTACGTATAAGTTTAACATACTATTAGTTTGCTCATTACACTGATTTTGTTTATATAGAAGTATTTAATGCTTACATATTTTTCTTGGATCATTCTGATCTATAATAGATTTTGCTGTATGTTGAATTATTCTTTATATGCTAATAGGTAGTAAATTTTTTCTTTTCGTTTTGTTTTACATGATTGTGATTTTTTTATTGTGGTCAGAAGTTGTACGTACGTGTTTCAACGTATTGTCTTTGTCTCATGTTTTTATTATCATGATTCGCTTTGGATAGTATCCTAATTTTTTTAGCTGTTTGTGTTTTGATTTTTATTACATTTCTTGCATTTATTTTGTGTGTTCAAATATCTACAATTTGATTAAGACTTTTATTACGTCAAAAAAGGAGCTAGTTTATGTTTTCTTCATTTTCTTATTTTTCGTATATTTTTATTATTATTAATTTTTCTGCAGTTATTTAATAACTTTGTTTGATATCAACTTTTTTGCCAAAGATTTGTGTATTTCGCAAAATTTTTTTTTCGTAATTATTACTATTTCGTAGTATTTTTTTTTTATCTCTTTATTTTTTAGTGATTTTGAATTTCTTATCAACGACTCTATTTTTTTCATCTTAGTCTTCAAATCATTGTTTCTTGAATATTTATCGATGCTGCATTTTTTTAGTGTTTCTATCATTATTATTCACGATATTTTCTACAATTTCGCTAACGACTGTTCAGAATTCTCTTGTCCGAGTGGTTAATTATCAATCATTAACATTACTGTTTTATCTGATTGGTGTACAGTATAAAATGAGTAAATTTTTATCGTTTTTTTTTAAACCTAAATTGAGATATTTTTTTATGTTGAAATGTTTCATTATTAGTTATTATTATAAATTTGGTTTGTAAAATATCGAATTTACTATTTACTATAGACTGCTAATAATAAATCATACTATTATTTTCCTTTTCGGCGATCTGCTCATGACCGCCATATTGCTGACAGGTGGACCAAACTATTGCGCGTTAATAAGATGCATTAAATGTGATAATTTTGAAGCATTACTAAAAAAAATATAATAATTTACAAATACTATAACTATTTAACTTTTTGAAGACATTATTGAATGTTATTTACGTACAAAATTTGTATATATTTTGTATGTGTAATATATAAATGTGTAAATATATATAAAAAATTCTATTCAACTTTATTTATTATAAATTATAAATAAAAATATCTTTTCAAAGTTTAATTCATTAAAAAATTTTTAATATTTGATAATCATATTATATGTGTATTGCTTTTCGAATATATAAATCAATCAAACTCATGTTACCTTGAAGTAGTGCTTTTTTGAGTTTAGAAGAGATAAGGTAATTTTTCCAGTTTTTTACCATTAAATAAACGAAAGAATATATCCATAATTAATGCATACCCAGTTGCGAACATAAAATATTTTGTATTTTAATAAAATAAAATTTTTTTAATATAATAATTCTGAACATTTTGTAAAGCTAAATAAAAATTTTTAATAAAAACACTTAGTAAATTATTGCAATTAAAATTATTACAGTTATTTGCTTTACTATTTGATCGTATATATCACAAATTACATAGAAGAATAATGATTACATTTATTCCGATATAAAAGATTCTGTAAATAAAACAAAAACTTCATTAATTAGAATTTTTATTTATTTTTATTAGAATATTTTCTGCTAGTTTAATTAAAAATTATATTATTAAAAAAAAAATTACTTCATAAAATTTTGTTAACTAAAAGTAGTCATTGTTTTTCTTAATTAAAAATGTTTTATTGTCAATAAACTATTTGAATTTAAAGAATTTAGAAAACTTCTATATTTTTCATAAATTTCAATAAATATTGGTTACAAATTCTCTGTTACAAAATCTAAAAATTCTGGTTTCCTATAATTTAATTAATTTTAGCAATTTTCTTGTTTATTACTATTGTTTGAATGTTCTGATGAGTCATGGTGGAAACAAGTTTCTAATACAGTAGCACAAACAATCGGTTTACAGTGAAAATCGTTTGGACAATCTCCTAATTCAGCTGTACTTGGATGTATTGTTAAGTACTTACCTTGTATTAGGTAACAGTAGGCAAGACTAAGCAGTGGATTACCGGCATAGGGTTTATTATTAGTGAGTGTCATTTGCCCGGCAATGTCGATGTGTGTGTACTTAAGAGGGGTTTTGCTGTAAACTCCGTACTGAAACAAATATGATGTTCAAATATGTATTTTGTTATAGGTGAAATTTTTTAAGCGTTAATGGTAGACGTTAATATAAATGTAAGGCATATAGATTAAAACCAAAGGTTATAGACACTCCATAATATCATTTAATTAATATTTTATTTTTTAAATTATTTATAGTATTATTAATTTTTTTATTAGTAGTACAAATACAAAATATTTAGATTTATAAAAATATAAAGGATTTAGATGATTTCCAATTACACTTATTAGTTTATTATAATTTTCATAAATCATATTTAATTATTTATCGTTTAGTTTAATTATCTTCTAAAATACGATCGCATTTATTAAGAGAATAAGAGCCGGGGTACCGACTTCTTCTCCCTTTGTATAAAATATTTTATTACAGAACTCTTCTTAGTTTAGGAATTATTTTCTAATGATAAGAAGGCTCTTCTGCTCCACCTTCACCTTTTATTGGCTCTGGTTCGAGTCCTGCGCGTGTCAATCGTTGAAAACTTAGCGCAGGATAAGGTTACCCTAATGTCTAGTTGTGCATAAACAAGAATTCGGTTTTGTTAATCGTTATAAGTCATGGAGTCCCCGATGGCTGCCAGTTTTACAGTTTTGAAAATTGGTATGCATCAAGGTGTCGTTGATCGGCATTGATTATATTCTGTAGAATCTGAACGACACTAGCACGAGAAAAAAAAATTCCGTGCTGTTGATTTTGCGAACATCAATGCGTTGCCGATCAGGCGTGGATGATATTTTGTATGTATTGAAGTGGTAATAGCAAGAAATGGAAAAGTATGTTCCAACTTATTTTAGTAACTCGCCGCCCGTCAAAATGTTCTAATCCAATAAGGTTTAAGAACTAATATATTTCACAAATACAATATTTAGTTTAGTCAAATAATTATTTAAAAAATTTTTTCATGTTTCATATTTTATAGGAAATAAATTAAAAAAAAAACTAATATAAAATTAAATTTATGATATTTAAAATTAACATATAACTTAAAAAATATTTTTTAAAGAGTACAATAAAAAATTTAATTTTTATATTATTATAAATTTCACAAATAACATTTATTATTGGCTTGAAGTATAGTTAGAAAATTTACCATTCATGAAGCTCTGTACTTATGTTATGGAGTAAATAATAATAATAATTACTTGATTCTCTATGGTAAATCAAATTCATATTCATAAAATTACCTGAACTTATCACGATTCCTTTTTAATATTTTATCTAGTATGTACACAAATACGTGCACATGCGTATTTTCTTATAAAATTACTCTATCGCTGACAGTTTAAAATTTTTTTAAAATTATGCCTATATTACGTATTGGGTTGTATCGATTAGAGTTAGATACTATGGAATTCAGATTATGAGGCTTATTTTAATATATAAATAATATATGTATTTTATTATTATTATTTTAGTATATGAATTATTAACACAGTCGTAGTTAATTAATAGTATAGTTCCCGAAATATACGCAATTTTTCTTATTGTCAAAGTTATTACATATTGGTCTACTATTGTTATTTAAAATTTTTATTAAAATAATATTTATAAGAAATTTTACAAATGTTTATTTACTTATGACCTATTAAGATACGTTTTAGCGTTTTTATATTTACTTCATTCAGTAATTTCACGTACATTAAATATATAATACGAATTATCACAGTATATTTATAGCATATTTATTTTATATATTATATATATTTTGTAATTATATTTATCACATTAATTATTGTTAATATGCGTAAGAATAATAAAACATTTATAGAATACTGAAGTTTCAGTTTGATCCAGAATTTGAGATTGATAGAAAAATTTGCTCTTTTCTTTTTAAAATATTATGTTAAAAGGTAATATCATTTCATAATTTCTATTTTAATTATTAAATAATAACTAAAACAAAGAAATTTATTTTTGAGGCAGTTACAAAAAGATAATTAGGCTCTTATATTTGGTAATTAAATTATTGTTCAAAGATGATATTTGTTAATATTCTTGAAAATATATTAATAAATGTTACGAATAGATATTTTTTTCAAGGTTATAAAAAAAGTTATAAAATATAAGTAAATATTAATAAAATAAAATTAATATTAACATAAACATAATACATGTACAATACAAGAAAATGGGATAGGATTAAAAAATCTTAGTATTTTTATTATACATAAATTATTATATACACTTTAAGACGTCAAAGGAATTAGGAAAAGGGGGTTATCATGTAAGATTTTAATAAATATTGTTTAAATAAATGCATGAAATTGTAATATTTAGTTGACTTAAGATATAATAATGATATTTTAATATATTTATACAATATTTTTACTTATAAAAATTTCAATTTTTGAATGGTGGTGTTCAGTATATAATAAATTTAATAAGTATAAAAAATTTTTATATTTTGCAAAGTTGTTGTTATTAGAATTGTTGTATAAATTATAGAAATTTTAAATACAATTTAAAAATATGAGTTAGTGTTTTGTCATTTTCAAAACTTTTTGATGAAACATTCACTTCTTATTTATGTGTTAGCGTTTTATATACAAAGTTTATATAAAATTACATTTTTTTATATCAATAACTTATAAATTCCTTAAATTATAAAAAAAATTTAGTTTCATTGTAAAAGTTTCATTAAAGTATTAATTTCAACATGATTTTTTAAAATTATAAAATCAAAATAAAAAGAAAAATTTCTACACCACCCTGGTCTATCAGAAAATGCTGGATAAAATGACTATGTTTTATATGGAAAATATAAAAATATAATTCATTCCAAAAATAAATTATTATAATACTTTAATGCAAATAAAAATAAGAATAGATTGATTTAGAAGAAAATAAAAAAATTAAAGTATCTTGTAGTAATCATTATTTATAGTGATAATAAAATAGCAGAACTTTTCAGAATATTAGTGACAAAGCAGAAGCTATGGAAGAAGTTAATTAGATCTGATACCATATGATTGTTCACGTACAAACTAAATATTATCTCGGCGGCTAGCTTAGTTAATTAAAGTCTAGTGCTACATAACATAAAAATAAAAACTAATTATTATTTGCTTCACTCTTATTCTCTCATACATTTATATTAAGATGGAAAACATTTTTTTTCTTACAAGTATGATAATAGTATAACAAAGGCATGATCACTCTTCCTTATCAACATTATGCGAACATTGAATGAAAGTATGTCTTCATTACTATCCTCATTTAATATAGTTCAGTTGCGACGTATATATGTTATAGCTTATCAAATAGAGATCCCTCTGAATCACGAAAGAAATTCTTTCTTGATATGTACATTTGAGCATCTGTAGCTATATCAGAAGGCAACAGAACGTGCAACGTAACTCTAGACCTTTTATATAGTCTGGTTGAAAGGCGAAGTAGCTAGAGTTATAAATATTGATTCATAAGCACATTTATATAAAGTATATAAATATAATTTATTTTGTAGTAGCCTATAGTACACAGGTAAATTAGAGCTTATTACCGTTCTAATCTCGTTTCCCAAATCTTATTTCACTCCCATTATACTGAATAATTTGCAAGTGTAAGGTCACACTTTTTTATCATGATTCTATGATAAGAATACCTGTCCTTTCATATAACTCAATGTATCTGTGTAATATCTAGATTTTTAATGTCAAACAATTGAACATGTCAGGCTCTATTTTCCTGTATTGAAAGATTTTACGATATAAACTCTGGGTTACACCTCTGATTATATATACATATATATATATATATATATATATATATATAGTCTATCACTCATTATCAGAAAACGACTAATGGACAACTACTTCCTTTCTTAAAAATAATTCAGTTTAGAGTTTAAAGGTGTAAATATTTAAACAATTTATAACACACTTTAAAAAAGTGAGTAAAAAAAAAGAAAAAAAATTTTTTTACATAAAAAAGAACACGACTAGAAAAGAGTTTTCAAGGTAATATACAATAGAGGGCGGGTAATCTTAATAAATTTGTTGGATTAAAACATTAGAAAAAAACGTAAAATGGGATTTAACAAGGTGGTTGAAGAAAAGTCCACGTAGTCAAAGTGGAGTCAAAAAAAGTTTACTGCAGTAAAGAAGAACGAACAGATATTAGGTACAGGAATCAGAGTAGCTAAAAAGAAATGCAGCGAAGAAAAATTTGATTTTGGAACATTGCAGATTAGACAAATATGGGAACAATAGGATAATATTTCATCTTGAATGTAGTATGTTTTACTGAGTTATATTAAAAAAGCAAGGTTCTGTGACAATAAAAAGATGAAACAAATACTCTAAGGAGCTTCGACTTGGTAAAAAATGATGTTTTGCTGAAGAGCCCATCGACAGTCTGTTCGGCATATAAAATCATAAATGTAAACATCAAGGCGGCAAATTCGATAGTTTTCCTCTAATTTTCTCGCCATTTTGTTCTGACTTTTCTGGTGTATATAAAATCTACTTATGCATACAAGAATAGTTATTCTTCGACTCTTAGAGCATTGACTAAGAATTTGTATAAAAATAAATATAAAAGCAAGATAAAATAAAAAAAAATACCGTGTTTTATTAGTATGTAATTTAAGAAATAACACCATTTATACTTTGTTGAAGAAAATGTAAAGGAAATTAAAAATAATAAAAATAAAATATATGAGAAACGAATGTAAAAAATGAATTAACATTAAATCAAAATCAGAGAAAAGGAAATAAAAATATATGGTTTATTAAGGAAAATAAGAATTAGGCAATTATGTGAGAAGAAAGGCTTTGATGCTAGGAGGTAGAACATACCATAGATACCATGAACTAGTTAAAATTCCAGGTGAAGACGAAGTTATAAATACAGACATAAGGATGTGATCAAATGTATGATGAAAGTAGTAAACAGATATAAAAAGTGAGATAAAATTCCATAAGTAGAGCGGAATAATCGTTTAAATTTATAAAAATTGTAAAAAAACGGTACAAAAAGCTATAATACAACTTCAATAGATTCAGGATATAAAATCTATACGAAGATTATAAAAAATAGGATAGGAGGGCACGTGACAATGAATAAAGAAACTATACATGACATACAGTTCGAATTTAGTAGAAATAGAGGGGTAGTGGACCCAACATACGCACTCAAAACATCAATAAATTATTCATTTAAGAAAAAAAGGTTAAGTATCATATGTTTTGCTAATACAAAAACTGTATGTTTAAAAGAAAATTATAAACTGCAAACACAAAGGAGTTCTGAAAAAGTGTAAAAATTAGAATACAATAAGGAATCCAATATAAAAGTATCAGTAGCAGATATAAGTGTCACAGGAATATATGGACAAAAAATAAATAAAATTCTATCATGGTATTATTGGATGATTAAATTTGAATTGGAAGGAGAAAATGGAGAAAAGAAAATCAATTTGAAAGGATTAGAAGCAATTAAAATAGGTCAATAGCCACGACTATTTATAAGTACCCTAAACAATATAAATATGTAGGAAATATCAAATTCATAATTTTCGAAGATTGAAACATATATATGTACGTGTACGAATAAGAAAAAAGAGAGACAGACCGAAATTTAAATTTTAGCTAGATTTCAGATAGACAATGAAACTAGAGTAAATAAACATTTAATAGCTGAGGAAAAAAGATCTTATAGATTATACGATAAAGTAAAAAAAAAACACTTGAGTTATAGAATGTATTAAGGATCTATTTAAAACAGTGGAAGCATGTCGTATATGATCCAATGCAATAAAGATAGAAGAAAACAAGTATGAGAAAGTGGTATAACGTAAAAGATAGTAAATATTAGTAAAGAAAAAAGACGTAATATTGATATATGATATGATAACGCGTGTGATGGCCATAAATAATATAACTACATGGAAAATGTAAGTCATATTATTATTATTTTTGTTCTTAAGATAATACATTCATTAATACGTAATTTACTTTAAAATATTAAATTTCTTATACAAATATTATCCTTTGATCGAAACTTATGATATATTAAATATAAGAGATTTTATTTCTTAATAATTTTAAATTAAAATAATATTTTATCCCTGAATATTTTATACATGAAAAAAATTATCTAATCATAAATGTATCAATGTATGAGTTGTAAGTAAACAAATGTAAAGAATCTTAAATTTTTCTAAAGAATAGAATATATAATTCGGTATTCTAAATAATAATTATGATTCAATTTTTATTTTGAATAAAATCGCTTTCAATCTCCTTGGATAGAAAACATTTAGAAAGTGCGAGGATTGGTGCTCCCGTTGGTTGATCTGGTAAATCTCCTGCACTGGCTGCTATATCAAGATGGCAGTATTTTAGAGGTTTCTCTGATCCTTTCCCGTGCTGTAAAAATTTATTAAAATAAATTTCTTTTGTTTAATTATTTTATTTAATGACGAAATCAGGAAAAATGGAGAAGGATCTTCTACTCGACTACTCTGCTTCTTAAGTTTTATAATTATATTAGCTTTTCTTTGTTATATATAGTATTTAATGGATTGCGGAGGGGATATTACTTTAATACTAATTTTTATCTTATATAATTAGAACTTTATTCTTTAATTATATATAGTTAGTTGGCTTGAATTTCACACTAATTTTTAATTTTATTATGCCAATAAAATAGTAAATGAGAAAGTTTGGAATAAGACTAAGTTTTTGGTGAAATAGTTTGAAATTTTGAAACAATGGACGTTATAATATGATGCTGAAAAGCCTAAATACATATAAATAAAATTAAAAATTCTAAAAAATAAAATCAGGCGTCTATTTTTATACAACAATAAAAAATAAAAGCTACATGGAAAATTTTAATTTACATAAATTGTTTTAATACAAATATATATTTTTTCAGAAAAAATATTTAAATATAATTCTTATCCAATATTTATTTTTATAAAAAGTATTTCAATCAATCATTATTTATTTGGTTAACAATTTTATACATTTAAATTATATTATCATTTTTTATAATAAAATAATAATAAATTAGTCAGAAAAATTTCAGGTATTTATGTATATATAAAAGATTATAACAATAAATTATTATTTTAAGTCTCGATAATTTTTAGGATAATTGTTTTTTTTTCTCACAACTTTTCATTTCTTACAATTTTAACACTAAATTAGAATGTTGTTATAACATGACAATTGTACTTTTATAGACTTTCTGAATATTTATTATATTCTATAACAAATTTTGCAATCGATAATGTCTGAGTCTTCTCAATTATTATAAATCATTATCAGTAATATCTTGTGAAGAAATATTATATCTAAATTATTAAATTAATGGACAAGGTTCAATAAATATGCATGAAATAGATTGAAAATAAATTTTATTTTTCTTTAATTTAAAAAAAATGCTTAAGCATAGCTTTATATAATGAATTGGTTTTTTAGCCTTTTAAAATTTCTAGACCAATTCTCTGTCGTTTCACCCAGAGTTTTTTAATTCTTCGGATGGTGTTTTGTCAAACCCGATGATGGAATAATTTTCTGGTTTCGTTGATGTAATTAGATGACGATGGCTTCCTTATTAAAATTAAATTTTCAATTATTATTCCCTAAAAATTTATTCGAAGAAGTATCTAAGACTATATATATTTACGCAATTACGCTTATTTGATTTATAAAAATTTTAGTCGATATAATTATAGATTCTTTCTTAAGTCGATTTTCTACAGTTACTTTAATTGCTCTCTGTGATTTTGTATATATATCTTTTCAACTATGCACTAACAGAATCTTTTTTGTATCATCATCTACTTAGATCTATTCATATCAAATCCTCAGATACTTCTCAAGACAATAATTCTCTCTAAATTTAAAGACCAGTTTAACGGCTACAGCCAGTGGTGGAAGATAGAATCTCTCCAAATTTAAAGACCAGTTTAACGGCTACAGCTCAGTGGTGGACGATAGAATTTCACTTCATTTTTGACTAATCAATGTTAAAAATTTTATATCTGTACCTAAATCTGTTCATCTATGGTATCATTTTTCTACTTTCCAAATAGGAAAGCTATATAATTCTTTGTTTCTTGATGGCTAATGTCTTTCAGCTTTACCAAGTGTTTGTTCAGCGTTTTATTATATACCTATGAAGAATCCGAAAACAAAGGCTCTTTGACGTAGTATAATATTGCTTGATTCAACTCGATAACATAACAATAGCTGTGTTATGAAATTTACCTCTGTAAATTTATTATTACCGTATTGGTCTACAAATTGTGATCAAACTTGAATAAGGCATAATAATATAACTTATGATTTTAAGGATTTGATTTAAATTTTCAACCGAATAATTTGGTAGATGAGAAAAAAAGTTATTCTGGTTTGTAGTTCATCTAAAAATAAACCCACAGTTGTATTAAAGATAAGAAGACTTATGAAGTCCCGAACCTCAACACAATGTCATGTATCATCGTTTTTGTATCTAGCTTTCTTGTCTAACGCACTTTTCTCACAAATTACCAAATCTAGAATATAAATATGAACTAATAACCTCTTATCAACTTTTAGTAAGGTTTATGTTCCTTTCTAGCACTTACGGTTATTCGATGAAATACTGATCGACATATCTGGCTGATACTCTCTATTCGACCTAGATATGTTAGAAGATTAAGAAGTTTAAGATATATTTCAATACGTTGGAATTTAGTCAACTAATGTAACTTCGACTTTAAGCAAGATTTTTTCCTACCTTAAATGTCTACTTGTCGGCAAGTTGGGATAATTCTGTAGTTTTGGTAATCTTATGTTCTTTAGTAATATCAATTTTCTGGTATCTATCTTGATTATTTTGACATACTGGTAAACTGAAATAGCTTAATCAAACTGATAATCTACTACCCGATGTAAGGTTCAATAATCAAAAAAGTTCCTTTTAATCTTATTTTAGTACAGAAAAATATAACGCATAGTATCTATAAAAAACTACTCACAAACCCAATAAAATCATAGATATATTCATTAACAACAATTGTAATTATAAATTTTGTATATTTGATTTAATTCTTACAAGGAATAAATGATATATTTTATATGTTATATCTTATATATTTAATTTTGTAACTGTCTCATTTTAATACTTAAATTTTAAAATTAATAAGAAATGTATTTATACGTGCTTAATGAAAAATTAAGTTATATAATAGTATTTAATAAATGTATTATACTAAAATTCCCATTTGCTATTCTACAATATAGTATAGATCTTCAGACATAATGATAAGACATGAAAATAACAATTGAATAAAATATTTTTAACGACACGCAGTAATAATAATATGTGATAATGACAAATTTATAGAATTAATAAAAGCAGTTTAGAATTCATCTACTTTATTATTATTGTTAATTAAAAAATTAACATTAAAATCATTAAAAATTTTAAATGCATCAGATTATTTCTATCTATACATTAATACTTTGCTACACTGTCATGTGATTGATAATGAGCTTATCTTTTCATTCTTTTAAACTTTTTTATCGAATAGTGGCATGAGTAAGCGTTGTCGTTCGAGTATTCTGATGTAGTTTAAGTTTTTTTAGTTGATTTAACATGATAATTCACGTAAAACTACTATATTTATTATTCATGTAAATACATATTTATTTAAAGGAAAATAATGCTATTTGCAATTTATAATTTGGAAACATAATATAATTACATAATTTACAAAGTATGAATAAATTTATCGATATTTTATCAACTGATATATATTTTATACGAATTATATTCCAAATAATACTAATTTCTGATTTTGTGTCTTTAGATTTTAAGATAGGTAATGAATTAACATGTTTGAATTGAACTCAATTAATTTTGACAATATAATTAATTATTTTTTGTATAAAATTTAATTATTATAATAAATTTTATTTTTCTTATTTTTAATATACTTCCTATATATATTTGTATTTATAAAATAACGTCAAATATTTCAAATTATTAAAACTAAAACTTAAAGAATTTTATATAAATTAAATGTACAATTACTTTCACGAATATACTTATATTATACTTACGTTACAATAACTTATATTATAAATAAGATAGAAAAAAAGGTAATATTGGGTTCATATTATAGTATATATTGCCTTATATTAATAATATAAACAAAGACTATTAATTTTTTGTGGTCATATAAAAAGTTTAATTATAATCACCGGTATATTATGAAGTTAGGATGATTTACTAAACGTAATGAATATCATTTGTATAAAGTGTTACTAATAATTAATTAACATTCAAATGATAAAATTGTTTTAAATGGAATAATTATAATATTTTGAAGGTAATGTGAGAATTATTAACCACATTGAGTATAAAAGCAAATAAAAAATATTGGTTGCTTTAGAAAAATTAGATAAATATCAATATAAAAAACCAATATTTCAGTATTATTATATTTCCATATATAAATATATTTTAATAAATAAAATCACATTCGTCTTACTTAATTTTGATTGTTGTGAAAAGTGTAGACTTTAAATTAAATCTATTACAATCTTTATTAAAAATAATTGAACATAAGTGATATACTTTAATTATAAAAAAGATATAGCCGATACAATTTTACGCGTAAAAATGCTACGTATTATACAAATCATATTTAAAAAATCATTTGATAGTATTATCAGATAATATAATAATAAAAAATATAGTGTTAATTCCATAATAATTATACGGTTAATTAACAAAAGAAAAAATAATATAAAATAATTATATTCAAATTTAATAAAGTTAAATAAACAAGGTCAGTGAAAATACTACATATTTCCACGAGATTTTGATTTTAATTCTCAAATTATATAAATTATTTAAATAGGTAAAAAATCAAATAAATTTCATACCGAGTAGAAATTAAATACAGAAATACAGAGCAGAAAGAAAATTTAGATACATAAATAAATAAGATGTAAGTCCAAAACGGGAAATTTATGAAAATAGTTTGATAAAAAAATACAAGTTATAAAAATGTCAGTAACATGTTCAATCCTCTTTAACATTATATATATTATTTGCGATATTATGATATATTAAATTACATTGAATAATTATAAAATAATAATTTTTTTATTCGTCTAATAAAATTGTTTGTAAATATGTAAAAAATTTTCTAGCAATATCATGTAACACTTAAATGAGAATACAATACATAAGGTAGTATTAACAATTTAAGATTAATGCGAAAATTTATTATTAATAAGCATATTTGATTATTATAATACCTTGTTTAATCCAGATGACATCATAAGGAATGCAGCAGGACCTTGGTGCCCTCTCTCAGTTGAAGCACTGGATTTCTTTCCAGACTGTATAACATCGTCACCTTCATTTTGACCTTTATGTAAAGCAAAATCTTCTCTACGAAGAATCGAAACCTCAAACATATCACCCATTACTTCTCCACATGCTTGCAATTTATACGCATTAGATCCTACTCGTGCTACAGAATTATCAATGGCAATCTGCAATATTATTTAAGTTTTACGTAATTCTGTATATTTATTTAAGTAATTAAATTTATTTAAACTTATGATCTAAAATTTTCAACTTTTAACATTAATTAGTAAAATAATAAAGTCGAAAACAATAATAAATCATAGTTAAAAAAAAAACTTATATATCAATACTTCGAAATAAAAAATATATATATTTAAACTAATTATCTTGAAGATAATTTTCAAGTTATTTTTGTTTCCAATGCTCACAAAATATTATATTAAGTTAAAAATTTACGTTTTTAATCATTACGTATAAATTATAAATCTTTTAATTAATAATACTGTTTATTTTAATATTAATTTAATTTATCTTACTTTTAAGGGATTTAGAAATAGAGCTTATATTTTTTAATATAATTATTCTAACTTTATTCATTCTGAAAGTTGAATAAGAAATTGAAAATAATTATATACAATGAAACTACAAGATTTTATATATAAATTTAAAAAATATAAGCTATAAAAATAAGTCAATTGAATTAATATTTCAGACAGGTAAAGTAAAAGATTTAAAATCTAATTAAAATTATTAAAAAATTATACTAAATTGTTATAAATTGTATAAAAAATAACTTATTATTTTATTAATAAATATTAAAAATTACATAATTTCAACTTACTGAATATCCTTTTCCTGCAGTCATTTGCGCATGTCCTGTAAGCGTAGCGATAGTGAAAATATGTGGATTTACTGAACACAGGGCCATCTCTTTAATATGATATAGAATGTCAGCCATGACCATTCGTCCTTCTGCATCGGTATTATTTATGCGTACTCTAGTACCAGATCTAGCGGTAATTACCTCATCAGCAACATAAGCCTTTTCACCACAGTTGTTACGTACAACCCCTATTGCCGCCACAACCTTAACAGTTGCCGGTTGCAGAAGATTTACAGTCTAAAAAATAATATAACACATAATAATATTACTATATGTTTTATTTTTAAATACGAGTACTTATAAAATTAAAAAATTTAAACAATAATATTTTTCATCATATATAAATAAAAATAAAAACATAATTAGTATGTTATAAATTATATTATATTATAAAAAGATATCCTTAATATTTACTTTAATTCATAAACATTTCATTGTCATTTATTTTATGAAAGCTATGATATTAGAGCAGTATTATTGAAACTGCTCGATTATTTTTACTGAAGTAAATACAGAATAGAATAATATGTATAGTTACAGCAGACACCTTTGAAAGTAGCTGCTAAAATTCGCATTCGGCTGTGCATAGTTAAATAATATGTAGCCTATTTTATTAGGAGAAAAAATAAGTTTCACTTTTTTATATGCTGCATGTCTTGTACTAGATTCTAGACTCTTCGTTTTTGGTGTCAAGTAAAATGCATTTTTGTAGCTTACGTAAACTGCAATTTGTTGTTTATACCAAAAACTTTAAAGAATTCTGTTGACGTAAATAGTAATGCATTTGATGATCTATTGAAAAACTGCTTAATATAAAATTTTAATTGTTTAGTTAAAAATCCGAATACTATATTGAAATATAATTTCAATTTTCGAATATTTAATTAGTAGCGCGCATTAACATTTTTGTTGGCTAAATAAACGAATAAAATTTATTGTATTATTGCATATTAAGGCTATAAGATTTATAAGCTTTTGAGGAACGAAATTCGAAGTGCAAGATATATGATCCAAACTAACGTAGTTCTATATTTGATGTTATCTTTAGATATTATAAAATCACTTAAAAAAATGTATAGTAATGATAAAATTTTGAAATGCAGTTTACGAAGTAATACATATATGTATAATATCTACTATATATATAAATATTAAGATATCTAGATAAAAGTGCATTTAATATACCGAAAGGGCATTAAATTTTTTTATATGAGCAAGAAAAAACAGCATCAAGTAATAGTAATAAAGGGATTACTTGAGTTTCTGGTACTAAAATAAATATGGATAAAGATCCAGAACAATAACCTAGTGATAATGATATATATACATAATATATATGTGGGATCAGGTGAATCGGTTAGTAAGCAATTACACAATCTATACGCTTGTTTATTCATACATACAACCTATCTATTAGTGCTCTAACAATTAGTATCAATGATAAGATACGCATGCTTGGGTCAGAAAGGCCTCCCCTAGACTGAAGGGCCTGCCAGGGGTCAACCGGCTGGCGGGGGGGGGTTGGCCTTCGTACGCCATCGAATATCACACCGCTTGTTGCGCCTGCATATCCATACTTCCGCTTTCTCACTCTCTCACACTCGTACTCTCACTCTCTCTCTTATTTCCACATACATACACACACGCGCACCTGGTAGAGGGTCAATCAATAAAGTCTTATCTACGAAAATAACGAATATAATCTAAAAGTACCTGTAACTATTAAAATGCTGCTAGAACTCGAAATCAAAGTCAATTAAGACAAAATTCTTTCAACCATCACTAATATTTTAGTAAACAATTTACACTTCAATTTATGACTCGAGATAGTAGTCAGAATGTAATAAATAAAAGAAAGAAATTATTAGTACGTAGGTGTATATTGTAACACGTTTTATTTTTTAATCACAATTAAATTGTGATAAAATATTGTATTATGATAATTGTTAATTTATATGTAGCGTCGAATATGTGTGCACGTTGGAGAATGTTAATAAATTTGAGCTGTGTTGACGGATAATCTATTAGTGTTAAAAAAATGTTTAACCCATTTTTAATGCTAACGCTAACATTACATACGCAGCATACTATTATGATTTTGACTAGTTGAATAGAATAATTTTTACCTTATAGAAAAAATTTTTAATATATGAAACAAAACAAATTTTTTAAATGTATTTTCTTGTATTTTTTTCTTTTATTTTGAATGAAACTGATCAGATGAAATGTCAAAATTTTATTACGATTTTGTCAGTGAATAATTTCGGTAAATTAAATTATTTGTAGATTTACGGCGAGCTAGTAGAGTGTATTTTGATTATATAGTGAGCGGGTATGAGTATGAAAACTGATTTAATAGTCCTCAAATATAATTTTTATTAAAAGTATATTATGTATAAGATAATATATTTAAATTTTTTGGATCTTTTTAAATTTTTTTAAATCTTTGTATATTAGAAATATAATAATTATTATATTATTTATAAAGTAATAAGAAAAAACCTGCATAAAACCAACTGACGCAGCAGCACCGCATTTATCACGGCTCATGCCCACCATGGCATGATTGATTTTAATATCGGCACCGCCGGTATCGTAGGTTACACCTTTACCGACCAGCATCACTGTTTCGAGAACGCAAGTTGGATCTTTTGGTTCATATGTAAGAAAAATAATTCGACCAGAGTATCGAGGGATATCTGCAGCTGCACGATTTACAGCTGAAAAAAGTGGATACTCCTTTTGCAGAATATTTAGATCGGAAATCACTTGAACATTTATTCGCGTAGTGGAAAATAAATCTTGAATATATTCTTCCACACGAGTTGGTGTCATACGCTCCGGATCTGATCCTCCTGTAAAAAATGTAAATTATTTATTATTAAATAATTAATCATTATTATTCCATTAATTAAACTTTCAAATTAAAAATCAAATTTTTAAATCATTGAATGTCTTTATTTCACGTTTACAATTAAAAATATTATGCGTTAAGTTTTTTTCATTACAGAGCAATTTAATAATTTCAATAAGTTTTAATATATTGACAAACATTTCATACATATATAATTATTAGGATTATGTACATATATATATATATATTATTAAAATATAATGTATAAAAATATAATTGATTATTTTTAATATAATATTTAGTTATTTATTTTATGAACATTTATACATTATTATTTATAATTTTTTAATCTTATTCGTATTTTCTTATATTTTTATATTTTTATTCACATTCCATATTAATTTATTCGTTTTCTCTTCTTGCTTCTACTCTCATATTTTTTAAATATAATAACTATATTAAATGTATCCGTTCTTTAAAATAGTAATTCGTACAATATATAGTAAATATATTGTTTTAAAGTTTAACTCCTTTAGTAAAAAATATAATTGCATTTATTACTAATTTAGTTTTTCACAACATATTAGTTTTAACATATTAGTAGTTTTTATAGTAATATTTTATTTATTTATCGTAATTTATAAAGTCTTGTGATTAAAATTAATGTCTTCACATTGTAATGAATGTGCTATCTATAACAAAATTACTGCAATTCCTAGCATTAATTTTATTTTTGTGCAATATTGGTAATGCAAAAACAAAAATCGAAATAACTTCGAATTAAATTGTGATAATCATCTCGACTTTTTAAGCAACAACGGTCTATGAAGATTAATTTATTCATTAGCCCCATCTATAAATCACAGCTGAAAATGTGATAAGAAACTAGAATATAATTCTGGCTAGGAAAATTTTTACTATTTTGGTAAAGTAACTTGTTTACTTATATTTATATTATTGATTAATCACATCATACTTATTCAGATTGTTTTTGTATGAATAATTTATTTATGTTTCATTGAACATAGTTATTATTTATTTATTTAAAATTTATCAGTATTTATAGATCTAATATTCTCTATGAGTGAACAACTTAATGTTATGTAATTTTTTTTTGAGCATTTATAAAAGGTATAAAAATAAATAATATAATATAAAAAAGTAATAGCATACTTGAAGCCTATCAGATTCAGTTTTGCGACCATCTGCCACGGAATGTAATAAACGTTGTATTTATTAATATGATTTTGATTATTAATTATATTATCATTATTTTATTATTGTTATAATTTTGAATAGAAGAAATTAATATTTTGTGTTTCAATAGTCTTATCATTTAAAATTGAAAGTCAAAGTAGAAATAAATTATGTTAGGAGGTTTTTAATTTTAGGACCTAAATGTTAAAATTTAGATGTTACTTGGGGATAATATAAACTCACGAACATCTAAGCTTAACGGTGGGCGGAGGCCCTTGGCATAGCTGCGGAAGTGCCTCAACGGACAGAGACTGTTAACCCAGGAGCAGAAGTATCTATGCCACGCAACAATGTCGTACCACCGATGTAATAGTATAAAATCAATGTTCTTATTTTCACCTATTCACTAATCTTTGGTATTATTAATTTCTAATAGCTTCAAAAGTAGCCAACCTTGTCAAGCTTAAGATTTTTTCTTAAATAAAATAAATTAATAACAAACGATAATGCAAATCCTTAAATTTTAATTAATATTTAACTGCACAATATAAATTAAGTGATGTTTTGTTATGAAAAATTATTTTGTTTTTATATTAAGGAGATATATTTATTTCATATAACGTAGACAATATACCTTCCTCTATCTTTTCTATTTTTAATTGTTTCTCTATTTCTTTGATTTCATTTCTATTTTAGATTTTAAAATAAAATATTACTTTTATAGTTAATCTGAATTTTTTTTGTTCTATTTATATCTAAAAGTAAATTCTATTTTAATTAATTTTATTTATATAAATGCTAATTTTATTTATAAAATATTTTTACTTATTTGTTCTCTTATATTAATATTATTTATTACTTATATTTTAATCTATATTTAAAAGTATTTGTTCACCTTATCTCTATATATTTAATTATATTGAATATAAACATTTTGATACTTACCAATGTCACGAGCAACATATCTTCCACTTTCTAGAACAGATGCGAGTTTGACCACAGTCTGAAGCTTTTTATTGCAAATTGGACTCCAAATACCTAGTATTGTTGCCTTGTAGAAACGATCGGGACCAATTTCACGGACCTCCAAAGGCTGAAATATTAAGAAAAAAGTCGTTTATTAGGCCAAAACAATGATTAGTTGACTGCCTTGATTTTTAAAAGAATTATTAAAGTCATAATTTTATAGCGACAGATGCACTAATTTAATGTAATCTTAGCTCCTAAGATAGTCACTACATCCAGGTTAGTGCAAGAACGAGGTGAAACACATTCTGCGTTAACTGCCTGTTAGCAGGCAGGCTTAGCATTAATCTAGTGCAGTTCTTGTCATGCCAGATAATGGGTAAAGTGAAATTTTAAAATATACAGTATATAAAAATAAATAAAAATTTAACGAAAGAACAACTCGTGTTATTTCATTGACTGGATATAAATAGTATCGACATAGCGACTACCTTAAAAAATTGAAAACTAAAAACTGTGGTTAATTAATGTAATGATGTACATGTAATTTTTACTTTATAAAAATAAAATGTGTGCATGGCAACTTGAGAGCATATACGTATCATGGAAATAATTAATAATTGTAGTATACGTGTATGTAATTAAATAAATATTTAGATAGATCGTTCATTAAACGATATTTGCATTGTTATACTAACATTATTTTATATTATTTTTTATTACATTCCTTTCTAGTAATTGTAAAATTTTTCTTCTTCCTGTAAAGTTTTTCTTTTTTTAAAGATATTTCTTAGCTCTTAGAGTTAAGATAATAAGAAAAATTCTCTTAGCTTTAGAATTTTCTGCCCCTGTGACTCTTTATTACCTGTAATTTCACAGTCTTCGATAATATGCTTAGTTGTTTCTTTATTTTTCTGGCATAGTTTACACATTTCTTTCTTCCTCCTTTAAATAGTATGGATTATTCTTAGCTTCATTCCCCATTCGGAATCTTGCAAGTGTTTTTATCCCTATTTTTTCTTCCGGTTGTTTTTTATATATACTTTTTTTTCTATAAGACCTTATTATAATGTTCTTATTTTCTTTGGTATATTTTTATTTTTCTAATTTTTCTATCCATTTTTGCTGTTATTATCTAATTAGAATATTTTCTATTTCCATCCTATTATCTTCTTCTGGACATTTTCTTTTTTTCCATTTCGTGATTATATTTTTGATTTCTATGTATTTTATTTTAGCTATTATTTTTTCTCTATAGTTCGTGTCGGTTTCCTTTATTGATTCATGTTCCGTTCCATCGTATAGTTTATTTATAATACTCTTTCCATTTCTCATTATCTATCTTGTTCTTAATTCTTTCTTTTTTCTTTCCCTTATTAAATAATTTCCAAAATGCTTGCCCTGTTTTATTTTTTCCACTTCTTCGATATCATCTATTATTTCTTTTCTTTTCTTTATGTTTATTGATTTCCTATATTTTTGCTTTTCTTCTTTAAATTTTATTCTATATCTTTTTTTGTTGCATCTTTTCCATATTTTGTATTTTTTACCTCTTTTTTGACTGTCCAGGTTTCTTCATTCCACCATTATTCTTTATTTTTATTTTTTATTTCTATTACCTTTTTAATAATGTTTTCTAACATTTTTCTTTTTAGATCATTCCAGTTTTCTATTTGCTCACCTCGTTCTAATTTTCTCTGGTACTCCTTAATTGTGTTTTCCGTCCATTCTGTTGATATATCTTTCTTCCTTTTGTGTGTATTTTTTCTATATCTTCATATACTTATTAATAGAGATTAATTGATTCTTTCTTCTATGTTTTTTTTTTCTATCTGATCTTCGTCTTTTTTATCGTTATACTATAGTCTATTACTAAGAGCGTTGCATGTAAATTCTTTTACTTTTTCTCCATGTCTTCCATTCAGTATGTGGGATTAGGTGAGGGAAGGATAGAATTGGAACTGATTTACAATCAAACATACAATTTATTTATGCTATTACAAATATAGTTGACAACAACTACGTACGCTTGAGTCACGAAGGCCTCTCCTAGACTGATGGGCCCGCCAGGGGTTATCCAGCAGGGGGGGGGGGGCGCATCCCCTCGTACGCCGCCGCATATCGCACTGTTTGGTACGCACGCATACCCACACTCTCACTTACTCTCTCTCTCTCTCTCGCACTCGTACTCTTTCTCTCTCTCACTCCCACAGTATGTATAGACCATTTTTATTGAGCCGTTCTATCAGTTCCGTTCCTTGAGTATTTATTTTCTTATTGTTGGAGACACTTTTTTGTTTTCCTATTTCATTAATTCCACCACCTTGTTCTTCAGTTCATTAAATTCTGCTCCCAGTATAATTGTGCTATTCTTTCTGTTTTCTATCTATTATTCTATTATTTTTAGATTTTCATTTATCTTATCTTGTCTTTCACGTATACAAACCCAATGTGTATTATTTTATTGTTGATTTTTATTGTTGCCTAAGAAAATTCTGAGTTCACTTTTTCCCATTTTACAATTTGTATTTTACTGGTTTTTCTAATTACTATTCATAGGTCTCCTTTTATTCGTTCTTTTGTTTTTTTATCTCATTGCACTATTTGTTAGAAAGCTGTAATTGTCAGATATTTTTCTTAAGTTTCTTAGTATTTGTCTTCCAGCCACGTTTCTGTTATTTCCCAAGTGTCTATCTTTTGTAAATACTCCTATCCTTTTCTGTCTAATTTATTAATTCCCGCAATATTCCATACCAGTAAATTTAGTTTTTTTTTTATTATTTCCTTTTTATGTTGTTTTAGTTTCCTTGTAATTATTTTCTTTACAAAACTATTTTTCCTTTTTTTCGCTATATATTAATTTCATTGTCGCTTATTACTTTTTTAATCATGAAACCACCATTTTTCTTCGCATTGTCTTTGAGTTTTTTTTCTACTATCCTTCTTGTTTCCCTTTTTATAAATGTAGTGTCTTTTGTGATGAATGCATTTTTATTTTTTTCGTTTTTCTTGAATATTGTTTTCTCTCTCAAAATTTTCTTCTATTCTTTGATATTTTCACATATTATTCATAAATTTTCTATCCCTTTTTCTCCTTTTTATGCTTTTTTAAATTTACTGTGATTTTTAATTTTTTTTAACCTATACCTTGATATTTTTTCTTCATTTATCTTACTGTAATCTAACCCAGTTATTATTAATCATATTCTTTTCTCTTTGTTTCTCTTCTATTATCTTATCTATTTTTTTTGCACCCTTCTACGTCTTTTATCTCTAGAGCTGAATCAATTTTTCCCAATGTTTTTCATTTCAGTTCTTTGAGCTTCTTTTCATTTTCTTCGGATTCACTTTTTATCTTTTCAACTATATTCTTTTTTAACTCTAATAATTTAGCAAAAAAATTTCTTCAAATAAATCGATTTTTATCATTCTTTTGTTGTTTTACAGCTTTCATTTGTTGTTTTGCTCAGTTCCAAAGCGATTTATCTCTGAATAAGCCGCGATTCTCTTTTTTTAAGGGCTTACTCTTCTAAATGTTCTGCTATTCATGATTTTCAATATTTACAGTTTATTCCTCTATCGCTTCTCTATGTAGTACTGTCACTTTTATTCTGCTATTGCTTATCTGGTCGCATACGTGACCTTAGATGACACGTGTTTTTGTCTTCTCTCTTTCTCCGGCTTTGTTTTCTTTCACTTGTTGTTATCAACATCAGCTATCGTACTGGAAGGTAATTTCTATCAAAATTTCACCACGTGCACTTAATCTAGTAGACTTGTTTTACCTTTAGTTTATTTTTAATTGCACTCGCTTAACTTTATACCAATATTTTTTTCTCATTTTTAATAGGCCACTTTCTGTAATTACTTATTGATACTTTTCATAATTTTCCTTCAGTCTGTCTATGTTCTGTGAATAATTTAATATGTTTCACTTAAGGTATAAGCGGACCTTGTAATTAAATAAATTCAATATTCAAATGCCACGCATTTTACTGCAGGTATGTATGATACAGGTCTTGGGTTTAATCTTAGATCTGCTTCTGGGATGAAAATATTTTTTTGAATTGGTATCACTTAGCGGGATGAGTGGGAAGAGAAATGGAATGGATGTAAGAAAAATGTGTAGTCAGAGTACACACAAATATGTTATATGTGGGCACTATATATCCAGTAATACTAAAGAGGCAGTTCCAAGGACTTTTAATTGTCGATTTCATCTTGAAGAAAACAAATCCGAAATCACCAACATACGATGAACTGAAAATGACCGTCTTCGATATGAAGATCAAAGAAAAAGTCTAATATCATTAAAGTAATGTGTTGGATTTTTCAAAAATAGCGTGCCTCAGCTTATTGTTGAATATGGATGTGTTTTTGGTGATTAATCCCAATACACAAGATATAGTTTTATATTATTCATATTTCAGTTTTATTATATTTTGATATTATATTTAATAAGTTTTTATTAATGTGTACAATTGCAAAGCTTAAAGGCAACCAACTTCATACGGAAAAACCGTTTGCGTGGTAGTGCTTAGAATATAGTCGAAAAGATACGTTACGCACAATGACGGAAGTCTTAAAACAATAACAATTGTGCACCAAGAACGTCAGTGAGATAACTACTTAGTGAAACAGGTTACGCCGAACAACACGCTGTTCTCTCAACATATTTTTAAATTGAAGACCAATAAAATTTTACTACTTTTATATATTTTATCGATACCACTGATACATGGTCTAGACCATTAGCTATGGAACTATCCCCCACGTGGAATTGTTTTCACTGCAAGAGGATCAAGAATCAAAAGGTAGATCAATGTTTACGTCACTGACTAACATATCGCGGTCACATTCCACAATATAATATACAGATGGAACAGAAGATGTCCACTGTTGATGATTGACACCCGGAGTAAAGAAAACTAATAAGAACTTGCAAATAGATAAGAGGAATTTTTGATCATTGGCGTGTAATATAGGTAGATCTCCATTAACATTCTTCGAATTATTGCTGACTCTGTGTCATCTGTCATTATCAAAAAGTATACAATTAGAAAATGTTTAAATATATCTAGATAATTATATCAAATCCACAAACAAAATTGAATTTGTGTACATCAAAATTGACGATAAAGAAAACCTAACTCTTAAAAAAATAAGCTTAAGACAATAAAATTAAACAATGTGACTGCCGGAGAGGTCTGCAATAATCTACTATTTCTGAGATAAATAGTTGAAAATTTAGATTAATCCTTCTCTGATTCCGAGATAGCTGAAAATAAACAGAACCAGATGAAATCGATCCATAAAAAATTAAGTGAGGTAATGCTGTCATACCAAGGTAGAACATGCCTCACTTAACTCTTTAAGGAAAATCACTACGCTAAAGAGGATGAGGTTTGAGACTTCCGATCCCGTAATCAAGAACACGATCGAAAACAGAAATAAAAAACCTCATAATTCAGTAAATTACAGTATGCTTCAAAACACAACAAAAGAAGAGTTAAATGTATACTGCTAATTTTCAACAATCAATAATGATCGTAGACTCTAGATAGATTTTTAAGAAAACGCCCATGGATACACCAAGTACAAAGCCCGTCTAGTAGTTTTCTAAGATAGGATAGCAGATAATCTCAAAGAGATATACACCCCTGTGTCTATATTACTACTGGTGAGATCGTTAACATCCATCGCTAATAAGTACTAATTGCACATGTATCGGCTGAATATAATATATATAATCGATAAGCGAAACAAAGTAGGAAAACATACGCGTGTAAATTGAAACGCGCTCTCTACCGACTTAAAATAAATCCAAATAGATGAAATAATCAGTTTAGTGAAGAGAGGTGAAAACTAGGTCTTGAAAATGATCTTAACGAACCGTGACTCTACACCTTAAGGTGGGAGGGAAAATAACTGTTTTTCTTTATCTAGATAATATTCTCCGAATAGGAAGCCATCTACTTCACCTGTACCGAGGAGATTAAATTTCATTTTTTCTGTAAGGTCGATAATATCGTTGAGATGAAATGCGAACAAAAGTACTTTCTAGGGGAAAAAATCACCCGATATATATCTGTCTCAGAAGAAAAACAGCAAGTGTCTTAAATCGATTCAAGATGACGGATTTCTAGTTTCAGGATACTCTGATGGTAATTAGACATAAGTACAATAGACAACGAAAGCAGGATAGATATGAAGACACTGTAAAACCAGTCGACGAAAGAATCTCGTTTATGGAAGCTGTAGGTAGCCTGTTGTATGTGGGGAATGCAACGAGATTAGACCTTGCATTCGTAATAAATTTCCTGAACCAAAAATACTATCTTGAAGATGTTATTAGTTTTCTAATAAATTCTCTAGGTATCCCTAGCCGAGCACAATTGGAGCGACGTTAAATGTATTTTTAGATATCTGCATGTATCTGCTTTGATAGGCCTTACATACAAATCTGAATGAGAAAGTTTTGAAACTTTTTTGACTCAAGGTTCAAAGACTGACGACTCCATCTCAGCAGCAGAATATATAGTAAGACTCTTTGTAGATATGATATCCTGGATGTCAACAAATCATCTGTAGATTGCACGCAGATGAATGAACATCACAGACTTAAAATGTTGGACAATCCAATCAATGCGATTACCAAATATCTTCGAATATGAGAAAGGATTGGAGTACATGGAGATTATATCAAGTAATGCGTTGAACATAGGAGAGTCTTAATCTGATGATTACCGTTCACAGAAAACTGAGTGAAAAACATGAATAAACCAGTTTTATTTGATCTCTATCGGCACTGTAGGAAACAAATATTAAGTAGTAGTAGTAGTAGCAGTAATAGTATTTTTATTGAACAATATTTACATTGTTATATATTACATTTTTCTTTCTCGTATTATATTATACATTTTGTGTTATATTTCTTCTTATGTTCTTTTCTAGTTCTTGGTTCTAGTGTTGTTGAATCTTATTTGATGGGCTTGTTCTTTCTTTATTTATTTTGTTTCTTCTTTTTATTTGTTGTTCTCGTGTATTTTATTTGATTTTTCTTCTTCGTGCTTTCTTGTCCATTGAATTTTGTATAAGTCGTAATGTTTTTCTTTTCTCCATTTAGTAATTTCCACCATTGAATGTTATTCTTTCTCATTATTTCACATTCTTCTATTACGTGTTTTGTTGTTTCCCATTCTTTTTGGCATATTCTACACATTCTTTCTTCTTTACCTAGCCAGTGTCTGTTATAACACGCTTCGATCCCCATTCGGAACCTAGCTAGTATTTTCAAACCTTTTTTTCTTCTTTTTTTTTCGTATGTGCTTTTTTTATTTTGAGTCCTTCCATTACAATACTTCTTGCTTCTTTGGCATAGGATGATTTTTCTAATTTTGCTATCCACTCCTGTTGTTGTGGACCGCATTGATGTTTAGTTTATTTCTCTTAGTATCTAACACTATGATGGAATCTGGGGTGTTTTTGTCCACGCCTAATATCCATTTTAGGATTTTTTTTTGGACTTTATCTATTACTTCGAACGTTTTCCATCCCCAAATTTCCGCACCATATAGTAATACGCCGTTTAATAGACCATCAAATAATTTCAGTTTCATATTTATACCCTCTCCGAACCATTTCTCACCGAGATGCCAAATTTTCCCTTTTTTTAAATTTGCCCACTTTGACAGGTGTTTTGCGTGTTCACTGTCCTTGTTGTTATTACTTAAAAGGTATCCTAGGTAGTTATATTTTTTGACAATTTTTATATTTTGTCCTTTCCACCTAAATGTAGTCTCTTTTTTTCTACCTTTGGGGTACCCACACCTCATTATTTTTATTTTATTGGCATTTAGTTCTAGACCTTTACTTTCCAAATTCCTTCTTAGCAATCTCAGTAATTCCATGAGCTCGGCTCATAAATCTAATATCTAATATCTCAGTAATCTCAGATGTTCTTGACTGTTTGAGAGAGGTTTCTATGTCGTACATAGCTATATTGAATAATAAGGGCTCAGGGGTAATCTTGTTTCACCCTTTCTTACTTTGTATTTCGGTTATTATTCTATTTTCCATTTGTATTTTTAGTGTTGCGTTTCTGTATATTTCCCTTATGATATTTATTATTTTCCTGTTTATATTCATTTCCTCTATAGCCTTCCATATTACCTCTCTCTTGAAGTTGTCAAACGCAGCTTTAACATCCGCAAAGCAGATGTATATTTCTCCCTTTTCCTTTTTTACCTTTACATCGATAACCGTTTTTAATAGGTATATAACTTCTGCCGTTTCCCTTTTTTTCCTGAAACCTATTTGAGTTTCGTTTAATGCTTTGGATTCATTAATTTGCATTTCAATTCTGTTTTATAGAAACTCAGCCAGACTTTTATACCCTGTATCTAATAGGGAAATTCCCCTATAGTTGTTGGGTATATTTATATCTCCTTTTTTGTAGATCGGGACTATCGTTGCGCTTTTCCATTTCTTGGGGATCTTTTGATTCTTAATTATTTCGTTTATAATTTTTCTCATTGCTTTTGATATTATGTCCCCACCGTATATCCACATTTCGTTTGAAATATCGTCTTCTCCTCGGCACTTTCTTCTCTTCCATATCTTTATTATGCTGCTTATTTCGTATTCTGTTGCTTCCTCTATTTTTTCTTCGTTTTCACCTGTTGTTGTTCTGACACTCTTTTCTGTTGTGGTCTTTTCTACTTTTTCACGTATCTCATAAAGCTTGTTATAATGGTCCATCTACTCTTCCTTTTTAATGGTATTGTATATTTTTTTTTCTTCCTTTGTTTATGAGCTTCCAGAACGCTTGTCTAGTCCTATCTTATGCAACCTCTTCCACTTGTCTTATAATTTCGTGTCTTTTCTTGTTCTTTATCGTATCACTATATTTTTTGCCTGTCTCTCTATTCTTAGCTCTATCTTCTTCCTTGTTGATTTGTTTCTAGGTTCTGTATCTTTTCATTACTTCTATTTTATTTAACCCAAGTTTCTTGGTCCCACCAGGGTTTGTTTATTCTATTATTTGATTTTTTCTATTTTCATATACTTTCTTTCATTCTTTCTTTTAGTTCTCTCCAGTTCTTTACTTCGTTTCCTGTTTTTAATTTCTCTTGGTAGTTGGCTATTGCGTCTTCTGTCCAGCATGTACAATATTTTTTGTCTTCCTTTGTGAACTCTTTTTCTATGCTTTCGTAACCCTTTATCTTTAGGGGCTGATGGTCTGACTCTATCCTTTCTTCTATATTTATTTGGTCCACCCATTCTTTTCCCCTTTCGTTTGCTATGATATAGTCAATGAACGAAGAATCTCTTGTACCATTATAAGTGAATTCACCACCTTCTCCTTCGTTTCTGTCATTTATTATGTATAAACTGTTTTCATCTAGCCAGTTCATTAGTTCTTTTCCTTGTTCATTGATATTTTTGTCCTTTGAACTGCTTCCTGACTTACCTTTTATATTAACCATCCTCCTAGGTTCATGTTTTGAAATCTCCTTCTAGTATTATGGCTTCTTCATTATTCCTTTTTTTCCACTCTTCCATTAATATACAGTTTTCTTCCCTTTTTTCTCTCGTGTAAGTCAGACTTATGTTTAGTATTTTTTTATTTATCTTTATTTTTGTCCATAGAAATTCCTTGTTTATCTCTTTCCAGTCTATTATTTTGATCTGGTTTGTTTTTCTTATTGTTAAACACATCTCTCCTTTAGTTCTTCCTTTTTTTTCTTTTACTGCGTAAGTAGCGAATACCTCATGATTTTTTAACTTCTTTGTTATTATATTTTTATACTTGTTTTCACACCAGCTTTCCGTTAATCCAATTATATCTATTTTGTTTAAGTATTCCCATCCGCTTTCATCTAACTTTTTTATATCTGCAATATTCCAGAACATTATATTAATTTTGTTATTGATTATTGTCAAATTGCCCTGTTTTGATTTCCTTCCGTTTGTTTTGTTTACGAAACCACTTCTTTTTTTCGCTATAAATTAATACTTTTTTATCACTTATCACTTTTTTTTCCTGGTACCATTTCTCTCCAGCTTGACCTTAGCTTTTTACATTTCTGTTCGACTATCCTTCTTGTTTCCCTTTCTATGTAGGTGGTATCTTTTGTTATGTAGATATTTTTGTTTTTTTCTTTCAATATGTTTTCCTTATCTCCTGTGTTATTTATATATCCTTATCTTTCTATCATTTTTTAAAATTCTTCCATCCATTTGTCTTTCATTACATTCATTTCTTTTGCTGCATTATCCAAAGAGCTATAGTCCTCTTTTTTGTGAGCTTATTGTTCTAGTAGCTGCTCTGCTCATGTTTCTTGCTTACACCTCGCCCTATCCTCTATTTACACCTGTCACCTTGTTTATTATTATTAACCTGGATGTGCTCTCTCTCTCTTAGCTGGCGCCTTGTTTATATTGGTTTCTCACTCTCTTATTTTGAATTCGTTCCTTATTTAGGCGGGAACACCTGATTTATTGAGAGGTATACACACACGCTCACTTTCCTTAAAAGTACATAACCTATTAGGATTGCTTTATTTTATTTTCTTTATTATTGTTTATTCTTGTTTATTTTTCCACTATTTTATTATTACTTTTATTATGTCACTTTCATTATTCTATTATTGTAGCTTTTTATACTTTTATTTTATTTGTGTATATATATATAATTTAATAATTTGCTCAGCTTAGCTTTCCTTGCTGTCATTCTTAAGGCCTAAGACCGGACTCTACAAATGTTAAGTATTAAGTTGCAATTAACATATTGTTTTTTTATTACAGATGAAATAAGAGTTTTTTTAACCCTTGGATATACACATAAATTAAGGTATTGTAAATAATATTGCAATTATCCTTAAACAAGTTTGTTTAATCTTGTTAATATTTTATCATAGCGTTGTACTCTCGTTCATAACTAGAAGAATCTTAGGTCGTTTGCTGATATCACACTAGTAAGGTAAGGAGGTAAATAAAACATTACTAAATTAATAATTAATTAATTAATTGAGTTCTAACCATTTCAAACTATCTTTGAAATTAGTTGACGCTTCACACCCATACATATCCTTGTAAGAATGACATGGTTTTCGGAGATCAAACATAATTTTCACTTTCTTATTTATTTAAATAATCATAGTATCTCATTTTTATATCAAGCTGTAATCCTCTTGATATTTTGATATTTAGTAATCTGTACGCAAATAAAGTTTTGAAGATCATTTGTTTATCATATATATATGTTATAATCACTTTATCGGCATTTCAGATCTAAATTATTGTTTTCAGGTGATAATTTGATAATTTGTACGTTATCGATAATATATTATGGAAGCAAATACAGTCATTGTCTTGATCTTAGTATTAAGTTCATGTACCTCAGTCAATGTAATACAATCTTATCGATGAGAATTTCCATATAAATCTTTATGACTAAACGATTCTCCGTGCGTTTATTAGTGTCACCAACTAATACACAAATTGTATAAAATGACCTGTTAACTTGGCCAAAAACTCACAACTTCCTGGTATGATATTAATTTGTTTATTTTTTATCTATTATTCTCACTGAATCTGTATCTTAAATAATGAAAGACGTTTTTACCTTTTTCTTTTCAAAAATGCCATTTTTTCTTTCTTCTCTTAATTACTACTCCTGAACTTTATTTTTTTTTTCCAATTTTATTCAGGTTATTCTTAGATAATTTTTCAAGAATTCCAACAATCTGTTTAATTCACAATACAAACTGGTAAAGAAAGTCCTATTTTACGACTCTTATTAGTATTTATAGGTCGGCATTTTTATTTCAAATTGAACGAATTAAATGGGCTTATAAATGTTGAATTTGAAATGCAGATATTATGCTTTAGCCTTAACACGATAGTGTTTTTTTCTCGTCATATGTATGTACTAAAGAGTACGACCAGTAAACTATGCGGTATTCATCATCATTATAAATATATATTTTGTTTATTTTCATCAGTATTTTTCTTTGTGAAGAAAAAGATCTAGGCTTCATATAGAGAAACTTCAAAAGTCTTGAAACCTTACATCACCTGGTTTACTTTAATTCAACAATGTTCATAAATTACTAATAACTATGGTGACTATTATAAATTACTATATGTGTGATATTAATAATTATTTTAAGAAAACTATTAAAAACATTGTATTATTTTATTTACGTTTTATTTTTAATTTAATTATCATAAGTGTTTTTGTTCCGAAATCATGAAATGGTATTAGTGGCGCCATTTGTAGGAGGCGATTGATTTTATAGGCCAATTAGTGTGCTAATTAAGGACTTAGTCGTCAATCTCCACTTTTCCTCCCAACGAAGGGAAATTCTCGCGAATGATCACTTGATCATGCATATTTTACTTTGTTATCAATATCCATATTGATATCAAATCATTTACACGTGACTGTAATTACTTATATCATAATTGTTGTTACTTCTAGGTTATTATAGTTATAATTAAACTATTGTAAATATTATAAGCAATGTTTTTACATTTATTATGTGAAAGAAATAAAACTGTTATTTCGTCAAGTGTGTGTTTCTATTTCAATAAATTTCAAGCCACTCATCCATTTTTTCTATGGGCAGTTATTTATGTTACAAAATCACCAGCAATGTGTAACAGTTTTACTTTATATTAATATTAATAACTTATTATATTAATAACCAATTAAAATTTACTTTAAAATATTGTTAGGGGGAGGGGGTAAGGCGGTAACCTGACATACTGATCAGATGCGCTACTAAAGCGGCGTTAGCAACGCACTGCTTGCAAGCGGTATAGACAGCGACTAACGGCAAGCGGCGTAGGTGTACTGAACTCAGTTTCATATTGGCAGTACACCGGCACGCAAAATAAATATACATGTGCATTTGCTTGCTAATACATACAAATATCATATATTTAAATCGACTGTTTAGTTATTTTATCTGAATTTAAAGAACCCTCATCCCCCCAATATATAATAAGTAAACAATTCTGCTCAAAGAGTAAAAAGAGGATTAAGAGATGTTTTAAATCAATATATGGATTTTTTATAAATATTAATTTTGGAATATATATCCACATATTAAATATTAATATTATGTAATTAATTATTAAAAATAAAGATTTTACTCACCACATATAGAGCTTCAAGAGCACCTAGTAATGTCACCAATTCTACATTCTCAAAGCGTGAATCTGGCAATAGAACTAACAAAGGGTATCGAACGCCTGCCTGTAGAGCCCTATGAGTAAACCATAACTTGAATCTTTGAATTATTTAATACATACATCGAAATTACCATCGTAGAAAATAATAATAGATCGTCTATGCTTATTTCAAACAATTTAATAAATATTCAAATATTTTAATCTTGTACTCAATTTGTATCAATAATTATATCAATTTGTATTAAAATCTCTCTAAACAATTTCATTAGAAAATTTGTAATTAAATATTTTGTATAATAGAGAAATATTGAGTATTTACGAATAAATTATAATGCATACCACTAATTCATGTATTTAGTATTTACTCTGATTTAAATATAATAATATATAAATTTTCTATCATGTACACCTTCCTAATAATTTTGTTATAATTGAATATCACTATCCTTCTCAACACTTAAACAAAACTTTACAAGGTAATTGGACCATCAGACTTTCACTGCCGCATCCAGGAGAAGATCAGTCTTGTAATGTTTTCATATTTAATCGCACTACACTCGTGTAGTACTTATCCAATTTAAAAAGAAACAATATAAAATATGAAAAATACTTATAATAGAAAGTATTTAACAAGACAGTTTATGATTCATTAGGTAGATCTAAATGGTGTCAGCACAGCGAGTATTTAAAAAAATTAATATATTGAAAGGATGAAGGTTTTACAGCAAAGAAACCAATACATACATGTATATGAAACTACGTACTCAATAAAATTAAATAGCAAAATCTATGAATAAAGTGGATGTTCTAGATAAAATAGACAAAATGGTGACTTGTTTAGCAAAGCATACTCAACTTGGAAACTTCAGAGTCCAATAAAACAAAAACAAAATTAAAAGTCAAAAAGCGAAAGGTATAGTTGTTGAAGACCAACCTGTGGAGACTATACAACCTATAATTAACAGCATCAACCCGATGCAGACTCAACAAATACAAATAACATCATACTATTGCCCAAATCTATACAACTTCAACAACATAGAAATATAACATCACGCAATTGTCAACTTCTAATACACTCAAAACCATACTCCAAACGTCATCACATTTTCAAGTGAACACTCAGGTCTTAATTTACAAAATAGAGTTCATGGTATAATACATATTAACATGGTTTACAAGTTGTGGAAAACTGTGGCATAAATTTCTGGCTCAATCACCTGATGGGAGAATTGGTCTGCTATTAACTAACCATATATCTCAGTGATACTCCTCCGAAATTTATTAATTGAAACTATCACTGAAAATTTTTTAATAAGGACACTCATTATGAGTAGAATAGAAGACTCATATCATAGTTTAGTACTTCATATAAAAGAAACAGCTGAAATAATTCGAAAGTTGTTCAAAATAAACAGTGACGAGTCAAGTATCTTCGACTCGGTCATTCGAAAAAAATTATACAAGCTCAAATGGGAAAAACATCAACCACTGACATCATTTTTTGAAAAGTTTTAAGAAAAACTTAAAGAATATGAAAGTTGTAAAAAAGCCGTACCCCTTTAAGAACAGGATAAAACGACTACCATTTTTCAAGCCTGTATCAAGTAGTGCTTTCCCAAATCTGTACCAAAATAATCTCTTCGCCTCTGCACTTGGTATGACTGATATGACATACATATAATTTGAAGAAACTTGCATTTTATTTAAAATACGAGGATAAACCAATTCATCAAGATAAAATTGAGGAGATAAAAGTGAGAAGAGTATATTCTGAAACAAATCCTCGCTGTTTTCGTTGCGATCAGGGAAACCACTCGTCAGCCGATTGTTTATTAGAAGTGACAAACAAGTGGTACTATTATCATTGCAAAAATATGGTGAACCATAAGGGATCTAAATGTGAGAATAAACCAGCTAGAACAACAAGACAACTCTTCACAACCAATAAGATCAATTTAACTGAGAAGATTTCATGTTCAAAGTAAATGGCCTAAATAATCTACCTACAGGTTCAAAAGATATGATTCAGCAACATAAAAGAAAAAACTTCAAAATTGACAAGGAAAACAAACACTAAGAGACAACCGGGAATGCAAAGGTTTACATAGAAGAGGATTGTTGAAAGAATAGCATGTGCTTCGGTGTAAGTCATTGTACTGTGTAGTTATTTCACTTCCTAAGTACAAACATAATTGTTATTATTTCATGACTTGTGTCATTATGCGTAATGTATGTTTTCGACTATACTTTGAGTGTTACTACACTGTTGACCTTTATGTACTAGACGAGCGGCTTTTCATACGTAGCCAGTTGCCTTTAGACTAAAGGTACACGTCAATAATTACTTGATCTGAATACATAAATTTAGCACATCTAAATAATCGGAGATTGTGTTAGATTGGGAAGATTCTACAGGCATGGCTGGTGTTGAAACAATTCTGACCTAATCGTTCTACATTACACATTCTCTTTGGAGTTTATCGTGGTGAACTCCAGATGGATCATCCAAATATAAATCCAAATAAATTCGTCTACTAGTTCAAAGCTGCAAGGACAAAACAGAATATAATTTTAAAGAGACGTGTGTTTCTGTGTTGAAATTCCCACTGGTAGGTGCGTTAATATCTAGTTAATATTTACGGTATTTCTTAACGGCACTCTGGAGAGTCAATCTTCATGAAAGTACCCACAGGATTAGAAAACCTTAAAAACAATAAGACTTAAGTGAGCAAGATAAAGCTAGTAATAAGATAGAAAACAATGAGAAGAACTCGGTGAACAAGACAGATACATAATTGACAAGAGTCGCAGCAACAAGTTGGACATGAATACACCAGAGGACTGGGTAATGAACAAGTTTTCAATGAAATGATAGCCTAATATACATAGCAAATTAACAAGAACAGATATCGCATTCGTACTAAAGTTCCAGACCTGAAAATAAAAGATCTCAACAGAGAACTGCAAGAACGTTAAACAGACATTCAAGTATTTGCAGGATCTCTGTTAGTACGCGTAACATACAGGTTCACTTCTAGGTCTCAAAGCTTGTATTATATTATAGAATATGTAATTAAAATCTCTTTGGAGATACCATTTCCTGAGAGGAGTTACCAGCAGACATGCGTCTTCTTATTTATATTGCAAGCAGAATATATGGCCATTAGTAAGTCATGCTAAGAAATAATATTATTGGACAATGGCACTAAATATATTCTTGAGAGAAAAGAATGTGTTTGCTTACAACCATTTAGTGTGGCAATAAATCAGCTGGGGATTGAACAGAAATATATGAACACTACTGGCTAAAAATGATAGATTATCCATTTGATGTAATTGAAAAAATTTTAAATTACAAGAGGAGTCCAGACTAGAAAACATAAGGCAGTAGAGTACAAAGACCATATTAAGAAATATGCTGAGTAAAGCGTCGTAGTCCGCTGATTACCGTCCAAAGGGAATCGCGGATATCATGACCAAATATTTTCCTCTTGAACCTCCACGGATAGAAAACAAATTAAAAAATTTGATTAAAAAACTTTAACACGTTATTTTTCTACTTCAGATAATGAAAATTAATAGACGACCATCTTAATAACCCTATTGTAATGCAACAAGTGACATTGAAGGGATGAAGTGTGAGCGGGAGCACACAAGGCTTTGGCTTCAGCTGTTACATGTTCACAAAGAGAGATATATCCAATTTTATAAACATATGTACATTTATCTTTAAATTTTATTTTGATTTTATTTATAAATATACCACGGGTAAATTGAAAAAAATTCTAATTAAAAATAAATATTTCTTAAATTTATTTTTTACTACGCATAAAATGAAATTCTAGATAAATAATATTCGCAGAACAAATAATGATCCAGATAAATGTTTAAAAGAAATAGAATATTTGAACTGATTTATGTACCCAACAATTTCAAAACATACAATTTAAATTTTATAGTTAAATACTTTCAATTTATATGTTATACTTTTAATTCATTATATAAAAATAGTTAAAATTATTAATTTTCTATAAATTTAATAATTCTGTTTCATCTATTTAATTTATTTATAAATAAAATGTCTTAATTTTCATGATTTAAAACAAATTTGTTTTTATTAAAATCATGATTCTAATAAGTAAGAAAATTGATATTTTACAAAAAGTATAGTAATTTAATACTTAATTCAATAAATACTATTACGTTTTATGTAAAGTATAGGAATATATTGTAAATGAAAATAAAAAATGAATGTGAAAGACAAATTTATTACGAGTATAATAAAGTGGTTAATCATACGAAAATTGATGCTGCAGAAGAATAAATTTTTAAATGTAGAAAAAAAAGTATTACGCAACATTGATGTCTAAATACGAATTGCCTGATTATGATAAAAATTATGTTAATGGTAGATTTATTACAAGAAACACTAAGTTGACATTTGTTTAATTATGGGAAAATCCGACTGGGAGAGATGTAGAGGATAACATCAACATTTTAAGATAAACTTTAGATTTTACCTCAAGTTTGACTGCAAGCAGAAAAGTACGTACACTCATAATATAACTCATAAAAAAGTGCTAACAATTTAAAAATCTTGTGTATTATTTATTTTAATTGAGATTACGTCGTTTGTTTTTGTAATATCAATAAAGAACAATAACAAGGAAAAAAGAATTTATTGTAAAGTATTTTCATTAATAAGTAATAAAGAAAGCGAGCAATTTAAATCACCGATTTGAACTATATTGAACAACTAATTACATTTAATTATATTAATAATAAACGTTTCAGACATAAAAAATGTAAGTTTTCAAAATACTTTATAATATACATATAAAGATGAGAAGTACCGTTTAATTCCATTGACTGCAGCAAAATTATAGACTCTAACATCATCATAATCTGGGTCAATAGGACCTGTCGGACTATAAATTAACCTTTTTGAGGGTAAATTTATTGGTAGTACACTAATGTGCTCGAAGAAACCTGCATCGATTTGACTGCTACAATATAAAATTGATTTAAAAGGTTCTGGTACATCACCACCAGGTGGTATACCCGAGACCAAGATAATTCCATCATAATTTGAGCTGCAAATATTTGATTCAACTTTCAATTGACTTGGTATGTATCTGCAATCATAATAATAATAGAATAATTGAGATAGTTATTATTTTTTTATTCATATTTTTAATTATGTTGTAAGCAAAGAACATAAATTATTATACATTAAATATTTATTCATCATGATATATTTTTAATAAAAATATAAATTTGTAATAAAAATTTAATTCCAATTTATTATTTAACAAATTTAAGAATCAATAAATCTAATTCAATTAGTACAATGTTGACGAAAATTCTTGTTTATATTATATTTATAATCTTGTTGAGTACACCAATGACACTTATCAAATCAAAATGAAAATAAAAAAATTCTTGAAATAGAAAAAGTTAAGTGCTGTTATTAAAAACTTAGATTTATTATAATAAACTGATTTGTCATTCGGTATAAAATTTTTTTTATAAATTTTCAAAATCATAAGTTATAGCTCGTTTTAGTTTTTAAATTCTTTTTAATATGAGCATTGTAGCCTTATGCTATGTCCAATTAATCTTTTTATTGAATAAAAATAGAAAGCTGGTAAAATATTAAATCTCTTAAAAGATAAATTAGAGTAAAAAAATTATAATATATGAAACTAACTTAAATAAATTCAATTCAATTCATTCATAGCTTAAAATTCATAATAAATATTTGAGCTTCAATTTAAGCAATTATTTGAGTTTTAAATATTCTTACTGATTTACTTTTTTAATGTATTATCAAATTCGAAATAATTTAGAAATATTTATGTATGACATATATATGTGTGTGTATATATATTATATAAATGATAAAATTTGATTTTTATGTTCTATTAAATACTTTTTGAAACTCTGTAAATAATTAACTTAAAACGTCCTTCACAAAATATTATGAATTAAGAAAAGTGTCAAAAACTTATGTTACAGGGAAAGCAATTAGTAGAAGATATTGAAACATGGACTTGTACTGAGCAAAAGAATGAATGGTTTCATAAAAAAGTGAGTAAGTAGAGTAAATAGGAAATTCATGTTAGAAAAAAAATTTACTATAGATGTTATTCATGATTAAAATACTATTACAAAATAAAACAAAAGATTTTTTCGATAACCAAAAATCGAAGAAATCAGAACGTTTTGCACGTTCGACGAATAATTCGAATCTACAGTATAAGATTATAATAAATATATAATAAAAATATATTAATATATAATCTATCTATAAGCATTTTACATCACGTTCATCTGTAAAGTGATTTAGAGGCCACAGTACATGCTCAATAATACTTACCTTGTATGGTTCGTATCAAATGAGGATACTAGAAACCGGTGAGTTACGCACAATCAAGACCACCCAGGTTCGAACATGGATTCCTACAACACCAGTCGCGTGCACTTTCGATCAACATGCACATTGTTAAATCGCGGAAGAGAAAATTCTCTGTGTGAATAATAATTTTGTGTAAAATCTTTGTGAATAAATAAATTTAAGTTAAAATTTTATGAGTTGAGAAGCCTATACCTCATTTAAACGTACTGTATCAAAATAAAAAAAACTTTATTTAATTTTATTATACATTTAAAAATAAATATAATGTGAACCTACAAAAATATTTTTGAATTTATCTATTATAATTTCATGTAAAAATTTGTTAGAATCATAATTCTTAAAATACAATATTAAAAAATATAATAATTAAAAATATATTTACTATATTAATATTAAATTATTTGTATGTAAATTTTAATATTGTATTTCTGCATTATATGAAAATAAATGTAATTTAGAAAAATTATTCATTTAAAAGTTTATAAATTTATAACATTAAACAGAAATAAATCGTACATATATTACATATATTTGTAAATATTAAAAACTAATAATCAATTATTATTTTATTTTTCAAACTTATAATCAAGCATTTACCTGGAAACTTAGAATATTGATTCTTTGAGGATGTATAAATAAACATATTTTAAATTGGTTGAATAGAAATTTGTACATAGAAAATATATGTATATTTAATTTGGTAATTACAATAACTTTTGTTTGTTGTAAACAAATAGATATGTTAGGTAGCCAAATATGATTAGACGATTCAAATTTAAAATAATTGTTTCACGTGAATTTCAGTAGAATGGTCTTAAAACATATATGTCAAAATTTTACATTAATTAATTTTAAATTAAAGTTAATTTTAGTTTATACTACATTAAAATTAAGGTGTTAACATTTTTTACATAGTAGTTAATATTTATGAACTAAAAACTAATATTTATTTAATTTCACATATATTAATTGTTGTCGATGGAATTCCCCGAAGGAATTCCCGGGGACCGACAGGACCGGACCAGCCCTTGTGATAAACGACTAAGTCAGGGGGCGCCGATGTAAAACATCAATGCGAATTTTCCGAGGGTTTTCTCCCGCAAATATAAGTCACCGGCTAATTGTTTCGAACACAATTGGCCTTATTCAAAATGTAATAGTTATCACGTGGCCAAGTACGATGAATATTATAACGGTACATCATGTGCATAAATATAGCGAGAAAATTGAAAGAGCAGCTTTTCTGATTTCGACATCGGACACGTCAAATTCACCTTCCCTGCACATCGGCTGATAGTGTTAAATGTTCTAAAATAATGTCTGTACAAAATTATTACAAATCAAATAATAATATCATCTTTACCTTACCCGTCCCACTTCCCCACGAATCTGTGATTAATATTAATAATTATACTAACAAATATTTATGTAAGCTTAAATAAGTAAAGGATAGAATTTTATAATTCAATAATTACATATGATAATACTAAATAACAATATTTAAATTTGAATATAAAATAATTATGAAAATTAAAGTATTTGAATCTATTACTTGAAATTGAATCTATTATTATCTACTATTTGAATCTACCGATGTTCAATTCTCATAAAATATTAATTTTTTGTGTTATAATAATTAAAAAATAATTATATTTGATTTTTTATATATAGACGAATTTCTATTTTCTCATTTATTGATTGAAAAACATTATATTCCATCTGAATAAAATTCATAACAAAAATTATATTAACACATGTTTTCGAGTTTACATAAAAAAGTGAAGTTCGTTTTTATTAATAAATTCAATAATAAAATGATAAATTATTTTAAAATATAATAAGTTTTTATTATATTCATTCTATAATATAATAAGAAATAATAAAAAACTTAGGTATATATTAATACAACTTTTTGAGTTGTAATTTTTTATCCAAAATTGCTTTTTTTCATAGTAGTCTTATACCGATAAAACGTAACATCATTGACGTTAGCCTGATAAGAAAATGTAATAGGTTGAAAAATCAGACTAAAGTACTCTCAACATTTCCCTGTATAATTTTCAGTTTTGTATTGCAAATTCTGAAAGCTAATGTACCTTTTTCTTAAATAAATTCAGTTCGTATTCTACCTTATTAACGATCATATAAACATCGAAATAGCAAATTGTAATTAAATTGTAATTATAAGTTGTCATTAATTGTAGCGCTCGTGCGTCATACCCACAGAATAGTGACAAAAGATTAAAAATGTAAAACTAAAATTTTTGATAAAGGATAAGAATTATATGAATTATTTTACACATACAGCTATTCCTGCCTTTGAAAAAAAACAGTTAAAGAGAGATTAAAATTTTAAACTTGAACGCAATGTTTCAATAAGTTTTACAGTATATTATATAAACATTATTTTATCGGAAAATTTTTGTTGTTGACAAAGAGCCATATCAAAATATACAGTATGAATTTTCCGAAGAGGCGAAAAAGGAATGATAAAAAGGAAAAGGAATCCTTAAAGAACTGCCGTTAGTTTTCCTAAGAAGTAGTGACAACCGAACAGAATCACAGAATGAATGTATAACTCAAAGAAAGCAACAAGCCAATACTTATCCAGGTACACTCACGTGCATAAATAACAAAATAGAAACAGAAAGATAATAAACCAAGTAAATGGCAGTTATTAACCACCTATTAGTACTCGCTACTCGACCAGAATCACAGTTAATTATTCAAATATTGCCATTAAACATAATGCTTCAACGGGACATGAACACCATGATTAAAAAAATCATATGCCTGTTGTTTACAACTAGGTGTTCTGATCCAATGAAGAATAACTGTTTAAATACTCTATTGCTATACATATATATAGTCTGCGTACACGTGCTGAAATAAGTGGAGTGTGAGCTGGTGTGTGTAATGAATGTAGCTCTTTCGCCAATCTTCTCCATTTACTAAAGCTAATTATTCATGATAGAAACAATCAGAGAAGATCGTCACCAAAAAATAATCTATCACCCATAAAAATAGATCAATAGGAAAGTTAGTAGATTAATCGATGTCCAGAAACCAAGAGACCGAGTACATGTATGAAGACAAAAAGACTTGTCCAAGATGACAAGTAGATAAGATTTTATTGTCACGAGTATTAGTATACATAAAGTTTTAGTACATATAAATATTATGGTTACTTCTGTAGCGTATACTCTAGCATAATTACTTTTATTCTTAAGCGGTGGGCCGGATCAATGTTGCTGCGCGCTGACAATTCGGCGCGCATAATATATACAAAGATCGGGTGTCCCCCGTCGTGTCGAATATCGACATTATTATTTAAAGTTTAGAAATAAGAATTAGATATAAGTATCTGTAACGTTTAGCGTTTTAAGTAAATAACTGAGTGATTATTTACCCGATAAACCAAACTTCTATATAATTCCCAAACAATATTAAAAATTATTTACAAAGAAATATAATCTAATTCAATCAACAACTTGTTCTTTTTATAATTTAAAGTCTTTTTAATCATATAAAAATTAAGACCACATTTATATAAATGTAAATATGTAATGAAAAATTGTTGATAACAAAGGCATCTTTAGAGTTTGGTGAATGTTCAAATGGATATCGATAATTTTACAAAAAAAAAAAAAAAACAAATATACTGAATGCTTTTTAATGTAATAAAAAAATAAGTGTTAATATCTATTAATTCTATATTATAAATAGATTTAAAAAATACTTTGTATCCCATAAATTGTAAAAGTCTAATAATTATTAAACACGGAGGAGATAACAAATGTATGTAGTATATATAAATATCATGAATTAAAACTATACTATATAATGTAAACTGAAAAAGATGTTAATTAAGTAGTATTAGTCATTTTTAATATATGATAAAATAATAGAAAAAAGTAAAAGAAAATGAGGACGTGAAATTAAAAGGAATAACTGTAGTAATGTCAATTTACATTTTATATATGTATAAATATATATATTTGTAAATGAAATATTATTATTTTCTAGGACGCTTTTTTATTTTTTCTCTTGTGTTCAATATAATTATTAGTTAACAAATTCTCTATCTCTCTACTTCTCGTTTGTTTTACTAACTATATTACTAATTAAATATTTTATTCAATCTTTTTTTATATTATACAGTAATAGGTAAAAGTATAGCATTGCCCAATATAGTACAACCACTATAAAGACAATAAATGAGAAACTATATTTGTTACTAACAGTGTACCTTTTATTTAAATTTAGAATACAAGACTATAATTTTCTCGGTCTTCATTTTTTGCATCACTATTGGTTTATTTGTTCTTACTTTCTATCTATTCATGTAATACTTCATATACCTTATTTTTTCATTGATATATTTTAGAATCAGATTTTATTTATATAAAAAATAGATTAATATAGAGTTTTTCAAATATTAAACAAAGAAACAGTAACAATATGTAACTATTAAATAATATATATTCAAAGTAAATAATATTTTATAAATAAATAACGATTTTTAAGAACAGATTACATAACGTACAATAAAATAAAAGAAATACGATAAATTATTATCAATATATTAATAGTGGTAATATTTTAAATTAGTTTAATGTAAATATATTTGTTTTTGTAAATTAGTCAAGTAATTTTTTATACAATAACACTATTAAATAAGATTTTAAAATACTGGTCAAAAATTATATAATTGGCTGCTTACGTGTGTAAAAGCAGGATACCACAGACTAATACAACTAAACAGTAGAGAGCTTTTGAATTCTACAATTTGTTGCAGGATATTCATTAATTAATCTTATAATTGTAATACATAAAAACATAAAATATTAAAGTCTATATTGTTTTATAATTTATAAAATAATTCTATATAATAATCATAACAATTTTGCATGAATTTGCAAGTTTGTATAATATAATTTATAACCAGAAATACAATACGAAAAAAATAACATTTGATATCTATTATGAATGTATTACACGACAAATATAAATAATAGTATAATAATTACATACGTTAGTCAAATACAAAAATGTCAAGCTTAACTAAAGCAACTTGTTTTTCAATCTCAACTTAAGCAAAGTTTTAATTATCATAAAATATATTTATTTAAATATATATATATATATATATATATATAATATATATATATATATATATATATGTGTTGTGTGTGTGTGTGTGTGTGTGTGTGTGTGTGGGATCTGGTGAGGGATGGATAGTTAGAATTACAATAATTAAACGTATTAATCTTTTAGATAACTAGTCTACAGTAGTTGATACGCACGATTATTTAATATAATTATCGGTGTTCTAGTCAGAGAGGCTTCCCTAGGCTGACTAGCCCGCCACGGGTCAGCTAGTTGGGAGGGGCATCTCTCCGCTCGACGCCGCGTGTTATCACCATGCGTACGCGTACGACTGTCCTACTCTCTAACACATCTCTCCTCTCACTCTCACACTCAGCCGTTCCTGATAAGTATTACGCGATTGCACGTGATGCCGGTTTACTCTTCTTCTTCTGAATCCACCGTGAAATCATCCTCCGTCGTTAACTCTTTTGACGCCATACTGGTCATGCTTTCTGGCTGCGGTAATCTTGTAACCTTATAAGGGCCGAGAAACTTGTTAGCAAATTTCAGTCCTCCTCCCAACTGAGTCCTTTTGATGGCGACAAAATCTCCTACTTTGTACGTCGTAACCATTTTTCTTTTCCTGTTGAGCGTCTTGCGATTTTCCTCTTGACGTTGGTGGATCTATTGGAGTGCTATACTTCTCAGCTCCTGTCTCTCTTGCACGAACTCGGACCTCTGAGTTTCTCGCACAAATCCATAACTTCCACATCCTCAGAACTTTACATCTTCGTACCGAAGAGTTGATATGGTGAAGTGCCAATAGCTCTTTGCTGCGCACCGTTAATAGTTTGCTGCACTCTGGATACGTATTTAAACCATTTATATGGTTCTTCGGAAGGCAGCTTAGCCGTAATTGAGGCCACTATACCATTTACACGTTGCACTTGCCCGTTTCCCCTGGGCATGCTGGTGGTAATTTTCAGGTGCTGAATGTCATGCTTTTTGCAGTGTTCTTGAAATTCCTTCGATGAGAATGTAGTACCTCTGTCGCTGATGATACGAACCGCGTCACCGAAGTGTTGCTGTAAAATTTACAACTATCCCACCGATTCTGCTGCTCCTATTGACTTAGTGGCGAAGATCCATGTATACTTGGTAAATCCATCCACCACGACTAGCATGTGTTTGTAGTTCTTGTGGGTGGATTGTAGAGGACCTACGTGGTCGACGTGTCATGTATGCAATGGAACCCTCTCCTTAGGGACAGGATTCAGTTTCCCCTCCGTTTTACCCAGCTTACGTGTAGCCAAAATGCAAGGCAGACAATTAGCGATTACCGCTTCTACTCTTTTCTTAGCATCTTCGATACTGTTTTACGTGTTAATAGCCGCAAGAGTTTTTCTGACTCCAAAATGGCCGTTATCATGAACTCTTCGTATTATTTCTGACTGGAGGCCCTTTGGAATAACCAGTCATTTGCCCTCTTCCGATTCTTCGATAATTAGCTCTATTTCTATTATAAACCGTTTGTACTGACCCCTTTTTAGAAGCACTCTTACTGCTTCGAGTCTGGCATCCAATTTCTGTGCTCGCTGCACACGTTCAATGAACAGGTCTCTCAACCTCATAATAAGCTTCATCTTATTACCAGGCCTGTGTTCAATTACGTAGTCGAACATTTCTATCAGCATGGCTCAACGTACAACCGTTGGTCTTAATTGGTTGCTATTCATAGTTTACTGAAAAGCCGCACAGTCAGTAATAATCTTGAATTTAATTCTTTTGAGATAAATGTCGAATTTTTGTAGAGCCTTAACCACTGCTAACGCTTCGAACTCATAATTGTGGTAATTCTTTCAACTGCTGTAGTTTTTCGACTCTTATAGTATACCGGGTGTAACTGCTGATCCTCAGGATACCGTTGAAGAATCATCGCGCCATAGCCGTCCATTGAAGCATCTGTATGTAACTCTGTTTCCCTGGTGCTGTTTTACAGGTGAACAATAGGTGCTGATCGTAATGCCTTCTTCAATGCCTCGAATGACTCTCTCTGCTCCTCGCCGAATTTGAATTTGACATCCTTCCTAAAAAGGCTTGTGACCGGCCTTTCTAGCAGAGCGTAATCGTGAATAAACCTGCGAAAGATGCCCACTAAACCAAGAAATGATTGTAACCTTTTGATCGTTGTGGGCTCCCGCTAGGTTTCTACTGCTTCTAATTTCTTGGGCGATCGTAAAATATTGCTATCCTCAATAGTGCACCCGATGTATTTTACTCTTTTTCTCATTATTTGCGATTTCTTCCAATTGAATTTTAAGCCGTATTTTTCTGCCGACTTCAACACTAACCGCAGGTTCGTCGCCGCATCTTGTTCATCCTTCCCTTCTATGAAAATGTCTTCGATGTACATTACCATGATTTTGTCCTTTACCAGGTCCTCGAACACTCGCGCGATGTATTCCTGAAAAACGACAGAAGAATTACAGAAACCAAATGGCGTAACTGTCGGCACATATTGTCTCCACTGCACCACGAGCCAAGTATTTGCGGCTCTGCTCCTCGACCGGTACGTGAAAGAACCCATCCTTCAAATCCGGCACCGTATTTATTTTTGAACCTTCCGTTGCTTCCAACACGTCTTCCAACACCATTGTCAAGAAGTTCCGCTTTTTAATTTTGTGATTGACTTGCACGTAATCAATGCAGACTCTCGACGTGCCATCCTTTTTGGGCGAGGTAAGCACTCTGTTTGCCCATTTCTAGTTGCTTTTGACCATTAGCTCTTAGTCCAGCCATTTATCCTATGTCTTCCTCACCGAAGCTTCATCCCCTCGAGAGTGCCTTCTAGGTCGGCAAGCAACCGGGGTCGTTTCTTTCATCTCAATGCTTAACTTGATCGGAGATACATTTTGGCGATGAGGAGTATACTCGCGTAGCACCTACAACACGTAGCTACGAAACTGCTCGCTTAGATGGTCCACGAGCTCTGAGAAACTCATCTTCCATTTCCGACTTCACCTGCAAGATGTACCCGCTACCCACTAGCGGTTCGATTTTTGGCCCTTCCTTACTCAGCTTCATTACGGCCACATCAAGAAGTGGATCTCTAATAAGGACCTGTGACGGCAAGTTGTCTATTGGTACCACCAAGTATCGTGTCCAGTACGTTGACCCTTTTATCGTCGTTGGAATCTCGACCGCTCCTATTGTTCTTGTTAACGATCGCGAGTGGGCGCGTTGGAACGGTTTTCTAGCACTTTCTTTTATTGTTAATGTTCCGGTGTAGTGACAAGATTGCAAGAAGTTTTACAATAATCTGATCACTGCCCGTCGTCGGTCGTATATCCCCGCTTTTTTCAGTGGTTTTCCACCGGAGATTTATATCTATCGATTATACTTTTATCGTATGCCTAATTTCCCGCGAAGCGTATGTTTTTCTTTAACTTAAACCTTTTCATCGCATACGCTTCTCGGGAAAGATACTTGACCGATATTAATAACCCGGCGGTTACTAATTATTAAATAAAAGATCTTATTTCTACCGCGTTTGATCTTTAATTAGTTCGCTCGCGCGTACTCTTTGATAGTGGCGGCAGATCATCGTATTCTGCTGCCAACAGTTCTTATTGGTTCTTCCGAGCCTCACAGCATCGTGTAGTCGCTTTTCAGCTTAAACTCACCATAGTAATTTAATTTTTGGAATGCGTCTTGCCTCAGAATGTTCATATCCGCGCCACTATTCATTTGACATTCGAATTCGACACCTCCAATGACTACTAAAAATTTGCTCCTGTTGTTACCGCTCGTGACATGGTTGACTTTAGGATTCTTCCCTGGTCCTGCTGGAGTTTTCTTGGCGATTTCATTCTTTGGGCAGTCTTTCGCTACATGTCCAGATTCCCTGCAAATATAGCACGTGCGCATTTCAGAAAATGAACAATTTTTTGCCAAATGTCCCGTTTTTCTACACTTGTAACAAAGTTGCTCTTCTTTCTCCCATGGGCTTGTCTTTTGTCGTATTTTTCGCTCTGTTTCCCACTCGTGGGTCGTTAGCATATCTATCAGTTGTGTCCGCGACGTCGCTCTCATGAGTAGCATTTTTAGCTGCACATGTTTGGTGTAGCCACGAGCGATGTATACGCGTACTTGTAACGTTGCTATATTCGCCTGGGCCCCATAATACTCCATCTCTTGCACATAGGCCTGGGTTGTTTCTTCTTTCTTCTTCGCCCTGTTAATGATGATAACTTCACATTACTTATTTTAATCATGATTCATGTCATTTTTCAAGGGAGATATTGGCTTATCGATTTTCTATCATCGATTAGATAATGAGATCGATCTCAATTTGCAAATGCTCACAGCCAATTTCCTTCGGCAAACTTCAGTTTGGTTTTTGCACATCCTATATGGCTTTCCTCAAAGAGTTCATTTTATAGTTTTTGCTCATAAAGACAGCTCGTACTTCTCACTAAAAAAGTTCTTTAGTTTCACTTGTTTAATATGATCTGTGATTCTACTCATAATAAAAACTGTTCATTAATACCTTCAATAGTACATCAACATAAATACACTTTTTATATCAACACACACGCGCGCGCGCGCGCGCACACACACACACACACAGAGTCACTCTTATACTTACTTATACACGAAACTACTCATTTACATTGAGTATTGTTAATTTTCAATTGTTATTAAGTGCGGTTACATATAAGTTTAATCATTTATTCGTTAAATTAATATCATTATAAAATTAGATTCTGTATATAACAAGTGCATCCATTTAGTTATTACGTTTTATCTATTAAAATAGCGATGAGTAATTATATTGTATTATCCCATAATAATTGCGTTATTGTGTAAATTCATTAAAATAAGTGAATTTTTTTACAACACAAGGGGGTTATTATTTTAAGATATGAGTGTTAAATGTGTATAGTAATAACATTTTTCAAGTATATATAAAAAGTGATTTTTGTTTTTGATTTTGTTTCACACTATTGTTTCTAATCCTTTCTCTCCAATCCGTCGATTAGGCAAATTTCAGACAATTACCATGAAGCTATTTTAGTTAAACTGACAAACAATAATAGGTACCCTTTTATACATTATATTAAGTATCTCAGAATATATTAACGCCGCATAATTTTTCAACTTATTCAAACGATAAATTCAAATAAATATTTATTTGTTTATTTCTTAAATTAAAAACTTAAATTATATGTTATTCTATTATATTATATAATATCTAATATTTATTATTTTAAAGAAAAAATAAAAATCATAAGTAATTTTTATAAATTATTCATCTATGTTGTTACGTAAAAAATGTAACTAATTAACGAGGATTGTCATGATTTCTATCAGAGATACACCTGAAATTCAAGTAAAGAAAAAAGATGTCTTTAAGAAAAATAAATCAAAAATATTGTTGCAATATTTAATACTCAGAATTAAGCAAATAATTATTTCATTAAATTATATATATAATACTTAAAAAATTTGATATGTTGCATAGTACTTTGTTAATTTTCATCTAACTTATTATTATAGAAATAATTTATATTTTACATTGTTGTAAAATTATAGCAGTAGAATATATCTTAATATACTGACAATTATATTTTATATAAAAAATCATTAATGTATTCAACAAAATCAATGACACAAAAATGAGTATTTGAACTTAATTTAATTTTAGTTCCTTTTAAATGTAAATTATAAGATGGATTGTCTTCAAATATATTAATTAAAGGAATAGTAAAAATAAATTTTTTAGAGATTTTTTAAATCAATTATTATACTATATGAAATTTGAAGATACAGGTATGTAAATATATATGTAAAGTAAAATTTAAACTCCATAACAAAGAGTAAATTTTCCATTAAAGTGTAGTTATTAATTAAAGGCTAAACTAAATTAAAATATTTTTATCCTGAAGCAAATAATTGTATTGTAGTATAATTTTCAAAAAATCTATACAATAAACATAAAAATTTTGAAAGTATTATTAAATAACTCTACTGTATCACCAAAAAAAATTTTTCATTTATTTATTTATAATTTGTTTTTTATATCATATTATAATAAATATTGAAAATTGCTCTGATTATTAATTTTTTTAATTAATATTCTTAGTATTATAATTTTAACTAAGAAATCAGTAAAATTATGTTTTCTAACAAACATTACATTTTTAAATCTTTTAAAACTTCTTAATTTATTGCATCAATTTATATTTGAATTTAAAATTTTTTGTATTAAAATTAGATATATAGAGAAAAGTAATATTTATGTATATTATATAAATTTTATATAAATGAAACAGAAAAATACTTATTGAAAGTAAAATGTATTTTTATATCACTATAATCTTAATTGAATTGTATTTTTCTTTAGATGACAAAAGAATGCAGAATATGGGGGCAAAAAAGAATTTTAAATTTTAATAAGTTAATCTTGCTTAAAAAATTATCAATTCATAATTTAAATTTTTTAATTTATATTTATAATGTAGACTTTAATTTTAATTTGTAATTAAAAATATTTTTTTATATAATATTATGGTTATTAAAATGTGTATATTATGTCTTCATTGTTTACATTAATCTTTAATTTTTATATTTACTTAATTTTTTTACCGAAAGGTATTATAAAAAAATGAAATAAATAAATAAAATAAAATTTTCATTATAATTAAAGTTTAAACTATTCTTTTGTAACAATATTTTTAGTTTTATTTGTAATTCGTTATATATTGTACAAACCTATTAATAAATATAATTTTATCTAAAATTAAATAGTAAAAATAAATGAAAATAATAATTTAAGTACAATTTTAAATATAATAAATATATAATGCAAATATACCTATGTATTTGTTACTCAAAAAAATAATTTACCATTTTTAAATTATTATCATTTATTTTTATCAAAATTTAGTATAAAAAGTTCAAAACAAAATAATTAACACGTACCTTGTATCCATACTGGATCAAAAAATCGTATGAAGATGAGAAATCAATTATTTTTGGTAGAAGGGACTTGCAAGAATTAATGTTTGATTCTTGTTCTGAAGGTTTAAAAGGCCGTGAAATGATTGTAAACAATAATTGAAAGTCTGATTTGTTAAAAAATTGAAGATTCTGTTGTAAGTGGTATTGTAGATTATAACCTTAAATGCAAAACAAAATAAATAAATTGTCTGTGATTACCAAGGGGATAAAATCATACAATCAATTATAAACTTGTGTCAGAGCATTGCAATGAAAAACTAAGAGTATGAAAACTCGTATTATGTACATTTAACTAAAAAAAAAAATAACATCGCAGGTAACCATGGAAATTATTAGTATCACATATTTTAAGAGACAAGTGAATAACAATTTTTTAATGAATCCTAATGAATTCTTTGATTTTAGATATTCATTATGTACTTATGTAAATAAAACGTAAATAATACTTATGTACATAAAACCTAAATTGTTTTTCAACAAAATATTTAAATTATGTTATAAAAAAAATTTTGTAATAATACAAATACTATACTATAAATTTCTTATACTACAAGTTTATACATGAAAACATTTCTTTATGTTAAATAACATAATCTATTCTATCAATTATCAATTCTGATTAAAAGAACATTAAAAATAACACTTTTTTATAAATATAAATTTTAAAAAATTTAAAAAACATAATCTTTTGTAATATCAATGATTTACAAAATTCAGTCTAAAGTCTATAATTTTACAAACTGTCTGCTGATTATTTCTATAAATATACATTTTCAACTTCAAGAAACAAATAAATAAGCTTTAAAATATATAGATCTCTCAATATTCAATAAATGTATATTTTAAAATAAAGTATTTTTTTCAATTTTATTAATTAATTATTCTATGAAATTAACTAAAAGTATGAACATAATTTTGTCCTGCATAAAATTATAAAGATTTTATTTATAACCCATTGCAGTTAATTAGTTCTATTTTAATACATTTTTTTTAAATTAAAACGAAAATTTATTATAAATATAATAAATATAATTGGTACAATCATTCAAAAGAACATTATTTTAATTGCTATTTAGTTTACATTACTTTTTATTTCTGTAATCAAAAGTAATAAATTTATTTCTTATTTGTATTGCAATTAAAGAAAATTAATTTTTAAAATATTTAAGAAAAAAAGTATAAGATTAAACGTAATACTTACTATTTCTTTTATTGAATCTTAATTCAAATAAAAAATTTATAAATTTTAATATTTTATAATGATTTAAAAATTTTATGCTACAAAAATATATTACTCTTATTATTACTTAGATTATTATATTAAATTATAATTTATGTGTTAAAAAAGTTTAGAATAGCAAAAAATTTTAAATATTGAAATTAAATACTTAAAGTCTTTATTTTTTATTTTATGAAATATAAATTTGCAGATATCATAAATTCTAAGAATGCAATCACTAAATAAAGAAAAATCAATAATATTATTAGAAGTTTTATTCGTGTTACTTTAACCATTAAAATTAAATACTAAAGTGTATAATAAAATAGACTAATAAATATGCATATATTTTTTACATATTAGTTTTTTTGTATTAAAATAAAACAATGAAAAATAAACCTCAAATATTTACAATTCAAAATTATATGGAATTTTGATCCTAAATAGTATTATATTAATATATATATATATATATATATATATATATATAATATAAGGTTAAGAATATGATAATAATTTTAAGATATTCATAAATAAAAAATAGTTGATTTAAAAAAAAAATAACTTTATATAATCAAAATTTAAAAAAATATCATGTATTAAAAAAGCTTTATTTATTAATCCAAGACAATGTTTCAAACATAATAAATTAATTTAGCAACTCTAAGCTTAAAATGAACAAATTATATATTTTGAATAATTTATTTAAAATAAAATACATTAAAAGTAAGAATTTTAAATATTCATTTATTCATTACATGTTTGAAATTGTATTTGCTTTTTTTTTTTTTTTTAAAATAATTTATATTTTTAAAATATTATAAAGTTAATAAAATATAATAAAAAAAATATATTAGATGAAGATTATATTATTTCTCATTAAATATTTTATAACTCATTATTATTAAATATAATCATCATCTTTATGTTTGTTGACATAAATTTTAATCCCTGTAAATAAATATGAATATTAAATAACATAAAATCATTGAAATGATACTTATTTTTTTGGAATTCAACAAAATCTTTCATTTGAAAAAAATTTTGTTTTATATATGATAAATTTTAGTAATGACACAAAATAAAATAAATATTTACACTAATTTTTTATCGTTTAAATAAGAACATTACTGATAATTATATGAATAAAAAATAAAATCACAAGAATTTTTAACATACTTATTATTTATACTATTATACTTAAATATACTTTAAATATTCTACAAAGCAAGAATATTTAATTATAAAACTTATTATTATTATACCTTTATATATTCTTGTATAGGAATTTAAAAAAAATTCCTATATAAGAATTTTTATGCATCTTATAATTTTTTGGAATTTTCATAATTGAATTTTAGTTATTACATTCACAATAATGGAAGATGACATTTATTTTTGTAAAATACATTGAAATAATTTATAAATAAAATGTGTTTTATTGTACAACTAGATTTACTTCTAACCTGAAAATACATACATGCTATCTAAAAGTAGAATGTAAAATTAGCGAAAGTAATTAATAATAGTAATATTTATTTATTTTCAAAGAAGTGATTTATTTTATTTACCTCAAAAACATAATTGTAATTTATATTTCTATTGCATGATTACCAAAAAATACTAGTCCAAAATTTACGTTCAAACACAAACAAAAGATAAATTTTTAATTTTAAAAGAGTATTTTGCTATTTATTAATTTGTAAATAGAGATCAATATGAAATATAGATACAAAACTATCATAATATGTCGAAACCATTTCAATATTTTTACCTGTTTCTCTACATTTGTTCTCCCCCCCCCTATCGCAATTGTTATATCAATTTACTTACCGTTGTTGGATAAAGATTGTATAGTATAACAGGTTGTTTTGATTCTAAACGTTTAAAAAATTACATAAATACGTAAAATATACGTATTAAACGTAGATTGAAAAAATACAGATGTAAACATACTTTAAAAAAAAAATAAAATATACAATAATTACGTGGCTGTAAAAAAATTTAATTTTTTAAAAATGTAAAATATGAATAGAAATCTAAACAACAAAAAATATTAATTTTAAGTTTACGTTAAAGGATATTTAAGCTTCAAAACAGACGTAAATTTGACAAAAAGGCCAGACTGGCAGTGGAAATTGTAAAAATTATGGCAACAGATCTGCTTCCGTACCTAGGTCAGAAGTACATCTCGGGGAAAAATGAGCGGGTAGTCCGAATCGATGAATTTTTACTTAAATTGAATCACAGTCATTTTTCTTTTATATCCTCTCTCTCTCTCTCTTCAATAAATTATCAATATTAAAATATATAATAATAATATATTATAAAAATTAAAAAAAATAACAAGAATCGACAGTAAATTAATATATATAATATTTTTACAAATAAATTTGAATGTCATTGAACTGAATCAATATTAATAAAGCTAAAGTAAAAAAATATATATTAAATAAAGTGTTGTATGGTATATTAATATCCCTTAATATAATATGATAATACTAATTTTATAAAACTATTAAAAATATGATATAATAATTTATAAAACACTAATATGATTTAAAAATAGTATATCATATTTTTTACTTTTAATTACCTGTTATCAAGCCTTAATAAGATAATTAAGAAAACTCTAATTTTTTGTTTCTTTTTTAGCATTATGTAGTCATATCAATCTTGATTTTTTATTATAAATTAATTTTTAATAAATTTAATTATTTTTACTCTTTTGCCATTACAAAAATTCCATTTCTTTCATCCAAGTTTTCATTTCAATTTTCTTATAACGCTGAAATTGATGTCTATAAGTACCGCTTGTCTTTTTTTTTAAATAATTATTTTAATTTTTTATAATTTATTATTTTTCTATATTTCATGTACATTATATCTATGTATATTTATTCTATAATAAGTTCAAAATTTAGCATTAATATATAGCTCTTAGAAGTTTATCATTTTCTTTAACTATCTAAATTATAATTTATTTTTAAACTTTTTCTTTTTTTTATTGCTAGTGCAATTTCCTTTCTTACTCTTCTATTTGTATTATTTACACAAATGCTTGTTATTTCATATCCTTCTAATATTTTTTAACATTTTTTTCTCTTTTTATCTATGTGAATATTAGTGTTAATGTTTTTACGACGCATTTTATTTTATGAATTTTCAACCGTTCAAGTTCAGTTTTAAATAGTATCAAGTTTAAAAAAATTATTTACATATATATTTTTCCAATTTTGATTCTTTATTTTTGCAGCTGTTTATTTGCATCTTTACGATACATTCGAGCAGATTAAAAAAAGCATTATTTGAGTACGCATAAATCACTTATTTATCACTATATCATTATATAAGCTTTATGTTCTATGACAATAATCTGAATAATTAACAATGTTTTATAAAGATTGTATTTTCTTCATTAATTTATATTCTATCATTTATAAATATAATAAGTAGAAAGTATAAGTCATGATATAAAATTATTATCTTTATTAATGATGTTTCCATGTATATTTTATTGATATACATTATATATATAGTACAACATAATAGGTATTTAATAGATAGAGTATACAAAGCTGGATCAATAATCATCCGTGACAAGAAATGGATGCAAATGTCTACTTAGTAGTGTTTGGTTAGTCTCTTTAAATTAATTTCTAAATGTTTTTGCATCGAGTCATATCGTTCATGAAATGCGGATCCATTACTACTCACCAATGACTGATTCATAATCAATTAATAAATTGTTAAAGTAAATTTACTTTGAAAAATAAAAGGATAATTTTATCGGATGTAAATATTATAGCTACAATTTTGCAAGATTCGGAGGTTTTCATGCTCAGAGACTTTTTAAAGAAAAGTAGCATGATCAAAGATATACTATGATAGTAAATAGATCTAATAATAAATGGAAAGAAATACGGTCCTATTTGCAAGAAATAATATTAAAAAAATGTATTTAATAAGCTTTATATGTAAATATATTTTGTAAATATATTTTACGTTCATATATGTTATAACGTCACTATCTATTACATGCATTTTTTCTATCCTCATCGTGTACATATGTTAAGTATTAAAAGGGGACAGAGAAAAAAAGACACCAAAATATAAGAGAAGATATCCTCGTATAGTTTCGTGAAGCTTCATTTGTATCAAAGAAACTTATTGGGACAAAAGAGCTTCATTGGAAAATAAAATAATTGGAGACTTTGACTTTGCTCATCCTGATGATTCTTCCTCTTATAAGGTATTAATTATAAATTAAATTAGTTTTTCAATTCCGAATAATCATACCGGCTTTTTTCTATAATGCTTTAACTATTACTATCAGAATGAATAAAAAATTCGTCCTTCTCAAGGTGTACAAAAGTTCCTATATACAAATATATATTCTTTCAAATACAAACATAATGAATGAAGGGCAAGAGAAAATACTGTTAACAAAATATTACACTTGATTACAATGTACAAGTTGACGTTACAAAATGGAGTATTTGTAGGGGAATATACTTTAAAGATATGTTGTATCTATTCTTACAAAAAAATTCATATTTTCATTAGATAGAACAAATGATCTGTACTATTAGAGCTCTCAATAACTTTTATTTATGAATCCATTATTATAATACTTTACAAATAATAACACAATTAATTTCAATAATAATAATAATGGTTGACGTTTAGATCATTAGGGTTATGCAAACTTTCTAATTATATGAATGAATTGATGCGTAAAACTGACACACAAAAACGTTCGTTCCTTTGCTTGAGATCATAAGTATGGTTTTCATCTCTTAATTCATTATTTATTTTTTTCATAAGGATAAGATTTTTATTAATGTTTCTGATGATTTAAATCAGCATATGACGTGGCACTTTTCTGTTATCAACTGACATAAAATTGAATCCTTAAAATGGTATTCTTCTCAAAACAAATTCGAATACGACTTAAATATACTGCTTATTTTTATAATCACAAGTGAAGATAATTTTTCCTTATTATTAAAGAATGAAATTATGGGTAAAAGTAAAAGCTATAACGCGTATATGTAGAATATAAAAAAAAGTTGGATAATAATAATTAATATACTCAGCTAGATATTCACGTGTTTAATATACTAATTTATTGAAAATTTATTATGAAATAAATTTTATTTTATTAAATAAAAATAGTATTATATTATGAAATATGCCAGACGTCACATGAAAAACACGAACATTTGAGGCGCTGTTTACAATATTAATAAGACAGCGTCATATGCACACATACATTAAGGCACATAAGCCTATTGATAATACAAGCCTATGATGAATAACTAAGGTAAAAATATTAGATACTAGATAGAAAATTTTACGTTACTAAAGGAATATAACTATAATGTTAACTATTTATAAAGTAAGATTTTGATATTATGTAATCGAAAAGTCCGTTGATTATACTTTAGTACCATTTATTGATCACTATTGTACTACGACAAAAATAAAATAGTATCGTTACCTAGAATATAAGTTAAAATTAAAAATTTAGTGATAAGTGCGAAGAAAAATAATTCATGAAAATATTAAGACTCCTTGTTGTACAAGATAAATATATACACCTAATAGATCGGACTATGATCCAACTTTCTTAATGAGAAAAATGTACTTATATCCTATTTATGTGAAAATTGTACAGAATTCCCCACTGATTTTAAGATATTCAGACTTCATTAAGATTCATGTATCAAATATATTTAGAAAGTCTTAATCAAAGCACGATTATTTCGAAATACTTTTATTCGTGGAAGATATAGTAATTTTTTATGGAATTTTTTATGAATATATATTATATTTCTCCTAGAAGATAGTTCTTTTTTAGAAGTATATTTTATTTGTGACTTAAGCTAGAGAGCACATTGAGAAAATTAATAATAATTTAATATTAATTTCATTTAATTAAAATATTTTTATAATAAAATTTTTTTAATATGTATGTAAATATATATTAAATTGCATAGATTATAAATATTAGTGAATAATTTTACATATTGTAAAGGAATATGTTATTTTTTTGATATTTTTCTATTTCATTTTTTTCGTACATTATAAGACCTATCAATGAATATGACAGGTACATTCTTCTCATATCTCTCGCACTTTTCTCTGTAAGATTATATTAATATAAGTTTAATCTCTCGTAATTGAGTTGTAGTTGACGAGATCTGTATAAGAAAAAAATGGTTGAAATAAAATTTCTAAACATCATGTTTCACTTTTATATTACTAGAATAATTTATTAAAATAAATGATATAATATGTATCGAGTTTATTAGTCTACGACGTCAGCAAAATTAAAATAGTAGTCAAGTCAACTTACCTTTTTCATCATTGTCAAAATTTGAGAAGAGAAAGAAATCGATAAATATTTTATCTGACAAAATCACAATCTCTCGACAACATCGTATTTAATAATTACATTCTTTCTATCTCCATCGCAACAATTTATAATAACGGTATCTATCTTCTATTACGACTAAAATTTTCCTTTGCAATTTTATTGCGTTCAAAGTTTCATACTTAAAGGCTGCAGAAATTTCTTTTTTTGCCTTTATCATTCCTCCTTATTTTTCGGAGTTCCTTCACTGAACTTCTTCAGATAATATAAGTAATACATACATGTATTTGTATGGATAAATCTATAAACACATAATTTATTGACTACGGTTTTTAATTGTTTATTTTAATATAAATATTTATAAAATAAATAAATATAAATAATACTTATGAAAGAATTTATTTTTGATTATTGTAAATTTTAATTTGATATTCGTAGTTGCTTACTATATTTATAGGATGTAATATATATTATAAATTAATTTCCGAATAATGAGAAGATAAATATATTAATAATTAAATTATTGAAATTTATGAAGAATATTAATTTAATTACTATTCATATTATGTAGTTAATACATTATTTTATATTGAATTAATTATACAAATTGATAAATATTTTTAAATTAATAAAATAACAAATAAATAACATCAATATATTATTAAAAAATTACTTTTTAATGTAAATGTGTACATTGTGTATATGTATTTCGTAGTTATTATATTTTGAATAAGATATACTTTATATTGTTTAATCTAAAAGACGAATAAAAGTATTTTTAGTACAAATTTTCATTCACAGCAATCGTTCATCGCATTTGGTCGGTTGTTATTTCAAATTACATAGTTAATTACAAACTGCTTCGTAATTAATAATTATATGTAAATAATGTGTACATAAGACATGCACTTATCATGAATTATTTTGTTTTAGCTGTCGAAAAATATTACATCTTAAAGGAAATATAAATTATGAATGTATTTATGTTTGTGTGTATGTACGTATGCATATATACAAGTTTATACACACACACATACATAACTTTTCCTTGTATTTATTAATTACAAATAGTATATGTACAATCATTTATAAAACATTTACAGCAATTTCTTATTTAACTATATATATCATCAATATTAATATACAATTTACAAAGAATAACGCCCAAAATATATCTTAGTGACTTTTATAAATATTTATTTTATGCTAAATTTAATTATTTATAATCGTTTTTTATTGTATATAAGTATTTTTTCGTTTATTTGAATACAAAAATATTACATATGCAGTTCTAACTATATAATCTAAGTTATATTATAGTAAATATAATTTTAATTACATTAAATTAGATTAAGTTTAACCATAAAATCATTTAAATTTTTTTGATACTATTATTTAACAGATTATTTAACAGACCAATATAATTATGTAAATAAAAATTTAAATAAAAATTATATCAATATTACAATATTCAACCAGTTTTTAAAACTCATAAATGAATTTTAATATAAAACACCTTTTTAAAATATTTATAACTTAAATTATAGCAGTAACAATTTAAGCTAATAGAATATTTTTATTAAATTTTAAGCTTTATTTGAGTAATTAAAATTTTTTCTATATATTTTATTTCTTTAATTAAATTGGATAGATTTGGATAGAGTATTTTTTCTAATATAATTTTATTAAAAAGAAATTATAGAAAAACTAAAAATACGTATGTAATTAATAAAAATAAACAAAATACTTCTTAAATACTATAATTCATTTTGTATAATTTTTAATATTTCTACTCGTCAAAATATTAAATAACTTTCTTATATTATGTTTTCACAAATAAATTAATAATATTATTTAAAAGACGTACTAGTTTGAGGTTTGATATAAAAAGGGAAATATATATAAAAATTTTTTAAAATTTTTTATTAATTAATTTTAATAAGCATGAGATCCGAATAGACATTTTTATTAATTTCCGATTTAAGAGTATTTGTCAAATATAACATTTGTAATTAAAACATTTCTATGAATCGAATAAAATATTTTTAATTTAGAAATTAAAAGTAAAAAATTAACTTATAAATTTTATAATTTTTTATATAATTTGTAACTGTATTGTATTTAAAACAATATTTATTAAAAGTATTCATTAATTAAAAAAGTATAATTTTAAACTTGATCAAATATTACGAACTATTGAATGTAATTAAAATCTTTTAAAATTTAAATTAAAAGTGGAATAAATAACAACTTTTTATTAAAAAAAAATCGACACATGTAGAAAGATAATTCAATAGAAAGCAGGAATGTGAAACCTCTGCATATGAGCAAGAATGTGAAAAGATAGCTTATGCTGATGTTCTGTGTTAAACATAGACGAAGTGCTCCTTCATATACAATAGATTTACATATTTAAAAAAAAAATACCTTTATGTATCACCTTTTTTAATGAATGTTTCTTTTTTATATTTTTATCTAATGTATATTTATACATGTATACAAATAAAAGAATAGAAAGATAACTTATAGTTTTTAGCAGTTTAAATGCTTACAAATGTAACGATTATACTATTATGCAATGAAAGAAAAAAATAAAAGGTACCAAAATTAAACCTCACTCAGATATAATTTAGTCATTTAAGATATAGGAAAGTTAATAAAATGAGTTTAAATTTGACTTATTTTCTAAAAATCTTGAAGCATTAATAACATAATGAAGATTTACAATTATCATTTTAATAGGTCTTCAAATTCATATAAATAAATAAGAAAGATAATTATTCTAAATCTTTATTGCATATATATAATTTTTATGTATTGAAACTGTCATTATAAGTATAATCTTTAAGAATTCATAATTTTTTAATAATTATAAAAATATCTAATTATGAAAAAAAATATCGATATATAAATAGAAAATTTTTTAAGGTTAATAATTTCTATTAAAAAAAGTATTAACAAAATATAAAAAAAAATATAACAATGTTATGGAATATTAGAATATTAATCTCGATATAAAAATAGAAAAAATAAAAATTTTTAGTGTACGAAATAAATATTTATTACAAAATTAAAAGTATGACATATACTATTTTTAAAATAGAATGAAATTAAAAATTTTGAGTATTTGTTAAAGTGACATAAAAGATTTCAAAGATTACACGTAAAATTAAACAGCTAGAAATGATATGAAATTATCATCATTTAATTTAAATTTTTTCGATTGGATAATTTGGAAATATTGAATTCAATTTATAAATATTTAAACTATAAATTATTGAAAATTAAAAGTTTGCTGATTGTTGCTTCTAAATTTGTATTGAATATATTTTTTAAATATCACTTATATCTTATGTAGAAAGTTCATGTATTCTTATATTAAATATAGGTCACAAAAATATTTCATAATTACATCTCAAATTAGAAGTAATAAAGTATACTATTATTTTAATTGAATATAACTTTGTCTATTTTCAAAGGTTTTTTTTATTATAACTGAAGCTATTAATAAATTGAAGTCTATAAGAAGCAAAAATTCAACAATACCTATGAAATTTAATCTGAAAGCAAAAATTAATAAAATTTGGGACATAAAATGAATGTATAACTACTCTACCAATTAAAGAAATAATTTAATATAAAAAATCTGCAAAATTCGATCTCAAGTATTAGAAATGTTATATTTTACATATTATATATTTTAATTATTAATAATTTGGTTTATATTATATATTTTAATTATTAATTATTTATTTTATATTGCATATTTTAATTAAATAATTTTTGTGATAGTTTCATTTAAAAAATTTATAATGCAATTATATCAAATATTATTTATACTATTAACTAAGCATCTACTTATTCGTTTCATATTCAATAGATTCAATGCTAAATAAACTCATTGCTCATAAAATACTGTTTATTAAATAGCAAATAATACCAATGACTAAAAATAAAAAAAGAAAAATATAAATATGTTCTAATACCATTAAGATACAAAAAACTTTACTTGTATACTCATAAAATACTCATCAAATTCATATTAGCACCAAAATTTCTGAATTATTTCGTTGAATTTTCAGTCTAAGATCCTAAAAGTACATCAAACTTCAATCCATTATAGTTTGGTACCTTTTTGTACTTCATTTGTTACCTCTAGTGTGGCTTTTTTTAAAGCATCAAGTTTATCTGTATAAGTAGTATCAATCTGCACATTATGATCTATTTTTTTCATATCTGATTTGAATGAATCATCATTCAAGCTTGTATGATCAGTTCCATTTGTAATATTATTATTCTCATTGTATTGTGAGTTCATGGTATATAATCTTGGTTTTCCAGGCATCATCTTTGATATTCGTAGAATAAATGGATGCAAAAGGTGTTCTTCATAAACATCTTCTTTTGAATCTGCAGTTAAGAAACTGACAATAATTCCTACTATTATGGTTGAAATACTTCCGATTAATGCATAGTACATATACGTTATTCCATAAATATTATCTAAAATACTTTCAGGAGTTTCTTCATCAAATAAATGATTTTTAGTAGCACTAGACCATAATATTGTCATTTCATCCTTTGATTTCATTAAATGTGATGAAAAGGTGTCATTTTGGCAAGTATCTATGGATAGTGGTAGTGACTCAGTAGGAATATCTAAACTCAATCGACCAAAGGTCAACCAAAGAGTCGTTACATGACTGAAAATCATACCTGCAGATGCTCCCTTCCAATTTGCACAAGGAACTAACATAGCCAGAACAAATACACCAAGAAGTGGTCCGGAAGTAGCAGAAGTCATAAGCATTGATGACTCTATAACACCAGATAGCATTCCCACAAGAAAACTTACACCAATAATAAGAATGCCATAAAAAACAGACAAATACTTGATAATCTTGAGCTCCTGTGTATCCTTAAGATTCTTTAAAGCTGGGATTTGACCAAGAAAATCTTCAAAAGTAACAGTAGCCAACGAATTTAAAATAGAAACAGTGATTGTTAAAGAGCTATTGAAAAGGGTTGCCATTACTAATCCCAATAAACCTGGAAGGTAGACAAACTTATCCTCCACATAGAATGGCACAATTTCATCAAATTTTGTTGTGTAGCCTAAGCTCATTGGATCACAGGTAGCATAATTGGCAAAGATTACCATACCGACAACCCAAGAAAGAGAGAAGAGTACTGTTATTACTGGTATATTGGCCATCATTGTTCTAAATAATAGAATTTAATAAAATTTATTATTTAATAACATCTTTAGATAAAAGATCAAAATAAAATTTTTCTCAAAAATATTACAAATAGTATTATTTATTGTTTATAGCATTAGTAAAATTGTTCTTATAACATGAGTGAAAAAGATTATATTTATTATAAAATTTCTATTAGTATATTTACATTTTATGTTAATTATAAAGATTTAAGTAATTAAACATATTTTAAATAATATATTTCTAATTTATAATAAATAGATTACTTTATTCTTCTGTATTTTCCAAATAAAACTATTTAAACTTAAAAAAATTCTAGCACCATGATATTTGTCTTGAGGGCTTGTAACTAATCAACATTATTGAATAATCATTACTGCTACAATTTACCTTTAAAGTTTAAAGTTATTCTGCTTATATAAAATATACTCAACAAAATTTTTGGTAAAATTTTTTTGTAAACTTATTTTTTATATAAAAAGCATCGAATTTAGCAAGCAAAAAATTAATTTTTTTAATTTAATCTTAAAAACAAAAAATTTCGCCAGAAAATATTTATTATATTGTAATTTTTTAGTGTTTTTAAGTAATAAATTTAAAAAATATATATTATGTCTAAAAAATTTATAATTCGTTTATAAAATTTCTCAAAAATTTTTTTTAAAGTTTAACTAGGTATAACCTTTAGGTATACGATAAAAATTAATACGTACTTAACAACTTTATTGCGACTGCTCATACTGCAATAACGTTGAACAAAGTTTTGTTGGCAACCAAATATAGAAAGACTCATAAAAAGTTGACCCAAAATTGCTGATATAGTATTAACTCGAACAGTTGGATTCATGTCAAAACTGTAGATATTAAGATTTCTTTTATTAAAAAAGATATTAATTAAAATAAAATAAATGCAGTACATATTTGAATTTAGATAACATGATTTTTAATAACAAAGGCATTCATGAATACTTGAAAAAGTCGAGGCGACCTCGTTCACTAGTAACATTCAGAACAGTACTGAATCCACCAGCATCGATAGTTCCATGAATTATAATTACAATTGAAACTCCAATCATAGTTAGTCCTTGAATAACATCAGAAAGAATAGCAGCTTTTAATCCTCCCTTTAATAAAAAACAATAAATAAATAAAGTAAAAAACATGACGTAATGTAATAACTTTTAACTCAAATATTATTGTAGTAAGTTAAAATTAATTTAAAAAATAATTTATATTCTTGTTATAATAATAGATATTATTATGTCGTTATCATATAAGTTAATACTTTAAGTTTCAATTTACCATTAAAGTAAAAACTATTGATATTGCAGTAATTCCACAAATGCTCACTGAGTACGGAAGACCAATTACAGTTTTTAAAGCCACACAAGGTGTAAAAACTGTCACGGAAACATTTAAAAGACTTCTGATAACATATGAAAAACTGGCGAGGCATCGTACTAATTTCGATTTGAACCTAAAAGTTTAAAAAATAAAGAAAATGATTAAATATTAATAATTATTCATTGTGAAATTTATGTTATTACATCAAATTAAAATTTTATTTTAATATATAAAATAACTTGTACAACTGTATTAAAACAATCAATTAAGAAAATTTTTATTAATAAATATCCAGTAATTTACGTTATTATAACTTCTATTCAAAGGTAAGGAGAATCGAAATAGATATACCCAGATACATGAAGTTCAATTTCTTTTACAATTAAATTAATATTTTCATTCATTAATATTAATAAATGAAATAATTAACGCTAATATGTATGTATATATAATTTTTGTATGGAATAGAATTTTAATATTTTTCATAAAAGAACTAATTTTTTTAAATGAAATATTTTGTTTAAACTTTTGAAATTTGATTAAAAATGAAAGTTTATAAAGAAGAAAATTTTAAGCATTTTGTCCAATATATATTGATATTTATTTGAAATAAATATTTTACGCTTAAGAATAAATTTATCTATTCTAAAAAAAATTTTTATTTTTCACTGATAATATTTTATATTCATTATGTAAAGTTTCTAGTTAAAATTTTTTATATTTGTATTAGGGAAATTTGTAACTTATTAACAAAAATTAGGAAAAGAATAAAAAATTATTAAGTATAGCAAAGTTTTTTAAAATATTATTTTACACTGTTTATGTATAAATATATTAAATATTTTGACTATAGTTATTAAGATTTGATATGACAAATAATTTTATTAGGTTTTCATATGAACAAATTAATAAAATAAATGAATCATATACTAGAACTACTGATTTTAAAATGTTATATTTTTAATAAAATTAAAGTATAATAAAGGATAATTTTTTCATTGTTTTTTAATTTTATTCAATATATGAATATATTATAGTAATTTTACATAATAGGTAAATATAGATATAAATTATATTAATAAGACATAATATTTATTTACTATTTTATTTTTTATTAGAATACAAAAATTAATATTCTTAAGATAAGTCTAAAATACTATTTCTAATATTCATTCAAAAAAATTTCATCATTATAAAAATAGTATTTTATTATGCAATTTATTTATCTTATAGATTATATTACTTATAATTACATTATAAGTATTTAATAGATTTATATAATGTTTACATAAGTTATACTTATGATTAGTTTTTAAATAAAAATTTTAATAGCTAGTATCGTCAAATATTTAAGTAATTGAATATTAATTTTGTAATACATTTATTAAAATTACAAAAGTTTAATATATTTATAGCAATAAACTATTCATTATTAATATTGTGGCGAAACCACGCTCTAGTGCTTAAAATGTAAGTGCTATTTAATAGTTCAATGCGCTAGTACATTATCCTTATATCAAAAAAGAGAGAGAATGAGCTCGGATATCAGGGATTCACCCTTCATGGATAAAAAGAGTGAAGAAGTGATACTTGACTAACTTAAGCGTCAAATGCACGCGACAATAAAAGAAAAAAGCGAAGTTGCTAGGGTTCATAAAGGAGCAATAAATGTTTGTCCTCTCTTTGAAAGGGCGGACGTACCTATCATAGGTGATCCTGTCGCTGTTTGCACTTCCATCGACAGAAAAGTGTGATGGCCTGTAAATTTGAGTCAATCCCAGGTTTGAATGAAAAACCCAACCCTCACATTGCCGGGCCTTCATTGCAGAGGGAAATAAAAAAAAAAAATAGATAAGTCAGCACCTGTACAGCTAATTTGTATTTTCATCCTTATTTAAAAGGCGGCACGCACGCTATAAAGTCTGTTTTGGCAAATTGAAACAATTTACCATTGAAATTGAAAAGGCTTTTAATTTTCCCATCATCGTTGACAAACATTTATCAATTATCATGAGCTTAAGCATGTTCTTTAAGTAGTGTTTGACCTCTTTTTCTCTATTTTTTTCTTTTCCCAGTTTCTTGTGATTCTAGAGGCGACTTTAATCTATATAAGATCACCGTTCTTCTTATTGTATTTATGTGTTATAACTGATAAAACATTTAAGTACTAAGTTTTGTATCATTTTTTAAGTTTGTTATTATTTTAAAATTATTTATAATATAGTTTAAGTTAAAAGAAACTTATTAACTTTAAAATATTATAAATTTTAAACTCCATAAATCCACTAATAATGTTTACAAGAAATCAAGACTTTATGGTAAATATAGTCATTATTATTATATACAAAAACAGACTATTTGATTGTAAAATTAGAACATATATGGAACTGAAATAAAATTTTTCAACAACTTATTTTTATTTTTTTTTTGTTCATGGTATATTATTATTTAAAATAAACATATTAATAATAATTTATATATTATAATACTAAACAACATTGGGATTAAAAAAAACCTTTTTAAGCGATGTAAATTCGATCTATTTTAAAAATTTAAGGAAAATTTTATTTTTTAAAAATACGTATAAAGTCTTTTAAAAGGAATGTCAAATTACTTCTTTGAGTTTGAGTTTTTCTATTTATAAAAATTTTATTAAAAATTGAAAATCTATTATACTTATATGAATTTATATATTATTTATAATTATGAAATGAAATGAATATGAAAATAAATTTTTTCTTAATTAAAATGTATATTATTTATTTAAAAAAATTATTATTTTATTTAAAAATTATATATATGACAAGTATTAGACAGAATAAACAAAAGTAATGAAATATTTAACTAAAAGGATGAAAAATATTATAAAAAAGATAAGAAAAATAATTCAAACTTTATATCATTTGTTTTTTGCAAATTTGAGTTATATCTTCTATATGCAATAATAAAAGTATTATACACAATAAATAATTATATTTGCATTTACAAAATATTAATTATTGTTTCATTTGATTTGATTTTATTACTCGATTATCAAAAAAATTATTTATATTTAATAGTGTATTAGTATTTTAAAAATAAGTGTTAATTGATTGTATGATAAATAATTTTTTTTTAAGTTAGAATGTCAATGTTATACGGAAATTGTATTTCAAGTGTTTTTATATCTAAGAAGAGTTCGCATAGTGATTTTGAATCATTTAAATCTTGTAGATAAGTGATGATTTATTATTCAAGAATAAACTTTATTGATTAATGGTGAATAAGATTAGTATTTAATTTAATAAAAGTTTTTATGAAAATTAATATAATATTATAATGTTTTCTACTAAAAACTTTAAAAAACGAATTGATGCATTAATCATTTACCATAGTTTAACAGCAAAAAGGATTACTAGTTAGTAGAAAAAGTAAAAAAATAAAAAGAGTTTAAATAATTTCCACCAACAAAAAGTCACCAAATTTCAGCTAAAATTGCGTCATAGGCTTAAATAGCTAAAGATTAAAACTCCAAATTAATCTAATAATTATTTATATAAAAAATAATTTCAGTTAAAATTACTTATTAAAAATTCTCTATATAGATATTTTTCCGGAAAATAGTATTTTTATTTAATATCTAGGAATTTTCAGTGTGATATCTATTGATTTTTTTAAATTTATATTTATTTACATATTTTAATATTTATTTAGTATAGTGTATACATAAAAAAAATTTAGAATATAATGTGTTTTTATTTATATACATTTGAATTTACATGTAATACAAAATACTAGTAAATACTAGTTTTTGCATGAACACTAATAATGAGTATTTATAACTTTTATCATGATGTTTGCAAAAAGAAAGATAAAGAAGAGCTAGAAAATACAAACGAGAGACTAAAGAGAATGATGAACCTAAATATACACAATAAATAAGTTACAAATCTATATTGATACAAAAAATTAAAAAAAAGTATCAGAAGAAATGACACTTTCTTAACTTAATGAATAAAAATATAAAAGATTATTTAAAAATTGAATCAAATTTTCAAAAAAAATACGTTACAATCGAAATATATAAAATGATTTTTTTATTCTACATTTTGAAATGTATATCTTAGAAAAAGTATAATTTTTATAAGTACATTTAATTAACTAAAAATTAAAAAATTTTTGAGTAGCTTTTTATTTATCTACTGTATTAATATTCAAGTTATTCTTTGTAATAGATCAATCATTAAATTTCAAGTTTTATAAGCATCTTTTAAAGAGTAACATACAGTAATCTAATAAAAACATCAGCATCATAATATTTATATTCATAAATACTTATATATAAAAGAAATCATATAAAAATTTTAAAAAGTTAAAACCACTATATAGTTTTCAAAAATTGGAATTATTGTAATGATATGATGTATTATTATATTAAAAATAAATTTTCGTTGAGTAAGCTGTAGATATAGCTTAGTACAACTAAATTTAAACTCAACTTCTAAATTTATTTCGCAGTTCATGAATGAGCGCTTGTCATTACGAAGTTGCACATATTTTTAGATTTTGAAATTTAATAAATAATATATGGTATATTTATAAATAATAAATTTGTAGATAAAGTTAATATTTATTTTAATTAAAAAAAAAACACTATTTATAACTATCATTTGTGACGAAAAATAGGTTTTCTTAAAAATGTTTTTAGATTATTAAATAATGAACCACTTATTATGACTCGGCAATAATAAGAAATCAAGGTGTACAATATGACAAAAGATATTGAACCTCTATTATAAGATTTCTATCAACAGAAAGTCGTAATACAAAAATATCGGCCTGAAATTGATTATAGTGACAAAAGACTACGGTTAAAATTCGCATTAAAAATTTACTCGTATAAAAAAGTATCAGATTAAAATTTTTAATTCTATTAATTATATTTACAAATATTTACAAAATGAATAATTATCTAATAATTATTATGTAGATTATACGTAAAACAATAATGAAAGTTTTAATACAACGTTATCAAACATAGAAATTAAGTTTTCTATAAGAGACTAAATAATACTAGAAACTTCCACTACCATATAATTTGTATTTTGTTTGTAAAATATTGAATAATAATATTAGATTATCTTAAAAAATCTAATGTGTAAACTTAATGAACTTAATATACATAATGAACAGATTCGCTTACAGTAAAAGTTTAGATTTAAAAATTTTGAATACATTTTTTCAAAAATGTATTTATTAAATTCGACACAATAACTTTTGAGAAATTTTTCGTTAAAAATTTGAATGATATATTCAACAAATTTTGCACGCGAAAAGTTTTTTTAAAAAATATTATTTATAAAATTCAGACAATTTCATTTTGACATAATAATTATTCCTTATTTTTTTAATATTTTGAACAAAAATTATTGAATTTTTTCTTAATTTTAGAGTTTTTATTGTGGCTTAATCCCTTAAAATAAAATTATCATAATGGTGATAAAAAGAATTATGTAAAAGTAAAAACAGATTAATAACGTGTACTATTATTTCATGGACAAGTATGGATAACCTTTATTGTTTTGATAAAAACATCTACATCATCACTTTTTAGCGCCAATTTTATTATTTTACAGTGGTTATTAATACTCGATGTATTAATTTTACGGAAATTACAAGATATTACTGAAGAAATTTAAACAACTTTTAAACTAGAAATTACAACTTTACGCTTAAAAGATTAAATAAATAAAATTTTTAAATTATATTCAATTATAAATCTGTAAAATTATATTTTAAATTTAAATAAATGTGAATTAAAAATTTTAATAGATTTGAATAAATATAATAAATGTGTGTGTGTAATAAAAAATTACACATTCACATACAATTGATAGAAAAATGATATATTTATTTTCAAAAACATTCAAAAAGATATAAAAATTCTTAAGCAATTTTTTTTAATGTATAATGAACCGTGTATATTTAAAAAATATATATTACATATAATAATTTGTTATTTTATTAATTTTTAATTGCTTAATTAATTCAATTTCGTACATATTATTATTCATATATATTAAATTTACAGCATATTGCAGCATGCATATTTAAAAAAAATTTTTTATAGTATAAATATATTCTTTAATTATTTATGTGTTATTATTATTTTGTCGATGTATATTTTAAATATATTTATGTATATCTATAATATGTTTAAAATAACTTGTTATCTTGTAACTCTCTCTCTCTCTCTCTCTCTCTCTCTCTCTCTTTCTATCTATATATCTATACACACACATTTATACATACATTCATGTACATCTGTTTGTTTTGTTACTAAAGAAATGAGATCATTGCTCACTGTGCAACTCACCTCATGTCCAAGTACTGATATACAGACGTGATCCCTAGGCTATAGTAAACTGGCACGAAAACAAAACATACGATTGGGTAAGCAAGTAGCATGCCATATAATGTTTCCCACATGGCACTGCCGCGATAATAAAGTTCCGATGGATAGCCTAAAAATGAGCGAACTCCCAATGTACCTCGGGCTATCGATAACATCATGGCGCCCATTGAAACACTCGATCCCGTAGCAAATACGTAGTCGGCCTTGGTTTCGGTCTTTTTACGAGCGCGAAACTTGCCCCACAACGGAATAATGAAAGAAACCGCAATAAAAGCGATAAAAACGAGGTAGTCGACCACCAATGACGAAGATTCCATTGCTGCACTCAGGTAGGACGAAACTCCGTTAGCTGTAAACAAACAAGATTATTTATATTAGAGTTTGGATTTCGTTCTTTTAGATTTTAAACCGACTTTAAAATCATAATTGATTATTCTTAAAAATCAGTTGAATTTTCGAAAATTAGTGTAAAGTTGTTCGAGACGTCATAATGTTATAATATTTTTAAATATATTGATAGCAATGAAGGTATGACTATTTAACAAACTAACAAATTCAATAACATTAACAATTTTTAATTTAATCAAGTAAGCATTTTAAAAATTTAAAAATGATGAAAGCAGATAGTCTATTAATTTTGGATAATAATACAATGTATTATTTAAGAGATATAAGTATTTTTTATTAAATTTTAAAAATAGAATTTTCCTATATTTATAGAAAGATTTTAAATTATTTTTCAGAGTTAATATATTTAATTTTATATATTTTTTTCTTATATATTCAATTTCACAAAGAAGTTATATCTAAATATAAATAGACTAAAAATTAGATTTAAATTATTAGATTTGAGTGAGAAATTATGTTTTCAGTTTATATATAATATATAAAACGTATTTAAAAAATACATATATAAAAAGTGAATAACACAAGTTGTAAATATTCAACAAATAAAAGGTTTGTTAAATTTTTTTTTAATATTATTAAATGAGCTATGTTTATGTACATTTTAATTCATACGTGTAATTTTTATCGTTTAGAATTATTTTAAAGATTTTAATTTTATGAAGTAGTATACTTTAAAATTTCACTTAAATGATTTAAATTGTGCAATGTTTACAAACACATAAAATATGTGACCTTTAGCTCAGTTTTTAAGTTGTTCAAATAACTCAAAATAAAAAAAAATTTGGTAAATGTTTATTTCATTTTAAAAATTTATAAAAATTAACTGTATAGTCTTTCTTTAAATAATTTTAAATTAAAAAAGTTTTCACTTAAGAATATTAATATTAACTTTATTATTCAAATGTGTATCATTTATTATATAATTTAATTTTCAAATACAATATTTTTGTCAATAAGACTAAGAAGGAAATTTATTTTATAACTATATTAAAGTAGTTTTATGATGTAATTTAATAGAATTAGAGTAGACCTTTGATCAATATTCTTTCTTAAATTATTAAATTAATTTTATAATATTGAAACCAAAAATTGATTAAGTTAATTTGGTTATATTTAAACCTTTAATTACAATAATAATTTTAAAATATAAAAATAATAAATATTATTGTAATGAACAATTTTTACATTTGAGATATTTTTATCGCATATGAGAATTTTTTAAATTCAAAATGTTCGTATTAAAAATTTCACTTTATAAAGATATTTAAGATAATAATATTAGTAATATTGATAATATCAGTTGTTGTAATTTATTATGTATATTTGATTAATTTATTTTATAAACACTTATTGATACAACTTAAAATCTGTATCATGTAGTATAATATTATTTTAACTTAATATAATTATTAATTATGCAGAAAAAGTTTTTATTACTATATTGAAATCTATACTTTTATTGTTTTCAGTTATTGCGATTTATATATTTCAATTATTAAGGAAATATGAAAACATTAATTATACAAAAATATAATACTTATAAAACAAAATAAGGTAATGTTTAACTTTATTATCACCTTGTAAAATATAAATTAAATTTTATTAATGTATTTAATTACTAATATTAAAAGATTTAAAGCTTATTTAATGCTTTATGATACGTAATATAATTCGTAATATATTTTTAGTTTAAATTAATATAAATTATAATACTTATGTTAATATGTATTTTTTTAAACTTTTATTTTTAATATTTTTTCCATATATATTCTTTTTATATAATAAACAAATTAATTTACTATTTAATTCATGTATTCAGAGTTTTTAGATGTTAATTAATTAAGTTTACATTTATTTGAACTTTTTATACTTTTTATTGTTTTAAGAATAATATAAGTATATAATTTATTATAATCTTATAGATAAGTTTCATGTATGTACTGTACTGTATATATATACATATATGAATTTAATTAGTTTGGAAACTAGTTTTTTAAAATTTACAAAAATAATGTATAGATTTTAATGTTATTTAGAAATTTTTTATAAATTATTAACATTGTCATTTCTTGTTTTGACTTTTAAAATTGAAATAAGTAGTAACAAATAGTTACAAAAATATTACAGGTATTATTTAAATATTTATTGCATAAATAATGAATAATGAATAATATAATGATATGTTAAACGTGATAATTAAACCAAAAAATGCCAAATCTAACTTTAATTAAACTATAATATCTTGTGTACTAATTGAAAACAATGTAACAGGTCTTAATTTTTTTCTTAAATTTTATTCACAACATTTTTACTACAATATAATTTAATTGACTTATAAATTATTTTGAATTTTAGATTCATTTATAAGTTTCATTAACTTTTTTAAAATTATATAATATCTATTTAGTAGTTGTTAAAATCATAGGATTTAAATTTCTTGCATCAAAAAATTTATCTGACTATCATATAATATAAATTTTAAATATTACTTTTATATCAAAGTAAAAAATGTATATTTGATTGTATAATAGTTTTAGAGTAAGAATGAAAATTTTATTAAATTAATTATTTCAAACAATTAAAAAAAAAGAATATCAAATGGTACGATGAGAAAATTTTTTAAATAGGAAAAAAGCATGTATAAATTAAGGAATATACAATTGTATTTAAATTCTTTTTTATTTAATTATATTGTAAGTTATATATGTATATTTCTATTATATTGTATTTAAATAATTATATTGTAATTTAAATAATTATATTGTAATTTTAATTTGAATTAATTTAATAATAAGATATTTAAATGTTACTTATCATTATTTTATGATCACTATAAAACTTAATAAAGTTTTTTTTTTTATTAAAAATTTTAATTATATTAATGATAATATATAATAATGTACAATAATAAAACTCACTTTGGTAAAACAATTTAAAGGTTGATTCCAGGAAACTTTTCGAAAATAGTAATGAAAAACATTAACGCATTTTTCATAAAAAAATACTTTTCTTCCTTTTTAAATAATATTATATTTTTAGTAATTATAATAAAATTATGTATGATAATAAAACTGCGAAACAACAAGAAACCGATCGAACCCAAATGCCGGCAACTGACTAACTTCGCGGTGAAGCTGCTCTGGTGATATTATGCTAACGAATAAATCGGAGGCGCGCAAACGAACATCGAACCGAAGGGTAGTGGTAGAGGTAGAGGTAGAAGACAAAGATAGAACAAGAGAGAAGGAAAATAAGACATATTCAAAAGTAATAGATTGAGATATATATATACAGAGAGAGAGGAGAGAGAGAGAGAGAGAGAGAGAGAGAGAGAGGGTGTGCGTATATCAGGACGGCCATGATTGACAAAACAGAATGTGGAAAAAAATTTCTCTTGTTTCATTTATCCTTAAGAAATATTTGAAAATTATCTAAAAAATTTCTTTGTATTATAATTGTTTTTTCCTTTTTTGATAATATCTTTTAATTAAAATGTTGCTAACGATCGTATACTCTATAAAAAATGTATATAAATTTTCTATGCCAATATATAGGAAATGTCTTCTATTTCTAAGTAAATATGGAACATAAGGAAATTCCAATGTAGTATTTAATACTATCCAAAATTGCACTGTTCTTCAAATAGATTTTTTTTATAAATTTAAATAATATTTATTTTAATAATTTTTGTAATTTTATAATTAATTAATAAGCTGTATTTAAAATTATACCATATATTACTTTTTTAAGAAGTATATTATATATATATTTATAATAAAATATAGTATAAAATATCGTTATAAAATATGTTGTTATAAATAATGTGTTTATAAATTATAAAAATAAAAAAATATATAATGCATTATAATTTTATATTGTTTATACAGTTTTTTAATGGTTAAAATATTTTAAAAATAAGTTATATTATGAAGTATTCAATGTATTTATAAATAAATGAGTTAATAAGTATGTGTGCTAAGGTGAATATGAATAAGTAAATATTTATGAAATTCTAGAACTGTATATTTTTTAACGAATACTGAAAATATTTTTTTTATTATATTAATATTTCAAAATAAAAATATGCTATTATGCTATAAATTAAATACATGCTAATCAATTTCGATTTAAAAAATTGTTTTCTTCATTATTGAGATTAGAAATCATAAATAAATAGTAATATTATAATAATTTTGATTTACTATCAATATTCTGATATTTTAATGATTTTTTATTAAATATGTATTGTTGTTTGCATATATAAATCATACAAGTGAATATAAATTACTTTTGCATATTTAACACATTTAGACAAATTATTTGAACTAAGAAGTTTTATCGATTGTTATTATATGGTTTAAATAAATGAATTTCATGAAATTTTAAGTCTAAAATTTCACTATTAACTATATATTTCTTTTTATTCTTATATAACTTGTATAAATTTACATAATAAACAAATCGAACTTTAATAAATATTTTTTCGTTTATTTATTATCTTCTAATGTTTTTTTTATTCAAATATTAATATATAATGCATAAATATTTTATTCTGGGGGTACTGTATTAGAATCTCCACAATAATTTTGATAAAATATATTTTTAATTTATATATTATTAAAAGACAATATTCTTCATTAAAATAATTATCAATAATTCAAACTTTCTACGATTAATTCATTAAAATTTTATACGTAGAAATTTTTATCTAGATAAAACTTAGTTTTGAATTAAGACAAATAAAACTTTAAATAAAGATTTTATCTACATTGTTAAATTGATCAAAAAACTATTTTACTTTAAATAAAATTTATTCTTTTTGAAACTTCTAAAATAAGTATAACATTTTTTCTATGGTAATAAATGATAATATTAATTTTATTTAATAATATCAATTTAATAGAATATTCTAGTTATTCAGAATATAATCAGATAAATACATATAACTATATAACATATATATTTAAATATTTTTACATATGGCTATATATTTTTTAACAATTAAATAATTAAATAGTTTTGCTCTTAATTAAATTTTTATATTTTAATTATTTCATTTTTCTAAATAATTCTTAAATTAACAAAATCTTTTACATTCTTTAATTGATATTTCAATTACATAAAATTAAAATGTAAAAATTTGTACAATCATTTTCCAGAAAATTTGATATATTTATAATATATTATTTCTTAATTAAGTAAAAATTATAAATAGAGTTGTTTTACGTTTGGAGTTCTAAATTTTTAATAGTAATTCTTGAAAATATATCGCATCATATAGTAAACTTTGTAAGACCCTGCTTTGTTTACCCTGAGCAAACTTCTAATATATGTTTTTCGGTATCACATATTATATTCATGAAATCCTAGGTATAGAAAAAAGAAGAAAATGTGTTTTACAGATGATTATTTGATGGTAATTCTTGGAAATTTCCATTTAGATTTAAAAGAATATGAGTAAGAAGTAGCATGTAAATCTAATATAAAATAAATTAGAAATTAAATAATTTGTTCATACATGCTATAGCAGATATTATTTATTATCCATAATGATATTTATTTATTATCTAGTTATATTACTATTAATTTTAAAAGAATTTTTATTTATAAACATTTTAATTTATTTATAAATTTTATAATTTATTTTAATATTTTATATATGATTTTTTAAAATTTATAAATAATTTGAAACAATAATAAAATGTACTTTACTTCAATTATTATTAATTATTGATTATTAATATTTATTTAACCTATATTTTCTATTATAAAATATCAGATTTTATTAAAAAAATACACAATTTTTATCATTATAAAAGTATTTTAAAAAATAAACTGACAAATGAATAAATTTGTGGATTGTATTTAAATATTATATGTAAAATATAAAAAAATTTATCGTTTAAAATAATTTTATATAAATTATTAAAAATCATTTCATTTATTATTACTCTTATGGGCAATTCTTTATTTAAAAGTCATCAATACAATATCAACCGTATAAAACATAACTTTTTCGTTATAATTGCACGCATTTATTATTTACGAATATTGATGAGTTCTCAAAAATTATTAAACAAACAAATTATATATAGTGCATCAAATGTATATATTATCATTTAATAGTGTCTATTAATCCTTTTATAAAAAAAGTAGTTCTTAATTGTTTCAAAATTAACATACATTATTCTTTTCGTTGAAAGCAAGAATGAAGAAAAATGTATATATTATACTATAAAAAGAGACTTGAAGCTTTCGACAATTTTTAATCCATTTACCTAATCAAAGTATAAAATTAGGATATAATTGAAATGGCATTTTCTTTGGATTATTAAACCCATATTGAAACGATAAATGTCACAGAATTAAATTACTTGATCATTGATGTATAAATTATATATAGCAGAAATAAAAAGTATGCATGTGACATAAAATATCCACTTATTTGTTTGTATCACAACAATTTATAATGTCAAATTGATAAACAATTTTAATATTAATATTGAATTTATTTAATTAATACTTTATATTAATTTATCTTTTAAGTATTTATATTTTTAATTTATTTTTCAAAATAGGGTAGGCTTCGTAAAAGTAATTATGTTGATCAAATTACAGAATTAATACTTCAGTGGTTGTTTATCTTCAATTCAAAAAGAAATCGAAAATAAATCTAAAAAAACATTAAAATGGCTATTTTGGATTTTAATAATCATCATATTTTTATATGATATTAGAAAATTTTATATAATTTTATTAAATAAATATATAAATATTAAAAAACTAGATTTCAAACATTTGTATTAAAAAAATTTTTAAATATATATAATATATATTAAAAATTAAATCGTTATATTTTATATAAATTTTTATTAATTTAAAAAATTTTATTAAATTATTTTTATATAAATTTTCTTATTTTTGATACTTATTATCATTTTTACACAATATATCTGCATATCTAAATATTCGAAAAATAAATTCGAAAAATAATGTTTTCTTTCAATAAAAAATAAAAATTCTATTTGGATCTTCTTAAAAAAAATATCAAAACAAAATTACTTTGTTTATATAAAAATGGATTTTGGAATAATAGATTTCGAAAAATAAAAAAAATAAAAAAACATTTTATATTAAATTTACAATATTTGTAATACTATTTTATATTTGATTTTGTTTTAAATAATTTTTAATAAAACATGTATTATATAAATAATAATTATTACAGATTTATATTATACCAAATAATTATTATACCAAAATTTATAAATATATTAGTATATCATCACTATTAAATAAAATAAAAATTAGTTTATAAATATAAAAACTATTGAATTATATTATATAAAACATTAAAATCATATTGTGGTATTTATGCATGGTATTTCAATGACAAGCTATTACAATACGATAGTAAATATTTTGACATTAGTAATATTTGTAAATTAATCTTTATAAATATACGTACATTTCGTAATAAATAATTTAACAATATTAAAAAATATAATTATAAAATTATATATAAAATAATTGATTAAACTGAAATTAAAAATATTTATCTAACATAATTATATTTTTTTGTTATACTTACAAATCATAGTTATATTGATAACATAGTTCACGTTAGAAAATCATAAATAAAATAAATTACAACTATTGTGGAATTCAAATAAATGTTTACACTACGTTGAAGTTATTTAAATTTCTGTAATTAAAAAAAAAAAATAGCTTAAATTTATAATTTTATTTCATATTATTGTCTTTTACTGTTCATTAAGAATACTCTATAAAGTAGTTTTTAAAGTTTAAAATGTGAATAATGATCTTTATAAAAAATATATAATTTCTTTCCATATTTATTTTATTAATACACAGTCCTAAAAATGCACGTAATTGTACAAATGTGTAAACATACGTATAAGATTATAGAAGGAAATAAAAGTGAAAATAATGGAAAAATTTTTCAGTACTTTTAATGAATAAACATGAAATAATAAATTAGTTAACTCAGCAAAAAATTGAGTAAAATAGGAATTTAAATTTTAAATAAAAATCATATGTAATTATTTAAATAATTTTTAAATTTTATTAATTGAAATTTCATATTAAACTGAATAAATAATACTTTATTTATATATATTTTTGTTATATAACTTATTATTTCGAATTAAACTGACTAGGACCTTTTTAATAAAATAGTAATCTTCATTTCACGTATTAAATGAATTTTAATTTCACGTTATCAATATAAATGTTAAAAATCTTTACTCATTTCTGATAAAATAAATGTAATAGTAATATTAGTTAACCATAATTATACAATAATATCATTATATAGATATTACTATTATTAATATTATTATATATGTATAAGTAAAATGTTAAAATAAAAAAATAAAAGGCTAAAAATAATGTAATTAAGCATAACGTATAAGGAATAAAATACTTAAAAGAATAATGATATTAATAAAAACAAAAAAAATAGAAAGATGAAATAAAAACTATTAACGAATTTATAAATAATTAAGAACATAGATAAATTAAACACAAAAAGAAAATAAATATAGTAATTCAATATAAAAATCATAAATTAACTAATATTAATTCATAGTTTCTTTTACTCGTTATCAAATATATTTTAGAAATTTTTGACAGAAAATATTTAGCTATGTAAATTTAAATTCTAATAAATGAAGTAATCAAAATTTTTAATTATGCATACTGCATAAAGATTAATACTTTATTCTTTTTCTCAAAAAAAAAAATATTTTTTAATTAGAATATTTTTAAAAATATACTTCTATTTTTATGCAGAAATATTTGAAAATCAATTTATATTAGACCTAAATCATTATTGTTTTTGAAAGAAAATATGAAATTTTTAGTGTACAAACATATTGAATTAATTCACCAAATAAATTAATACATGTCAGGTTTTATTATATAATGTATATTTTACTAGATATATATATGTGTGTGTGTGTGTGTGTGCGCGCGCACACAATTACTAAATTAATGATAAACTATATTTTAAAGTAAAATAAACGTACTGCGCAATTTCATTACAGGTAAATAAAAACGGAACTTGTGTGAATTATTAAAATATTATAAAGCTACTATTCTAAATCACAATTTTAATTTATTGTCATATTTTACAATGATAAAAAAAATAATTATATTCAGTTATTAATTAACTATAATTATATAAGATATAATTCAAAATTATCAAATTAAAAAAAATTATATTATATATAGGATTTAATATAATTAAAAAATTGTGCTTATATTTTTACTTTTTTCTTCATATTTTCTTTAAAATACGCAATTATCATTTACTTTTAAGAGTATCACGTGCATTAAACGAATATACTGGGAAAAGATTTAAAAAAATGAAGTAAAGCAAATTTATTTTTTTTTAAACGTTTAAAAAAGTGATTCCTATTCAAAAATTGTGTCTAAATTTATTGCATGTAATAATTTACAAATTTTTGCTAATCTCATAAATATTATAATATCTGAAGGTATATCAAATATGTAAATATAAAATTATACCGTGTAGATTCATAAAGTTATTATACAGATATAAGTTAAAAACAATAATAACAATAACAACAAAAACTAGAATAATTATTATAATATTAATAAATTACATAAATAGTTATAGCTTACATTAAGATTAATTATAATAAAAATATTCATTTAATTTTTAACACTTTCATTATAAATGAAACATAATTCTTCTATTTTCACATAATTGTCATAATTTATTTTAAACATTCCAATATACATGAAATAACCAATTTTTTTAAGTAAAAAAAATTTAACAAAATTTCTTAAATGATATTTATATTTTTTATCTTTACATTTATGTAAAAAAGAAATTTAATTTTTTATAAAATTAGTCATTCTTACAAATAATTATTTACATCTATTATTTTTTATAGAAAAGTTACTATAAGAAAAAAATAATTAAATATAATACGTATAAGGCAGAATTTTAATTAATATTTTACATGTATCATCGAATAATTAAATTTAAATTTGTTTGATAAATGTGAATTTCATTTATGAATTATATTTAAATAAAAAAATTATTTCAAAATCTTATCTTAATTACTTATCTATATAATTTTTTATTAATCCAAAATATAAAAGTTTCAATGAAAATCTAATTATATGCGCTTAAAAAATAGCTAATATAGTTTAAGATTTATTCAAAATAAAACTATTCAAACGTTAAAAAATTTCAGCAAATGTAAACTTGTTAATATTTTAGAATTTTACCATAATTTTAAACCAGTATTTGGAAAGCATAAACGAATGATTATTTATTAAATATTTTTCTTTGAAATATATAAAATAAGATAATGCATATATATAATGTGGAATCCGGTAATTATTTTAATTTAGAAATAATTATAATAAAAAATTAAAAAATTAAAATAATTTAGATTAGAATTGATTTGAATTAATAGCTGCTTTTAAAATGATTTTTAATATCTTTCATAAAATAAATAACATTTTTTTCCCTAAAATTAATAGCATCAATTATATTTAGTGATCACACATACGCTATTGACATTTTTCAGGAAAAAGTAAACTTACTTCCGTAAATATTATATAAATAATAATGATAGTTAAATATTAATAAATAAATAGTAGTTTTGTTTAATTAAATTAGATAACTATTTAATAATTTGAACTTTAGTTGCTCCTTAATTAAAAAAAAAATGTTTATCATTATTAATGAAATATAATTTTTAATACACTAACACTGAATTGAATTTTGATAAAATTTTAAATTTATCGTTTTATTCGAATAACTTACAATATAAAACAAGTAAATAAATAATTAGTAACAAATAGATTGCATTTTCTCATAGACTTATATGTACGCAATTAATAAATAATTCGACCAACAAAGTACAAATGAATAAAACGAGTCATAGAAAACACTTCATTCTTTAATTACTTCACCACAATTATTAGAAATAGTTGACTTGATAAGAAATTGCGGCTTACCAATTTCTTTGTTACCAATAAAATATGAAAATATAATTAAATTTATAATTTCAATAAAAACAAAAAAAAAGTAGATAAATTTATGTTTATTTGTTTATACAATTAAAACTTCTTTAGACTAAATTTTTTATAATTTATCACAAGTAATACATAAATCATAATTTAGTTTTAATTATTAGTAGTATTTGCAACAGATCGTAAAATATTTTAGATTGAATTTTCATCATTAATAATTATATTTTTTAATTGTACTATGCACATTATATTTATATTTATAATATTAAACAAATAATATTATACTTATTAAATAGCAAGTAATTATATAAATTTCAAATACACTATTTTATATTATTTTCTTAAAACTTAATAATTTAAAATTGATTATTTTTTAGTTTATCTTGACAATTTTTTTCTTACATTCGAAGTATAAATTTAAATTAGATCGCTGGATAGTTGTTGAAATAAAATATAAATTGTAGTGATAATTTGAAATGTATTATATTCTGCAAGTGAAGATACATGCATAGAATACCAATACAGATGTGGAGTATATATTTATCATTGTTATTTGTATTAACCAAAATATTTCTTTGGTAAAATAATTCTTTTAAATTAATCAATAATCTGGCATATTGTTTATGAAAACAATAAATTATTATAATCTTATAATTGTCAATTATAAATATTGATAACAAATTTTTTAAATAAAAAAATTTTTAAAAGTTTGTTTCCTATTTTTGCAATATATCACTATTTACCCAAAATTTAAAACGATGAAATTTTTTTGCAAAAATTAAATGTTTTTTTATTAAAATTAACGAATAATTTAAAAATTAATCGTTAAATATTATTTTAGCAAAATCTTTCGTTTGAAACAAATTTTTAAAACGTAAATACTAGTATTATAATTTTTGTATTGTAAATATTTATTGTAATGCTATTGTTATTATTAATTTTATTTTTTAGTTAGGAAAATGCTTCAAAGTACCTAGACAGTGAGAATCTAATAAGCTTTAGGGTAGTTATGAAAATCGGGGAAAAATGGATATAAACCGATTTTTACTGTCGAGCCCATAGTGCCGTTAAATAAAAATAAACTGCAACTCAAACTAATGAGTAGTAGATTCTCATTAGAAAATACATTTGACTAAAGTTACTTTATTTATTCCTTTTTTTCAAGCTCTTTAAATAATTTTTTAAAAGTAAAATTTTTTTCTTTAGTATTATTATTCTAGATACTTTTGACTATTGTAATTCTATTAAATAATTTATGTTAGAAACGAACCTATAAGTTAGATGAAATATTTGTACATATGCGTTTCGTATTTTCATAAGTATAAATAAAGTAATTTTTTTTTATAATATAATATAATATAATAATACTAATAATAATAATAATAATAATCGAAATTCATGTATACTAAATATAGCTTATTGTTCGTTTAGCACAATTGATTTAATGAACAAATTTTCAAAATTTACTAAAATACTATTTGTGAAATTACTTATAAAACCTACAACTAATAGTAAAATAAGTATGACTCCTATAATTAAAATATAAATGATAAAAAAGAAATAAAATATTGATGTAGAATAATTATATAACATTTATATAGATTAATTAATGATAATTTAATAATATATTATAAAAATATAAAAAGTTTTAAAAAATTTAAGTTAATAATTATTACATGCATTATTCATAATTTACATATCACTATATTTTTTATTGAAAAAGAATAACTAATAAAAAAAAGGAACATAAATAAGTTTAAATAACAAAAATTTGATAGAAAAAGAATCACCAAAATTATTAGTATTGACATAAATAAAAAAGAATTTCTTATTATCAAATGACTGAAGAATGAAAATTACAGTTTCAATATTTTTTATTATACATGAAAAGTCGTTTTATTCATTTCCATTTTTTCCAATACTTTGTTGTGAGGACCTACTCTGGGTGTACGAGAAGAAAAAATTTACGATAAAGAAAGTTGAAACAGAAAATAAAAAACATTGTCGGTTATGAAATCATGTAAGAAATTAATCAAGTAACTTGTCATTTCAATAATATTTTGTTGTGACCAACATTTCTAATACAAATATTGAAGCAAGAATTTAAACAAGGATACATCACTTAGATTTTAGTAAAGTATAAATTGTAACTACGTAACTTACAGATTCAAAAAAGTAAATCAACTAATTGCTATTGTATAATTACTTGCCCACGCTACCAAAATTATGGATAAAATTATTTACATATATAATACTTTATTTCGTGCAAAATATTTGTATTATATAATTAATTAGTTGCAAATAATTTATTTATAGTATTATATTTAAAAAAAAATTGTATCGATAAATTTAATTTAACGCTTTTTTAAATTTTCAATAACTGAACAGACGAAAAAATAGGCAGTAACTTATGTGGAAGTTACCTAGCGAGGGAGCTTCCGAAAGTAGATCTCCATCAATTGTCACATGTAGTAATCAATTATGTAACTGGTTACGCGGATACCTCGAACAAAAAAAAGACAAGAGTTAGAAATCGTGACTAATTGGTTTGTTCAAAATCACCCGTTACATCATTTATTTCATTCTGGAAAAATAATATATAATTATATCAATAATCAAAGCCACACGTACAAACGAATAATTAAAAATATAAGATAAAAATTTTTTTTTAAATTTAACCAATTTCAATAATGAAAACGAAATATTTTACTTTTATCGAAAGCAATTTTCACGTGTTTATTTATTATAAAATTAAAATTATAAAAAAATATACATACCAAATAATTTTTATTCTATGATTCATTACATCTACTGAATCGTAGAGTCATAATTAACTTTGAATATTAAAATAAGTATGAATATACGTAAATGAGATAATAGATGTCTTATAAATGAAGTTCTTTTTAGAACATTATGTTCCCCGCCTATTGATTATGACTTTTATACCTTTCTCCCCACTTTTATGACTTTTTTGCCCCTCTATTATTTGTGGCGACTCACTATTCTTACACTTGCCTTCCCCTCTTCTTCTCCTATCTCTCCATCGTACTCCCACAAAAATAATTCATTTTACCCTTTCTATTTCCTCTGTCTAGATTAAATCTTACTATATGAAAATTTATAAATTCTTTCGTGCCATTCTTTTTCTTTTTCTTTATCGTTCGTCCTTTCTGCATTATTCATTCACGTTCTTCCCACTACTTTGTATACTCTTTTTACGTCTATTCTTTCCTTCTACGATCCTGTCTTCTCTTACTCACTTCCCTGTCACTTTGTCTACTTTGCTCCTGCATTCCAGAGGCTCACTATACATTTCTCCCGTATGATCATTTTACTGTTATACAAAATATGTACAGTCGTGCCACAGTTGTTAATAGTTTCGTGACGAATCGTGCTGCAAGTATAGCCGGTTATATTCTTTTATAACGGCAATATGATCCTACGTCGCCTTTGACCTGCACAGCGTGCTATAACGAAAACGACCTTCTCGTTCCTAAAATTTTGAGATATCCTCATCCGCTATTGGGTTATTATAGTGTTAGAGTTTCTTGGCTATTGTAGAAATGTATAATACGCACAATCACGCGCATTGTAAAGACATTCAGACCAACTATGGCTGTCCAAACACACCATTTATTACCCGGTGCTTACCCACGTATATTAAAAGTTACTGATTTAAACGTTGGATATTCTCTTGGAATTTTTTTACCTTGTTACTAAACTTTCTCATAACCATAGCTATGAATCAGCGTTTCTCGCAATACCCCTTCCTTTTGCCCTCTCTCCAGTTCGGCTAATTTTCCGGATTTCCACTTTTCACCTAGTCCTTACTTTAATCTATTTATTCGATTTCTTCCAAAATTTCATTTCTCTTCTCCTGCAAACTTACTTCTTCTTGTTAAAAAGTAGTAAAAGCGAAATCATATTACACCTCTTAGCTCACTGCTCCTTTTTCCGGACACATTCACTTCTCCTCTGTATTGTCTGTTTCCTTCCCCCCTTTTCCCACAATTCGCCCCCCCGCCTGAATGACTCATATCTAATTTAAATACATTTCTAAAGAACTTAATAATAACCAAAATTGTGGTATTTCAAATTTTTAATAATTCACTTTTGTTATTAATTTTATTCATTTTACTTAAAACAGATTCTATAATAAATAAATAAACCTTAACTTTATGACGTTGATGAAACTTTAATGATTTAAAAAATAAAAGTTATAAATGTTTTTTTTAATTAGAGAATACAATCTTGAAGTTTATAGATTGCTTATAAATAATACATATGCTATGGTAATACGTAAATAGCGAATGGAATACTTACAACAAATAAAAGAAGTTGTAAAATTCCAAAATTATTATTACACATTTATCCTCTGCTGTAAAATTATAAACAAATATATCTGTTATTTTATAAATTATTTAAATTTAATGTTACGGACGAATTTAAAAATAATTTTTTATAGAAAATCATATAAGTGTAGTATTAGTATTATTAATAAAATAATATTCTTAGGAAAAAATCTATAGTATCCTCACATAACTACAATAGATATTAACATTATTATTTCTTATCATATACACATTTATATTTTTTATTGTTAAAATTATTAAATTGTAATTTCAGTACAATTTTAAATATAATTTTTTATATACAGATTTAATATTAATAAAATAATATAATTGCTATTACGATAATTTATGCAATCGAGGTTGTTATTGGTAGAATTAATACATAATTATTATATTATAATAAATATTAATTAATATTTTATTAATAATAATAGTTCTAAGCCATAAAGCATAATGTAAATATTAAAAAAATTTTTGGCACCGATTTAGACTTTTTTTTAAATATGATTTTTAATGTTAGAAATAGTAAATAAAATCAAATTTGATTATATAATATCGATGTGAGTGTAGAATTTTATTTTTTTATAGAAAATGACATTTTTTTTTAGTCTTTAATCTTACATTGTATATATATATATTATTGGTATAATTTCCTTAAACAAATGTTATGGAAAAAAAATTAAATTTTTTTTACTTAAGATTAAATGCTTCAAACTCATGCTAACAAGAAGCTAGGCATATTTATTTGACAGGTGATTTTGAAAATAGATTTCTTTTTAATTTAGGTACAAAAAGAACATTTCCCATGTTTCTATTAATTAAATTTCCGTTAATTTTGTCCCGTCTTAATATTGTGCCTATTCCCGCTTTAATGAGTACCTTATCATTTCCAATTTTCACACAATATTGTTTATCTGTTTGATTCAATGACGTGAATAAATCTTTTTTATGCGTATGTGCATACTTGCACCTGAATCACTTTTTATTATCATCGGTGGAATATGAATAAATTTTATTTACATCATTTATATACTCAGATGATATGTATGAAGAGGCTAGTTTTTTAATATTTTTCTTAGAATTCCTTAGACATTCTCTAGCCCAATGTTCCCTTTTTCTTTGCAAATTGCACGTTTTATGCGTTGCTTTGATTCTGCAATATATTCTTCCCTTGAAAAATTATCTGTTGATTTATTTGTTTTCTTCAAATTTATTACTTCTCTTTGAAGAGCTAAAGTTTCTGCTGTATCTTCAACCTCGAAGATGTGCTTATTTCCTCTGATAGAACGTGCAGTCTGATGATTTTTCGTCCTTTCTGCTGTTGGTGTGCAGTCCCACACCATTCTGAAATTTGAAAATTTTGGCGGAAAACTGTTAAGTATTCTTGATATTATTGCAGCTTTCAACATTTGCTCTTTTGCATAGACAAGCTTGCTGCAAATACTTTCAAAGTCCTCTATTTGTAGTGAAACGGCTTGATTTTCTTTAATTCTGTAGTTTTAATATTCTTGCAGTAGGCTGTCCGTTGTATCTGAGCTTAATACTCCATACAGCATATGTAATTTCTCCCACATATCTTTGGAAGTTTTACAATTTACCAAACTGCGGTAAATATTTTTACTTACATAAGTGAGTAAGAGCAGTATTATTTAAGAACAACTTTTTCCCCATAAAAACCATTTATTGGTGTCCTTTTTAGGCTCCTCTGCTTTTGCAGTTAAATAATTACTTAAAAATTTTGCTTTCAATAGAATTTCAATAATACACTTCCATAGTTTTATAATTTCTATCACTTATTTGTCTACCATTTTTGCACAATTCTGAGGAACGAACACTTTTCTATTAGCATAATACTTATTCAATTTTAATTAGTTACGTATTCAATAACTATTTTTATTATGTATTATTATTACGTATTATTTTTATTACGTATTTAATAACTGTATACTATGCCGGCTTGGCAATTTCTGTCACTTAAAATGATACAATAAATAATTAATTTCACAAGCACAATGTAAGTATGTCTGGGTCCATAACCTGTTGAAATAAAAACTCCGCGAGTGTTTTGTTAAAACAATTATTTATTTTAAAAAATGAAAAAATATAGGTTTACTAGACAAAACCTTTTTATCTTTACAAGTAATAGTATGAACGTAAAATCGAAATTAAGACAGTCGACCGCCAACGACAGTATATGTGCATTTCTTACCTATGCTAAATATTCTAGCCAGACTAATGAAGCACATGGTATTTATGCATGCTATATTGTGCATAAATACCATTGAACTTTGTTTGCATTAGTCACGTATTATCGTGAGAAAGGTTTCTGCTATGTCTATTATTTATGGCCCTATCGTAAAATTATTAGGGCTATGGTCAAGAACAAGGCTTAAAATTATATTTTCAACAAGAATAAAATAAGTCGATGGATGATTGTGTATTGTAAGATTCAATATTGTCTCTAAATTATTCTGAAAATTCAAAAACTATGAAGGAATTACCTGTGCATTATATCGATTGTATACTGTAAACTAATAATGATAAAAGCTTAAAAATTTAGTTAAAATTTATTCAATAAATAAACTTTAAGCGCCATTTTCTTAACACTGTAAATTCTATTTGGGTGTACAAACGTTTCAAATTTTTTTTATTATTTAATTTGATTTTTTTTATTAATTTAAAACTATGTAAATTACAAATAATTCATTGTTAATTTTTACTTAAAATGATTTTGTGTTTAAATGTGCAAATTTAATAAACACAATTTACAAAATAATATTCTATTCTTTAAACAACAAAAAATTTTTATTTTACCTACATTAATAAAAGTTAAAAATCTTTTTTAAAGATTTTTTAACTGATTTAATGAAATTTTCACACGAATTAAAAAACTAAAAAAAAATTATTAAACTATTATAAAACTTATTAAATAATTAATAAAATTAATACAAACTGGAAATAAAATATAAAGTATAAAAAAAAATATAAAATATAAAGTAGAAAATTTTTATTGAAAACTGATGAGATATTGATTATAGTTTTAAAAACATTCAAATGAATTATAATTATAAAAAAAATTTGGACAGTATTACAATTTTAAAGATCTTTGTATTGTAACTACGCAATCTTTCAGATAAGGAATATTGCAATGTTTTATATACAAAATGATTACGTATGGTTTGAATCATAATATTATTTTACAATTATTTTCATTTATCATATTTCAATTTAGTAAATAAAAAATTTTTTTAAATTACTTATCTTTTGCTTTGTCTGCTATTGGATTTTATCAAAATATAAAATTTATTTTAAAATCTTTCTCTAATTACCAAAAAAATATTTTGTTCAATTTAATGATTTTTTTTTATATTAATGAAGTTAAATACAAAATAAAGTATTAAATTTAATACGCAGGACTTAACCTATACTTCATTGATTTTCGTAGTGATTATAGTGTATAGTAGTACAGTGTTTATAGAGATTTCATAGAAATTATATATCTCCCGTTTTAACAAATAAATACATTTTACAATATATTAATAAAAGTAAGAAAAATTTATAGCACTTATTTTTTTAGCGTGTATATTTTAATAAAAATTTTCTGCAATAATACCATCGTTGATGGTATTTTATTCAACAAGATCAGAAATATATTCATTTTAATATTGTACTATTACGGCAATTGATTGCGTTAACCACTATTTAAACTCAATATATGTTTTGATGCGCGATCACACGTAAGTCTCGTTTCGGACATCAGTTGTTTTTATTGGGAAGCAGAAGATAATCATCGCATAAATATCAAATAATATATAAAAGGGTAGTTCATATTCTCTTTTGAGCACCATTTGAATAATTATAAAACTTCTAGTTTATTTTATATTATTTTGTAAAAGATGAATGTTTTTTAAAATTTAATATTAATAAATTGATATTGTTTTATAAAAGAGCAATTTAAAGTATTGTTTTTAGTTTTTTAATATATTGAAAAATTATAGTTACCAATTGGTTTATAGTTTAATATAATTTAATTCTATTATAGCAATACAAAAACTTAATAAAAAGTTTACTTTTTTAAACATAATAATCTAACAAATTGATTAATATTTGAAATAAAAATAATTTTTCACAATTGCGTATTTAAAAAATTTTAATTTATTTACTGTCGATTAAATATGCAATGATTTAATTTTTCATGTAGGTAGATTGTTGGGTTTGCTTTCTTATTTACTCGTTGAATCTAATCGAAAAATAAACGTTTCATATAAAAATACTATGCAACAGTTTTTTATCATTAAATCATCATAGACTCTGTTTTTTCATTAAAAGGTAAATGGCCTTCATTCTTATTAGTCACTAATATACACGTGCATGAATGGTGAACAATGATGAATCATTTGTGATAAGTGTTCATAAAAAAAGATACGAAATTACCTTGAACAATTTATATGTTAAAGATTTATAATAATTAAATATACATTACTAATAATTTATAAATTATTAATCTTTAAATGAATTTAATATTATAAATGAACTAAATTACTTTACAGTTTCGATCCACCCAATCTTTATTTTAAATTTTTCTTCTGTAAAATAGAATTAACGTTAGATTCTTTTATTATTATCAATAAAATTGATGACATTTTTAATATTTTGAGATAGCATTTTTGTGATATTATTCAATGTATAAAAATTAACAAATAAAATAATAAATAATAAAATAAAAAATAATAAAAATAAATTTTCAAAGTATTGATTACGCATATTGCTTCATAATAGCGTTTTATTCTAAATCATATATATTTATTTAATATAATATATAAAAAGCATTGTGTAAAAAACATTATAATATTATATTTGCATAGACATAAATTTTATTATTTCTAGAAAAAACTTGTAATTTCACAATCATCATAATTTAAAAACCAATATTTTATATAAATAATACGTAGAATTATGAATCAAATTTAAAATAAAAGATCATTAATACAGTAAAAATAATTTATAAAATGTAAGAGTAAATATCCTCTTCAAAAGTCTAAATTATTGAATTATAAAATATTCAATTATCAATAAAAATTTTATTATAATTAAGATAATTAAATATAATAATAAAAATATACGTAATTTTATTTTTTATAATTAATTTCATGATTGAGAATATGCTTAATATGAATTTAGTTTTCAAATATCAATTTTAATAATTTTTTTTTACTTTTTTGTTTAAACTTTGTATTGAGATAAAATTTATTGCAAAGTAATATAATTTTTTCGGGTAATTTAAATGACTACGTATTGATTTAATTAAAAAATATACTTACATCAATGCTCTTATAATTTTTTGTAGTTTTTTTTTTAAGTATCATTGAAAACGTTTAAATAAAAAACGTTTTATTAGTTTTTTATAATTTTGAAAATATGAAAGTATAAAATCACAGTTTGAATAAATGTTATTTTATTTATTAATTGTAAAGTCCACAAGTTTTATTACTAGACTTGTAAAAAATTTTTTTGGATATTTTGGTATTCTTTGTTTTATACATCTCATTTCGTATTTAAATGTGTCTAATACATGTTTCATTCTTAGACAAATTTACTAAAAAGATAGTTTAAATGTACTATTAATAAAAACCTTTAATCTTCTGAAATATTTTTTAATATAAGAAAATAATTATAAATAACATCGAGCTAAATTAGAAAAATGAATGTTGTTTAGAAAATGTTGTAGTAAAATTGCAGTTTATTAATCTTTGTAATTTCTGTTTAACAATTTTGTTTAACTTTTTTTAACGACAAATATAGTAATTTTTTAAATTTCATGAATAAAATACTTCTTAAAGATCTTAAAATATTCACTATTATGGAGTTAGATCACTTGATGCATTCGGTTAAAAATTTCTGAGTAATTCGTATTCTTCTGAGGCAAAGTTATGCGTACTTTTTCAGTGTCAACGCATATTTTTTATCAACAGTATATTTTAAAATATAATCTAGCTTTTAATAAATGTAAAAAAGTTTTATTCGCATTTATTGTTTCTCAAGTATTATATTCAACAAACACAATAAAAATGCAAGTATCAAAATATTGACATTTACTTCAATTTTTATAGTCTATTTTGCATCTAAAAAAACATAAAATAACTAATTTTGATATTCTTTAATAACTTATTTCAATTTTCATATATCTTTCAACGTGCATTTAATCATTTTATTTAGAGTTTATTATTCTTTTAAAGTTTATATAAATCCACTTGGTCTCTCATTTCGTAAGTCATTTTCATTCAAGTTAAAAAAAATTTTTTTTTAGATGAAACTGTCAATAGTTACCCATACTTCCTCCATATAAAATAATGCCCTCTTCAGAGAATTAAATATTTAAATATAATTTTATGCATAATAGAAACTATATTATTCATAAAAATAAATTATTTACAATATCTTGAAGTGAATAAGTTATTAAATTTGATAACTAATTCAATAAAGAGTCAAAAACACTGTTACATGGTGTCATTATTTTTAAAAAAGCTGTTTAAAAAATAGCTTTTTAATTGAATACATTTTTTTACAATAAAGACTTTGAATCATTAATAATAATATTATAAGATGTGATAATGAATTCTGGGAAAAATATTATATGTAAAATTTTGGTTTAATAAATGAGGCAGAAACAAGAATGAATAAAATTATCAAAAATAATTTTGTATTTTGAAGACAAAAATAGCACGCGAAGAATTACCGTATGAGTGCGAAAATATTACTATAGATATATAAAACACTTTTATTCAAACTTAAATATAAACTAAAAGTTTACATCTGTTAAGAATTTTTAGAAACTACTTAGAAAAGAAAGACTTAGAATGAAATTCTGATAAAATAAAAATGATAAAGTTGAGAAAGACAGAGGGAAGAAAAAATGGAGTTTTATTAAAAAGGTGACAAAATAAAAACAGTCAAATAATTAACATATTTAAGATACAAATTCAGTGGGCATAATAAGGACAAGTAAAACGCTAAATTTATAGCTAAAACAGAAGTTGCCATATAAGAAAAAGTAAAATGTATAGTAGAAAGCTGTCTAAAGAAGTATAAAAATGAAAATATTTTATTCACTCACAAAAATGTGGAGCAGAAATATGAGGATAAAAAGCTGTGAGGAGACAAAAAAGTACAAAAAATACATACAATGAATATTGAACCAACAAATAATGGCTTTAGATAGCATTATAATATTAAAAACAAAAGGAAACAGCATCATAAATAGCGAAGACGCGGAAGTACTCATAGTGTAAAAATAAAGATAGAAAAAAGAAAAGTTTTTGAAATAATAAGAGATAAAGACAAAAGGGCGAAAGAAATATACAGAGTGAAAAGGATAATCTTTTGGCACAATATTGAATAGTCAAAATAATTTTGGAAAGAAAAAAGACAAATGGAAAAATAAGATGGAAAGAAATGTGGCATCAGAGGGAAAGGATAGAATAAGAATCGGTTAATTAGCAATTACACAACTCATACGCTTGCCTATTACTACACATAACCTATTAGCGCTCTAACCAATTATATCCACGAGAAAAAACGAAGTTGGTTGCGCAACGTAGAGCCTGAGGTGAACGCGTCGTAGATAATAATAGTAAAAAAGAATTGGGAGTACTGAATAGTTTTCTAAAAAATTAGGAAAATAAAGAGTGAAGAGAAAATAAATAAGTACGAAAGAAATACGCATTTCACACCAGCGAAGACACAAAGATACCAAAAAATTCATAATAGAAAAACGTTTCAAAAAGGTGAGAACAGAATAATAAAATAAATTAGAAGAAGATATATAAATAGAAAAGGTAAATAGGAAAGGTAAGACAAAATTAATTAAAATAAAAAAACTGGCAAGTGATAATTGAAATCTGATGGAGAAAAAAAGAACAATCAGAAAGAATCGATTCAGTTATTAAAAAGGTACAAATGGGAGATAAAATACAAGGAAAAAAATGTAGATGATAACAATAAAAGTATGGAAAAAAGATAAGATAAAACAGAGATGAAAGAAAAAAGCAGAAATTAATATTTGAAGAGAAAAAAAACACGAATAAAAATTGGAGAACAGAACGTAATATTAAAAGAAGCAGTGTAAGTGGGTGAAAAAAGTAAAGAAATTGTTAAGAAGAATTGGGGGTTAAGATAAAAATACAATATACTTAAAAAATAAGAATAATTAGAACGTATTATATAGGAACAAAATGCAAGAAACAAAATATACATAAAATAATGGAAAATAAGTATAAATGAAGAGGTTTAAGTGATGTATAAAAAGAGATTTAACCTTCGCATATGGAGAAAATAAGAAAGAAATTTTTTTTTAGGAAAATATAAGTAGGAGTAGAAGACAGAAAAGATTTAATATAATACTATCAAACAAAAGGTTTTAACATATAGTGAGTAGTAAAAAATGATTTTTGAGATAATTCTAGCAGCAGACATAGCGAAAATGGAGGGGAGAGGGAAAACATAAGAAGATTAAAGGAAGGCCACGAGACAGAGAAAAGGGAATACCACAAAAGTAAGTCATAAAAAGGAAAAGAAGATGATTGGTAGATTAAGGGACAATAGAAGTAGTAGAATTTACAGAAAAATAAAAAAATATAAAAATGTCTTTGGAAAGAATGAGCGAGCACGGTTGGAAATTTGTACTGAGTCATAAATTATTAGAGTTTACTGAAAATAATCAATAATGGAGTGAAAATAAAAACTTAAGACGAATATAAAGAATATTAAAACAATACAGTATTCTAGCATTTTGGAACGTATAGGAAAAATAAAAAAGGAAAGGCGCAAAGGGAGAGTTTACCGAAGAGAGTTAATGATCTCTTTAAAACAAAAGAGAAAAGTTACATAAAAATAAACGAGATAAAAATTGATACAGAGTAATATATAAATAACTTTGTTGTAATTGGCAAAAAAGAATATAATACATTAGACAAGTACATATGAAAGAAAAATGAGGAAGAATTAAACAAATGAACACCATGTAGAAAACTTGCAAAGGAAAGTCCATAATTTTGGGATAAGATTTTAATATAAGAAGAGGATAAGAGAAGAGTAAAATTTCGAGGGATAAAACAATAAATAGAGAGAGAAAAGAAATAATTTTAGGGTCCAGGAAAGAGGTATGTGAATACTAAATGGAAAAAACGAGGAAAGGAAAAATACATATACAGTAACAAAAAAAGAAGTATCGGTGATTGACTGTGTGATAGTTTATCAAGACAATGTGAAAGAGGTAAAAAAGATGAAGGTGGTGGATATAGTAGACAGAATATGATGATCAACCTTTACGGATAATGATGGACAAGAAACTGAGGAATAAGGGAAAGAAAATAAAAAAAAAGAAGTGGTTGGTTTGGAAAGAAGTGAAGAAATTAAGAGGAGGTTGGAAAGATATGCAAAGAAGAATTAAGGACGCAACAACTATAAGCAGTGTAGTAGAAGCAGAAAAAGCGAGGAATGGTGGGATCAGTAGGGTAGAAGATAAGGTGATAAAAGACCATAGGAAGTTAGGTAAAAAAGAAGACAGTGAAAATTTTACAGTAGATAAAAAAGTAAAAAAATAAATATATAAAGACAGAAATTGAAGAGGTAACAAGGGAAAAATCGAAAAAAGCGTTCTACAGACTAGTTAACAAAGGAAGAAAGAACAGTAAAAAGATAAATAGCAGAAGTAAAAAAAAAAAAATGGAACAATGATTTTCAAGGAATATACGAAGAATCGAAAAGGAAAGATGACGAGGACGAGGAAGAAATTGAGAGAGAGAGAGAGGAACAAGAGGATTACGAGAAACTGAGGAAGAAAAAATACGAGATAATAAATAGGATAACATTCAGAAGCTCACAAGAGGATGAAATAATGCATGATGTGCAAGTTTAGAGAGATGACAGTGATAAATGGGTAGTCAAAATGAAATAATAACAGACGGAGAAATAGAGAAGTGAAAAAATGATATTGTTGCTTATTGTCAAAAAAGGAAGAGAGAAAACACAAAAAATTATAAAGATTCATTTTGGGATACAGGATATAAATTTTTTGCTGAACTTTTAAAAAACAAAATTGAATTTAATGCGAAAACAAATTGAAAATAATACGATACCAAGTTTGGCTTTAGAAGGAAGAAAGACACCGGAGGTGCGATCTATGTCAAATCGACAATACACGATAAATTAAAAAAACAGAATAAAGAAATGCACATTTGTTTCACGGATATCAAGCCAGCAATTGATAAAATAGAAAAACTGGAGATCTAGATGAATATATGAGAAACAGTAGTAAAGAAGTACTTGATACTACACCAAGGAAATTGACAGAAAATTCAAGACAACAATAAAAATAGAAGTGATTATCTTAAGAATGGAAACAGAGAGAGGAGTGAGGCAAAGATGTTTGACGAGCCTTATACTTTTTAAAATTGCAATGGTAGAGTTGTTAGAGAAACTGAAAAAATCCTAAAAGATATAAAAATAGGAAAAAAGACAATTAGATCTCTAAATATGTAGACAATATATGCATAAGAGTACAAGAATAAAGATAAAGGAAAAATGTTTAAGATATAGAAAAAGGGAAGTTGAAAAGTGGTTGGAGATAGTGTAAAGCATTGCAAAGCAAGAAAGAAGCTTAGAAAAATACAAAATATAATTATAAATTAAATATAAATTTAAAAAAAGCAAAGGGAGAGAAAAATAGAGGAAGCAATTCAGGATAAAGCAATTCGGGAAAGCTTTTTGCAAGCTTATGAACAAAAAACGAAAAGAAAGTCATATAGTAGTTAGTAATATCTCTAAAGAGGATTAGTCAATTAAATTCCAAAAAATTTTTGGAGAAACAGAGAAAGAGAGAGATGGAGAAAAACTAGAAGAAACAAATGCGGAAGAAAGATACAGGATATAAGAACAGAATCAGTGTAAGATATAATTAACTATCAAACTAACTACTATAAAAGGAATAATGTTAATATTATGATAAATGAGATGATGCTTCGATAATAATCCATAATGTGATATGTAAATTATATAGAAGATTATTATTATTAAAATATTTTAAGCAAAATCTGTTATAAATTACTGTTTGATTTTATATTTAATTGTATTGAAAGCTTTATAGATTCAGGCACAACTGATAACACTACATCTGTACTTAAAATATGAGTCTCCTTCCTATTTGAATGATCCATCCATGTTCATTAAAAAAAATTGAGATTAATGTTCTACGGTAAAAATTTAGCGAATATTTAACTAAATTGTTTCTTCATTATTCTACAGATTTTTGAATATGCTGGATATTGCAGGCAAATTATTATACATTATTAATTAAAATGTTATTGAAATTCAATTTACATTTAAGTGTGCGAATAGTCAATCGTTACTCATGTAATAATTTTTTAGATTATAAATTTAAATGCTTTTCAATCTTTGTTATTAATAGTATTTAATTTATGCAAACTAAAAATTATTCTAGATAAATCTATACTAGATTCAAATCATCGTTTTTTGAAAATATTTTCTATGCGGTAGAAATTAATGTATAACAATAAAAAAATCAATAAATTTTTTAATTATATCTAAAGTAAGTTAAGAATTTTGTATTTTATAATTATGAAATCACTACTTATTATATCAAGGACTTAAATAATTACTGTTTACATTTATATGTACAATTTATACATATTATTTATTACTACATAATTATTATATTATATCTCTAACCTATTTCTGTACATATTTTTTCAGTGGTACACTTATTTTTTATTTGAATATAGATTCAATAAAAAGAATGTAGAAGTAGCCTTCTTTTAATCCAATATATTTAAAATAACTTTTGGACTTTACACAATATTAAAAAGATATTTATAATTATCTAACTTATTTTTAGCATTCAAAATTCACTGAATTTAACCGATTATTAAATATTATGTATTATACATACAATCAAAATTAATAAACCAAATTTGAATATTATTAATAATAATACATTATGTATGCAAAAGAACTTTCAATTTTTGATATGTCCTAAAATATTAATAAAATTAATAATATACCCAACATTTTATTTTATGTTCTATATTTTATTCTATTATTCTATATTTTGTTTTGTTTCAAATAATTTTTATTATCATAGTTGATAAATTTTTTTATATTCACTTATTTAAAAATATTTTCATTAAATAAAGCATAAATTAAGAAATTGAAAAAATTATATAACATATACTACAAAATTTTTAATTTAAAAAAAATCACGTTAATTTGATACAATTGATTTATAATTAAATTTTTATTAGAATTTCTGAATTGTGTAAATATGTACTTATCCAAAGTTTTAATTTTAAACAAGTAATTTTAACTATTGGCAAAGAATGTGGTGAATTAAATGAGCTAATAAGGCTATTTAGGAAGTACCTAAAAATAAAAGGTTTATAATTGAGTAGGCGAAGAATAAAAATAATTAAATTTAGAAAAGCAAAGATTGAAAATGAAAATGTTAAAAGATAATTGAAAAGGATTTAAAATAAAAACAGTTAGATACTTCGCATATTTTGGCTATATGTTGAAAGAAAACAATGGAAATAAAGGGTATTCAAAATTTATAATAGAGAAAGTAGACTATTAGGAAAAGTTTAAAGCATTGCAGAAAGATTGTTCAAAGGAGACTTAAGAATTAAATTCGACAGATAGGTAGAAAATGTACTATCATATGATGTTTAAATATAAGAATGGAGTTTTAATAAAGAAGAGAAAGAAATGATGCAAAGAAAAAATGAATTTTTATATAGACATACACTTATATAGAGAAAGGCAGTAAAGTGGGTAGTCATATTTGAAAGTAAGACACTAAATTATGAGACAATCCTAAAGAAATAATGGAAATACAAATATGTAGTATTGAAACTGTGAATCAAAAATTATGAAATTGTGGCAAAGTATTGAATGGTCAAGTTTACATTTGAAGGAAGAAATTATAGAAAAGATAATCAATTTGTGAGAAAGTAAATAAAAGTAAAAAAAAGTAGGTCATCATCAACAACTATCTATAAATTACCTGAAAAAAGATGCAGATATGCAAAAAATGGCAAACTCATAATTTCAGAAAATTTAAAAAAAATTAAATGCATTTATGAGAAAGAAAATGGAGTAAAAAGAAAACCAAAAATGAAAATTTAACCCAGATTTAGGATGGGTAATGAAACAAGAGCAAATCAACATTGGATGACTTAAGAACAAAAGTGCCACAAAGAAACAATTGCCACATTATAAAGGGTGTAATATCTTAGGACAAAGAAAAGAAAACCAAGTAGAAAAAGTAATATAAAAAGGAAGCGGTGGTAGTAATGAATAAAAGATGTAATAATGATAACTGATGTAATTAAGTGTTGGACTATTGATATATAAACAATGTAACTGTATATAAGCACGATATGATGTGTAAATTGTAAAATAAAAGAATAATAATAATAATACTAATAATATGCATTCATTTTAAGATCTAAATATTTTAAATCTTATAATTAAATTCTTAAATACTTATGACATAACATCCCAGTTCTATACATATTTATGTAAATTTATCAACAAAAATTAAAATTAATAAAAATGTATTTTACATTATTTTCATAATATTGATTAGAATGTCCAAACAAAGAATAATTTTGAATATAAATCTAAAATAAATTATCGAAGAAAAGTTTCCAAATAACTATTAATTAACTACATTCACATAAATATATTTTAATTTAAATATAGTATTTTCGTAAAGCTTTATTTTTGTAAATTCAATAATACTTAATTAACAACAAAAAGTATTAATAAAATTTTAAGTTATAAAATATACTTATATATTTAGAAAATATAAGTTTAAAAACTGATGTACAGAGCTTAAGTTTATAATAATGAAACATTCTTTTGTTATTTGTAAATATACAACAAAAACATAACTTTAAAAATTTTTCTAAATTATTGCAGGCTTTCAATAAATTTTTAAATTAACAATTGAAAAATAGATTGTAAACTTATTTGCTTTTGAAATAATAAATTCAAAAATTTCTGATCTTATAAAATAAATTATAATAATTAAAAATAAAAATTTTATATATATAAAAAGTATTTATTTCAAGAACAAATAGAAAACTTTTTTAATTAATTATATAATAATTTATTTAATAAAAGTTGGACACATTTAGAGAGTACATGGATTGTACAAGTAATAAAAATTCATATAATAAAAATTAAAATAGACATACGTAAAAGTAATATTTATGATTTAAAGTTTAGGCATAATTATGGGGTGTTATTTAGAAATAAAAGAAATTATTAAAAAAACAATTTGTTGCATACAAAAAAGTTTATTTGGGACTTATTTATCATTGAAAGACAAATAATAAAATAATATAATGTATGAATACTTAATATTCGAAATATTAATTAAAAGTTTCTACTTATAAATTAAGAAGTAAATTCAATTTATAAAATGTTTAAATGCTTTATAAATAGAAAGATTAATTAATTTTAATAAAAAGAAATCATCTTTCTACTTCATATTCAATTTTAAAGACAAATAATCATAAAATTTACTTACTTATATTTGATTGATTATCTATTTTTTATATTAAATATTAAATTACATTATAATTTTTATTTTATTTCGTTATTAAAAAATTATTTAATTTAATAAAACTAAAGAATCTTTAAATATTGTATAAATAGATAAATAAGTATTTTATTTTTGTTTAAAAAATGTTATATAGTTATTTAATATATTTTTTGTTAACAATTTTTTTTTATAAATTAGTTATTTTTTGGCTAAAATTAATGCTCTCAATAAAATATACAATGCAAGGAATATACCTTTTAAATGTTTTAAAAATTTTTTATATAATCTATGCATAAATTGAATTATTTAAAAAAATTAATTTTGAATTAAAAATGGATTAATTTGTTTTATATTAAAATTAAAGCATTAAATATTGTAACATTTCATTATTTTAATTCTTATTTTTTTATGTTAATAAAATCAACTTTAAATAATATTACAAAATATTGTAACATTCTTTGTCTCTCTCTCTCTCTTACGCACACACACCATGGATACACGTAAAATTTAAATTTATAATATATAAGAATATTAAAAAATATTTTTAATTAAAATTATTATCGACATAATTAACAATAATCTATAATGAAAATGCAAAATTATTTTTTTAAATTAACATTTTATTACACACAGTCCACGCAACACACCCGAGTGTACACGTCAACTTATTCGTTTTTTGTAAATTATATAACGTAATGATTCAATATTTAAATTAATAATTAACAATTTTATTAAAGACATATGATAATAAAATAAAAAATTTTATTTATTATTTTTAAAAGATTATCTATTTCACTATTTAGCAAAATATAAAATACTGCTAAATGTCATTGTAAATAAATTAAAAATGAATTTTTATGAACAAATATTGTTAATGTTTATCTTTTATATTATTTTTAATTATTTGTTTTTATAAGGTATTAAAAAAATTAAATTATTAATAACAATATGCATTAATTAATACAATTTTCATATTTAACGTATAATTTTTTTAAAAAGAAAACAAAAAAGTTATTATTCTTAAATGTAAATTGTATAGCTTTTATGGAATAATTAATATAATAATAACTGGAAATGCACATAAAAATAATTTTTTTGTAAAATCCTTAATAATGTAAAATTAATAAATAATAAAACGTATAACATTATAATTTAAGTTTGAATAACTTGGTGTTTGAGCACTTATTTCTCGTTCTTTTCTTTTTCTATAAATATATTTTTATGCCAAATTATGTACGTACATATACTTACAGTTAGTAGAATAGCTGTTGCCTCTAATATGAATGTACATGATATAAATGGCTAACCCTAAGTTATTCATATAGTCACTGGTTTGAAGATCGTCTGCTATTTGCTGCTTCTTGGATCCTAACAATCGATAAGTGATAGATATTTGTAGTATGTATGTGTTATATACATGCATATATATATATATATATATATATGTTTGCGTGTGTGTGCATGTGTGTAATTTTAACCAGATTTCATATCAGGTGACGTTATGGAAATCGATAGAAGTCTTATTAGCATTATTATTTATAAATCTGTTACTTCAATAATAATTACTTAAAATTAATTTATGTACCTTATGAAGTCGTCATAAATACATTGTCAATGGGATTTATGCATATCAATATAAGTTAGAGTTTATTTTTTAAAATATATAGATAATAAATTTCCTAGATAACAATATTGGCATTTATTATTTATCAATCTGTACAAGATTTTATTTGTAATTAATACATATTTATTAATAGACATCAATATCTTATGTACGATATTTTTAATTATTTATTTTTATGTCGTTAACTATATATATTGTATAATTTTTAAAGTAATCAAACTTTTTTAATTTTTTAATACTTTATCATTTAAACTTTTTTATTATATACAAAATTTTTGAGAGTATTAAATATTTATTTTAAAAAATCTGAATTTTTAAAAACTTATTTAAATTAATAATTTTTATAATTTAAAAATCTCATTTATTTTTCTTAACTTGGATTATTATTGCTTACTTTCTCTACTTCTCTATATATTTTTATTTCTCCAATATATTTTCCTCTATATTCCTCCTGGTTTTGATCTTTTTGTTATCTGTACATTTATCATATTGTTTTTAATTTTTTAAAACATTTCATTATTTTTATTCTATTATTTTGCATTCTATATCTGTCAACTTATGGAATTTTCGTTACATCACATTTTTTGTTTCTGTTTTTTAATATATTCATTTTTTTATAAATTTTATTCTCTTTCTTTTTCAAATAATTTTTTTTTAATAGTTAATGGTTTGATTTAATGAAATACAAATGATAAATCTTATTTTGATAAATCTTATTTTCAATGTTGAAGAATTTTTCTTTAAATAACATAAAAGTAAATCTGTTTAAACATTTTTAAAATATTTTCTTTATAATTAATTTTATCTGTACAAAAAAAGAAACATAAAAATAGTAATAAATTTTACAAATTTTCAGTATTACATTTTTTATATTTTATCCCTCAATTTTTTTTTTCAGAAGTTCTTCTGCTATCAATCATATGCGTTCTACCATGTGCAACTTGCACACTTAGTTTCCATTTTTACAAAGTGAGTATCTTTTGAGCTCTAGCTTTTCTTCAAACTTTTATCACGATTTTTAAAGTGCTGAAGTAGTAGTGTTAACTATTTCAAAGATAAGCCCTAATGAATCCTATTTACATTATTTCTTGATACTCTAACACTATCACAGAGAAGTGATATCAGTTCCAAAAGATGTTCATTTACATTTCTCTTTTCGTTATTATACCCGATGACTTCAACTTCAACGTCATTACTAGGGACTGTTCCGTCACTGAAATGAAAGGAATCAATCTTTTTCATCTAATCATGTATTTTCCTCGTGATTAATATTCTCTCTTCTCCTACTCTCTTTCTGGTATTAAATGTGTTCTTAAGTCTCTAAATAAAATTGATACTGCTGTAGGAATTTTTACTTTACTTATTAATTCTGAAATCTTCATAACTACTACGATTTTCATCATTTTATGTTTGTATTCAAACGCGTTATCTCTAATATAAAAAAAATTCCTTGCATAATGTACGATAAACTCAATCATCTCTGGGGGGGGGGGTCAGGTGAGTATTTCAGAATGCGCTGTTTATAAGCTTTTTAATCCCTTATAAACTTTGAAAGTAATTTGTTTAGAATCTTTACAGAAAAAACTAAAAGACACCTCACTATCGTCTAAAATGTAATTGGATTTTTCCACAGTCATAAAATATCTCTGTTTCTCTGGTGATTCAACAAATACCATTGAAAAAGAAAAGATTTTTGCTTTAGACTCTTCTATTCGTTGGTAATTCTCCCATCTGCTAGTAATTCATTTTTTAGACACGTTTATAGGAAAATGTAATTAATATTCACAATATGTGATAACTTGTATTCCTTCGCGTACAATATTTTTCTCACCTTTCATTCTCTATTATAGTTATTCACCTCTTTGCAAAAGGAAGATTAATTCTCGGCAGCATTTGAAATAGAGGACTCAAAATTTTTCTCGTTAAATTATTTGTCTTTCTCACCAACATTGTAAAAGCTATTATACAGTTACAATATTTCTGATCTTCACAGAAGCAGTACATATATATCTTACTAGAGCTAACATTTTTTTAAGAAGCGAGTAAGTTATTGCTTCATTAGCCATGAATCTTTCAATGAATTATTTTTTATTTTATTTTAAAAAAAAAAGGATTCTTCCCTGTCCTTTTTAGTTTTTTGTTTCCAAATGTATAAATCTCAATGTATAAATCTTCTGGCTTTTAGAATATATAGCCTACAACAATAATAGATACTATTATATTGCCATATATAAAAAGTTTATTTATAAGCTTTCATTCGCATTATATCTAATAAGGTTATCTTATCATCAATCAAAAATTTTCAGTCAGATATGGATTGGACATATCTTTCTCTTTCCATAACGTAGCGGGTGTGGAATAGGTTGTACATAATAACATCTTAGTAATTCATGCAAATTATTATTCGGCTACTCTTATATCAATTATTTATCTTCTCTCTCGTATTTCGTATTCTTTCTCTTTTTATTTTTTCTTTCCTTGAAAACAAAGTTTTCCGATCAATATCTCGTTTTCTTATTACCCATTTTCTCTCTTGTGGAAAGCTTTTAAATTAAAAAGTATGTGGCGAAATGATGGTATCAGTGCTAACGTTCTGCTATGTAAATTTGAAACTTCAGTGGTTGTATTGTAAAGGTCTATTTTTTTTTTGCTATAAAATCTCAACTGTTACGGTGCTACAGAAAACACTAAAATTACACCGGTTTGAAGTTTCTCCACTAAAACTCCCTTTGTTCACGTAACTGGTGTTTATACCACCACTCCTACGATTTCTGCCGGCATCACCGTATTACAGTTTTCTTAAGCACAGAAATTTTAAACAATTCAAATTTTTGTTTAAAGATATTTTTAATTTTTTAATTATTTAAATTTTTTTATTAATTATATTGAAATCTTTTAAATTATATTTTTATTTTTTATTTATTGTATTGTTATATTTTATAAAATTTTCAATTTATAAAATATTGAATTACTTATAATTTTTACTTAAAATTTTAATTTTTATAAATGTTTTTTAATTTAAATATATAGTTGTATAATAACTATATTAATGTTAGAAAGTTAACATTTTTTATGATGACAGATAAAGAGTTTTATTATTTTATTATTTTATTTTTTATTCAAAAAGTTATCGAATATAATTATTTTTATCATCTATAATATCGGTGTGTGCATTTTCTATCATATATAATTCTAGCAAGTCCTATTCATAAAGTAATTATTGTGTATATGACGTAGAAAATTCTGACATAGTTTTTTCTAATCGATAATGATTAATAACAGAAGGAAAAACAATCAAACTATGGATTTATCACTCGGAAGTTCGTGCGAAGATTTATTTTTAAAGCTTTTGAGTCTATGCTGTTATAAATATACACACACGGACATTTGTTGTCAATTTTTAACAACGAATTTTCATATACGTTATGTGTTCACGTTGAAATTTAAAAAATATATTTAAATAATAAAAGAAATAATGTGCAGATTCTTCATGATACTTATCCTATACGAGTTAGTTAATGTAATAGCGGCAATATAATAACAATGTACATATTTTCTACTCCGTGTCAATATTTTATAGTTTTATAGTTAGTAAAAGTTAATTTATCGATCCAATAAATTATAAAAGCAAAGCAAAATATTATTAGTATATATAATAATAAAAATGACCTTCTTCAATATAATTAAATACGACAATGAAAGAGAGAAAGTAAAAATAAAAATTTTTAAATTTGTGGATGCAATAAAGATATCTTCTCTTTATCATGAAGCATAGATTTAGTAATCATGTTTTACCAAATAAAATTGTTTTTAAATTCTGCGCATCTAGCATAAAATCATTAAAGCCATATATTACAATAAATAGTAATCCGTATGAATAATAATCCTTCAATATTCATAAGAATTATAGATTCGATATTAGTAGAACTTTTACATCATAAAATCGAAATTTATCTCAACGATATAATATTATTTAGTTTAATTATTAATCTATATAATAGTTTATTTGTAAAAATTAAAATATTTTACGTGGAAAATTGAAAAAAAAATAGATATTTGATAATGCGAAATAGTGAGATAAAATATATCGCAAATTGAAAAATTTGAATTATGAATTACTATAATAAAAAATTAAGATTACATGCTTGATCTAGATTATGAAAGTAATAAAAATAAATAAATCAAGATAATTTGAAAATACATTGCATTTATAAATAAATAAAAACAAAATACAGTATTTTAATGGAATTTAGAATCAATAAATAAAAAATATTTATTTGTTATGTTATATTGAATGTGTTGAAAGTAGTTGAAAGTGTAGTATATTGAATGGATTTGGAAAACATTATATTAGATTAATATTTTTGTATGATTAAAGTAATTCACTTTCAAATTTATTCACTTTTAAATTTAGTTAGAATAATAATGTATTAACTTAAAATAAAATTATTCAATTTAAATTAAATAATTATAATTAAACGTATAATTTAATTTTATCTTACACTAAAATATTTTAATTATTATATTTATTTTTTAAATGAATCATTTGTAAATATGTTGAAAAGAGATAAATTTAAAGTCTATGTATATTTATATTGAATTCGACATTTATAAATAAAGAACTGAATAACTTTAAATCGTGCCATCTCTTCAGTATGTTTTCCGTATATCCATCTATACAAACATCGTATGTCTGTAAAAAGAATGAAATAAATTAAAAAATAAAAAGGTATAAAAATTATGATCAATAATAATTTAGATTGTTCTGCCATCAGTCAATTCGTGAATTGTAGATTAATCTTGAAATCTCTTCCTCTTTAATAAACTTTTAAAAATATTAATTTATATATTATAATTATTTTAATATATCCATTATACAAAAATTAAATAATTCAACTTACCTTCTTTATTAATTTGATTTAGTATGAATATTAAGACTATTTTATATTTGGAGCTGTTTTAAGGTTATAAAGTATTTAGTGCATATATAATTCATTTATTTACGGTCTTTTTTCAATATTGTTTTTATGCATATGAACATATCTGTATAAATATAAATTAAATAATTTTATGCAATTATTATATAACATTATTATTGCAATTCTAAATCAAATAAAGACATATTAAATTAATATATATACTGCACACATTGTCAATAAAATAAATTTCAAAAATTATAAAATATTAATTTCAAAAGGGTTTTGATGCAATTTTATCTTTCGGTTTATGGTAAGTATTCAAAATGAAATCTAAAAATAAAATAAATATTATATTTTATATATAGATATGAAAAACAAAATTTAGCTTCAAATAACTAACATCATATATTTTTGAAATAAAATGTGTTACTAATATCTATATTTTTTGATATAATATATTTCAATTATACCAATTTTTTTCAAATGTAAACTTGATAGAAAACTAAAATATTTAAATAAATTTTTTAGTTTAATATTTCGATATATGTAAATCTCATATGAAACATTATTTATTTTCTTTAATAACTACTTTCAAATATAAACAGTATTTTTATCCGTAATAAATATTTTCAATTTGACTATTATAGTTAAAAATTGATATTAAATATTTAACTATTTATTTAAAATAATACATAAAATATACCTTATTTAAAACAATTTGGAATGTTATAATCTAATTTATTCATCATTGATAACTAAGTACATACTAATTTTATATTATTTTAAATTGTTTTTGAAATATGTAATTAGTTTATAAAATAGTTTACCGATACGGATTTATAATATTTACGATTTTTACACATTGCTTAATAATATTAATTCATTGTTTGCAATGATATGAATTTACAAGTATACTTTAAAATAAATAGCTAAATTACATTATTTGTGTAAAAGCCGTAGAATTAATTTTTTATATATGCACGTGCGTTTATATGTACTTTAAAAAATTAAGTTAATGTAATCATTCAACACAATAGATGGTATTTTAATAAAATGAATTAATTATTCAAACAATCGAACATCTAAAATTTAGTCACATTATATACATATACATACCCAAATCCAAATAAATTAAAACATAAAAATTCATAGAGAAATAATACTTTGAAAATATTTATATGAAATAATATTCACACAAACGGGGATATATATTTTTAAATAATAATACTTAATAAAGTTTTTATTAATTACTTTTTCATAAAGATCTTAGATGGTCAGTTTCATCTTATATTTAAAAAGAAAACTTTACATTTATTAAATTTTAAGTGATCTTACACTTTCTGAGTTTCTCCCCTTCTGACTTTCTCTTTTTTACACTTTTCAATGTTTATCTTCTTCTCTCTTCATTAAATCTCTTAAATATGCTCCGATTAACAAATAATCAGATATTTTTATTTTATAGTTTTCGCAAATGAAAAGGTTAATTAATAGATGTAATGTGTGTTCAATGTGTTCATCTTAGTTAAAATATATATTTATAGACTAGTATATAGTTTGTACAACATTGGTGTATTTTAAGTGAATAAATGTTGAAAATTTTCTTATTTATAAAATTTCAAGTATGAAATGTATTTTATCTTTCAATTAAGGTGTAAAAAAATCTTTTTTCTTGTTAAAACTTTTTTAGCTACTGTTTACTTTAATAAATAATTATATTGAAATAATTAAAAGTTTTAATTTAAAAGTTTAAATATTTGTATTTATTATAACACGTATAAAATATAATAAATTATATTTATTTAAATAAAATATTATTGCTATAACAATATAAAAAGTTTATTAATTAATAAATATTTTATTTTGCAATCTATTTTGATTAAATAGGATAGTTTTATTATGCATCTAATACAAACGTTTTTAAAAGAAACTTAAAAAGTTTATATATATAGATATATGATTTTTTCATTAATAAATATATTATAATATAGTTAAAATCACTATTATCTTATAACTTATGTAAAAGAATATTCAAAATTTATTTTAAATGATTGATGCAATTTAATTTAACATAATTTAAGTTTTCTAATAATATGAATTGATATTCCCTTAGATAAAATTGAATTTAGTTGAAGTTGCATTTTTTATTAGTTATTTTAAAAAGATTAGAAAACAACCATTATATATTTAATTCATTTTGTTTACTGTTTAATTTATTAATTATTTTCTATAATATACAAATCAATTAATTAAATGTTTTTATTGTTTTCATTATAAAATCGACAGTTATTATAATGAACATTTTTTTTTAAATATTACTAGATATAGTATGAAGTTTCGTTTTCTAAATAATTAATAATATTGATTATATTAAATTGAATAGTTTTTAAAAATTTCTCTTTATTAATAATAAAAGAATAAAAGATCTTGTATGTAATCAAATATTTCTATTTAATTGCTTTTACGTAGCATTTAAAGTATTTGGGTTTTGTATATTGACAAAAAAATATTTTGATTTATTTATTAAATGAATATTTGTATCTAGGTTTAAAAATTTTTTTTAAAGAAATAGTTATGTTACTTAGAAATACAATATATAATTAACAAAAAAATAACTAAAATAATGAAATTTCATTAATATATATACATTTTTGTTCAAAATAATTATTTTTCAGAATTTTTTTTTGAAATTATTATTTTATTTATTTTTAATACTTTATAAATAACAAAATTAGTTCTTACCAATAGGTATATTGAAATATCCGATAGTTATTTCTGTTTTATCCAATTTAGTTTCTTAGTTTTTTTATGTATTAAGTTATTTCTTTTTCAATACAAAATAAACACATGGAGGTAAGTATATTAAAATAGTTAACTTTTCTTTTCAAGTAATGTAAGGACAGTTGTTGAGAACCGAGAAACTGTATCCATAGCCATGAATTGATGATACATTACTGGGAAGTGATTACGATTGGTCAATTTATTTTAAAACAAATCTAAATGAATACATCAGAGTGCATGATGCAAGCTTTATTTTTATAAATATACATTAGTATATTACTATAAATGTATGTATGTGTAATACAATACAAGGTCGATATATTTCGTTCTACGATAAATTTTTCCGGTCTAAAGTCATTACAATTGTTTCGCTAGAGTTAAATACTATTTATGGATTTAACCGAGAATTGTGTCTTCAGTCGCAAATAAATATTTTATTAATTTAAACGAATACTTTATGCTTGCATAGAGATTAAGTTTAGTGATTAATAGTTAATGGCATGGTTTATGGAAATAGAATTTATATTTTCATTTTTATGATTATATTATTTTCATTTTAACCGTTACTAATATTAATTTTTGTACTGATCAATATGTAAATTTTTCTATATGAAATTTTTTTTATTCGAATTTATAATTTATTTAACAAAAAATAATTTCTAAACGTTTTTTTTTTAAACGTTACATAGACATGAAATTTTTGATAATTATTTTGCAATAAAGATACTTATTATAGATAATAAATTTTAAGTATTTTTAGAATTTTATTGTGATGTTTATAAATGCTAAATTACGTTATTTTTTAAATTTCTTTTGTTCAATTTCAAACAAAATTTTTTTGTATAAATAGAAAATAATTTTATAAAAGATTTTCTTATTATATACATTTTTTCAGAATTTACAATTAATTATTATAAGAATAGAATATATATACTCATATTTAATAATATATTTTAATACTAATATTATAAAAAAAGATTAATTTGATAATACTATTATAAATTATTATTTATAAAACAAAGATTTTTTTATAAATATAATAATAAACATTTCGATTTTGAAATATTTAAAATTTTTTTAATTGAACTTTTTTTTAAATGTATCTAGTTTTGAGAGATTACCGATTTATTTGTAATAATATAAAATATTAAGTATAAAAAATAAATTTTATAAAATATAAAATTAATTAAAAAAAATTTTTTTTCTTTTAAATATAAATAATATGGTATGTAAAACAATTAATGTTAATAATAAACATCATATTTGTACTTATTTATACAATATTAATAATAATTTCATTTTTTAAAGTTAAATTTTTCATATATATTAATGTAGTTTTAATATATTTCACAAAAATTTTAAATATCGAACATTAATTTATGTAGTATTGTATTATAAACCACTTTATACGTTTAATATATTATATACATTTATATACATTGTAATTTATAAAGTCGTTTGAATAATTGAAGTAAAAAGGTATTAAATTATAATCGAAGAAAAATTAATCTTCATGTTGCTGTACAAATGATCTCAGCATACTGCGTTGCGATGGTTGCGAAGACATCATTAATTACTTTTTGTATACAGAATGAATACGTGGAATTTGTTGGAAAATAAAAAAAAAATTATATAAGCCATCTCTTCTCATCTCATGATTCTACCAAAGATCTTTTTTATATTTTGATCACGGTTTTAAAAGTAGAAAATCTATTGGCTTCTTATACGAAAAGAAGCATTTTAAATCACTTAAAAATTTGTATTTTTTATCACATGATTTAAATATGTTGAGAATAATAGAAATTTTGTTTCTAGGATTTTTTCTGACGTATTTATTTTTATACTCCTAATTCTTTTTTAGCATTTTTTACTTCCGGTTTGATACGTGGTAATAAATTCCTTTGTAAAATTATTTTTAATCCTTTTCCCGATCTGAATTAAAAATAGAATATTTGAACTAGTCTAGAGTAGATAATAAAAAATCTTTTTTCTTTACCGGACAAATGCGTTTCATTATTTTTTTTGTTTTTTATGTCTTTTGGTTTGATTACATCATATTCAATTTTTAAGCATAAACACGAGCTATTTTTTATTATTATTATTATTTTTTTGTGATAAATTTAATTTAATTCAATGTGATTTTATTTAGAAAATATTTTTATATTTAAAAAGTTTGATTTTGTTTTTCAAATTTAAACAAAATATTAAAAAGTTTTCAACACATTGGTTGATAAAAAATGTGTATCATTATCAAAATATTAAATTGTTAAAATAAAGTATTTCAGATATAAAGTCAATATAATGAGGAAAGTTGAAATTACAATGGTATTTTACTATTTCATTAAGAACATTGTACATTATATTTTATAAATAATTTTTTTTAAATTCATTTTAAATATAAAATTAACTGGTACAAGTGAAATTACACTATAAGTCGAAAGAAATTAAATTATTTTTCTTAATAATTGTAAGAGTATTTTAGAATATAATGATTCGAAAACTTATAAAATTTTGTAATAATATTCTCAAAATAGAGAACAAGTAAAGTTATATTATAAACTGAAACTAAATTTATTTATTTAATATTTATTTATTGTATAACTAAATGTATGAAGCTTAAATAGTTTTGTGAATAACGTATAAAATAATAAACGTGATATTTTTATTGAAATTTTTTAAAAACAATATCGTATAGTACAAAAATCTCATAAAATTTATAAATTTTAAAATGTATATCATGATATTCAATAAATAAATAGATCAATATAAATATTATATGATAGTAAATTTAGTAAGTTATATTTATTAGTGATAGTATTATATTAACTTATAATATTTAATTACGCAATAATTTAATTGAAATCGAATATGTTTATTCCATGAATTTTTGAATATATAAATAAAATTTTACATAAATGATAATATTTCAATATATTCATAACTTAGATGTTATTAGTATTAATAGATATTATTAGCAGGTACTATTTAGTAATTCTGTTACAATTTGAGCGATAAATAATTGTAATTTTCTTCGCGTAGCCTTTACAACTTTGAGACTAATCTGCTTCTTTCAAGAATCTTTGAATGTTGAAAGCCATAAGAAAGATACTTCAGTGACAAGAAAGTCATTCCAACTATAATACCCAGGCTCGATAATCTTGGTCGAGTGTATCCGATAACAAAATCTACGATTCAGTGTATTTAATATCGATTGTTGTCGTGCATTTATATTTTTTTTTAATATAGTTGGTTAGTAGATGATGACAGTAATACATAATAATACATCTACAAAAGAGAAACATTACTTTTTTCTTTTTTATTTACTTGTGAACTTAATTGTTATCCTAATTAGAAAAACATTTCTACAGAATCCACAATTTGTTAGCCCAATATTAATATAAAGTATTAAGTATAATTTTCTTTCAGATAACTTTAATGTTAATTATGATTTGTATACGGTATATCATTATATGATATCAGAAGACTAATAATAAAAATCAGTTATGAAGTTCGCATTAGATTGAAAGAATGAAAAAAGTAGTAGTGTTAAAATATTGAAAAAACTAATATAAATTTCATAATAAATGAAAAACTAAATTGTTAAATAATATATATATACAAAGATATACAAAAATTACAGTGTGAAATTCTGGTATTAAATTAAATAATTTTGTACCCTTATAAGAAAATAACTAAATTTTACATTCATATACAGCTATATAAAACTTTTATCAAATAAAATACACATATAACTTTATAGTTTTGTTATCTAAATAAAATCACAGTGTAAATATTAAGTCTATTTAATTATTTTATTAAGTCTATTATACACTGGTTGATTGATTTTTCACAAAGCTTTTAAATATTTCTTTAAATTTTCTTGTTTATCTAATAACATAAACAAGAGTTATATTATTTCAAGGCTAATTATAATGGTGATAACATTACTAGTTTTAATTAGTACAGAGAGAATTTAGTTATTTAAAATAACTATTATAATGTATTAACAATATATAAAAAATTTGACATTTAATTTACAAGATCAAAAGGACCTATATTCTGCTAAATATATATTTTTAAATTTCTAATTAAATCATTTCAATACATCACTGTAGTATTTTAATCATTTCTTTGCTTTAATTTTGTTTTATATTATGATTAATTAATTACTTCAGCTTAATTTCTACTGATAATGATTACTATATACTAAAGTAGAATTTTGAAATAAATTAATATAGTCACGTAATACAATAATATATTGACTAACATAGTTACTATTGATAGCTTCTAAATTTTTTATATGATATCTCCAGATTTATTTCCATTGGTGACGATTATATTTATTACCTTAAAAAATTCTTTTTCTATTATCTCAATGCCTTAGTAATTCTGAAAAAAAGAAAAAGTCCCTTATCAAGTTTCTATTACTGTAATTATAAGGGTGAAAGGTAAAATTATGAGCGAATAAAGTATTAGGGATGATATTGATATCATTAGAAATAACTATACCCGTATAAATAATACTAAAAGATTTTACATTTTGAAACTCTTTATATAAAAATGAGTTTGCAGCGACGAAGAATATTTTATCTGACAATATTTAATGAGTTTTCTTATATATATAATTTTAGTTGTAAATTTATTGAGTCACCTTCTATGGATTAAGAAAAACCAATTGATTATATGAAAACTGACAGAGACATAGAATACTCATGAAGATATTGCTTCATAACCATGATAACAAGACGTCCATGCGAAGATTAATGTTCGAAAATGTAAAGAAAATAAGATCAAGTTTGATGAAGATATTTTTACTTATGCGAAATGAAAATTAACATAAAAAGAAATTAATTTCTAGCTATTTTACCGTAGATGTAGCGAAGCATGGAGAATAAATGGGGGAAAATGGAAATCAAAGTAACGAGTGATGAAAAATCTGCTAAGAGTTTTATCGTTTATTGAAAATAAAAAATGAAAATATAAATAAATAATATAAAAAATAAATAAAAAAAAAATGAAATTTGTGAAGGTTTTATATCAAGAAGAACAGCAGATTTTCACGTAACTTGATTACAAATAGAAATAAATATTCGCTTCCGATAATCAAAGATTACATAAATGATGATAAGATCTTACTTAAGATCTTACAAGATTTTTTGCGTGAATGATTTTTGGGATTATTATGTCACTAAAATAAAAAGATATAAAAAGATAGTCAAATATTATGTTGTTAGTTATATCCAGGGTTATACCAATTATTTGATTATCATTTCGAAATTAATAAAACTAGTATAGAATCTCACTATTATATTATTTTAGATAGAGGACAGAAAATGACTTAAATTTAAAACTCAGCAAAATGAATTTTCTATATCATGAAATAAATAACTTAATAATAATACTTAAGGGAATAAAATCAAAAGAATACAAAGTTATATAATGCCACATTGATGATTTCGCAAAATCTCAACAGCGCCAAGGTTTCTAAAATCTTTACGGTGTTGGGGTTCCCTAAATCTTAACGGCAACGAGATTCTTAAAACATTAACGACCATTTCGTCTTTTGTGATATTGCTATTAACCGTTGTTAGTTTTTTTCCTTTTGCGGGTGAAAAACATTATCTAAATTTTTGTGAGCTTGCCAATCGTTGTCGGTCGAGACACGTTAAGGCTAATATTGCATAATTATACTTTTATATTATAAACTTCGACCATGAAGATTAACGTATATACGAATACGAACGAGTAATAATTTTGCGGAATTCTTCTCTCTTTCCCAAATGAAAGATCAAGCATTTTACGTATTTTATCCAAAAGATAACTAATGAGAAAATAAAATCAACATTCATAAGAGTTTGAAAGGCTACTGGTAAACAACAGTCTCATAAATTTACTGTGAAGTACCGTATAGTAATCGATTAGATTTCACTTTACGTGAAAGAAATAATATCTATTCTCAAGATTTATATGGTTACATATGGAGTAACGAATAGAATGCTATGAATTTTTACATTACGCTGTCACACCATTAAATATTAAAACATTTGTAATATTGGTAGATTTTGGTATATATTAAATTAATGTTTTGTTAATGCATCGATGGATACAATAACAATAACCGATGGATTTGTAATATCGAGGATAAATAATTAAGTATATTATATTGTTATTATTGAAGATAATTATTTATTAGCTATGTTTAATACTACTGGTTATATATTACGAGTGAAGATGATATATAATCGCCGAGGACGCGTACAACACGAACGGCTGTGTTAGTCAAACTGTTCCGGTACGCTGTCGGCATTGGGCGCATTCCTTAAATGTTTACTAGAATGATATTTATTGTTTACGTTAATGTTTTTCATTGAAAAAATTAACGATAATAATGTCGGACGTCTGATGACGTTTCATATCCACTTTATCGTATATCTCAACGCGTCGACATGCTCGAATCGGCCGGCTCTTTAAATTGCTTGTTTGAATTTTTGTTGACAAGTTCTATAAACGCTTACAATACCTAAATAAAATAATAAGCAATGAATTGAAAAGTAAAGAGGAAAAGAAAACGAAGACCTAAAGGTAAAAAACGAATTAATTTACAGCGTGATGGGTAATGGGCCAAAATATACAGTATTATGTATGATGGTAATATAAAAAAATTAACCCATACAGAAATATGGCATTCATTTTTACAAAAATACTCGGTGAAATAATTACTTGATTGAAATCAATCAAACGATTTCGAGAGATTTACGGAATAATATATCAAGATTCCTTACACGTTAATGTTTACTAAAAATAATTAAGTAATAAGAAATCAGAAAAATTAACAATGAATGTACTCTTAACAATAAGTGGAACTAAAATGTATGTAAGATCAAAAATCAATTAAATAGTGATTGATAAAATAAGATTTGATTTAAAATTTAAACAACTAGGAAGAAGAATAAAATTTTGGAGGGGTATCAAAACTTATATTATTACTAGAGAAAAATTCGAAGGAAAAGTGGAGATCAAAAGTAAGAGATCAAAATACAAAGAAAGATCAATAGGTATAAAATTGGGCAAATAACTTAAAAAAATGAAGATCCTTTTTAAAAAAATAAATTCACCACTAGAAGCAGGATACTATGAGGAGGATAAAAGAATGGGTTGTGATAATGAAGCATATTTTAAAGGATTATAATTATAACGTATAGATGAAATAATTCACTAAACTTTAAGTTAAACTATTTATTATCTCTATAATATTACAAAATATATGTTTTTTTATATGGAATATATATACGGACATGTGCAATAAAGTCGCTTGCACGAAATCAAATGACTGGGCGCGTCGTCCACAACGGGCGCAAAGCTCTTCTTCAATAGCTTGATTAAACATGATTGATTAACATAGCTTGATTAGCAGAATTCCAATAGAATGTTTAGTATTATTATTTATTAATATTAATCAATTATTAATTATTAAAATTATTAATTATTAATTAATATTATTATAAATCCGCCAACACTTCAAAAGAGCGTGAGACACCTGATCTCTGTTTTTAATTTGCGGCGCTGAATTGTATTATGTTGGCGCGTGGCGAACAATGATAGGGCCACCGCTTAAATGTAATAATATATTTACATGAGATGTACCCTACATAATAATATATAATAAAGAGAAAATTCAAAAGGTAGAGTGAAAAGAGGTTTATACATAGCGGTAAGAAAATAAAAATAAAATATAAAAATAGTAAAATGGGAAAATGGAAGTGGAGAATTCATATCAGCAACTGTAAAGATTAATAGAAAAATAATAAATTTAGGAATGACATACAAAGGGGATGAGGGAAACGTGGGAAGAAAATTTGAAAAACATAAAGGAATGGTGTAAAGAACGAAATGAAAGCGCAATTATACTTGGAGGAGAAATCTGCTAGAAAAGTTCTTGCAAGATACATGACATGGGTTGAAGTGTTAAAAAAAAATTAGAAATAAAGAAGATAATGAAGGTGTAAATAATGAATTAAAAAGACTAGAAAGTCATAAATCAAGTAGGATAATAAAGGTGAACAAAAGTAAAGGATTATAATTGAAAAAGTAGAAAACTTAGTATAAAATACAAAAATGTGGTTAAGTAACCACAAGATAAACGCATGGCAGCAGGCGTACAAAAACAGTAGGGAAAATGCTGGATTCAAATAAGACAAAATAAATCAAACAAAAAATTTGGCATAAAAAATTAGAGAAAGATAGAAGAATAACTGATGGATAACCAAATAGTTATTAGAAGTACTAGAAATAAAATCTTACCATAAATCAGTAACGTAAAAAAGTGCTAATAAAATGTCCGAAAAGGTGAAAATGGAGACAAAAATGAAAAATTTAGAGGAAAAGATAAAAGAAATAAAGGAGGTATGGAAGAAAAAAGTAAGAAACTTTGAAGAGAAACTAAGGAAATGTAGAAAAAAAATTGAAAAGCTCGAAAAGATTGACTTGTCCTTTTTATCTCGTCAAGGAGATTTGGGATATTTAAAAAAAAATATACGAAATCCTTTTAAACTTGATGTCCGAGTGCGCGCATGCCCGAGGAGAGATTTCGCGGTCTTTAATCCTATCCCTTTAATTTATATCCTCCGATATTTAATCGGAGGATAAACAATCCCAACAGCCATTTGAGATTTTGTTGAAAACTCAACGGCCGTTAGGATGTTTTTTCTCTTTTTTCTTTGCCGCTGTTTATAGTTGCGTGTGCGATATATTTTTTAACGTACCCCAGTCCGTCGCCAACGGGTAGTGCACGATAAGGTATTAGAAGGATATAAGAAAAAAAATAGCAAAAGAGGAAAAAGGTATCAAACATAGATAGCGAAAAAAAATACTGGAAGAAAACAATAAAAAATAAGAAAAGAGCAATGGGAATGTATGTTAAAAGAAAGAGAAATGGAAAAGAAAAAGAACAACATCGAGTAATATAGTGGGAAAATGTGGGTTTAAAGTGAAAAGAAAAGGGAATGGCTTTAGAAAAAAGAATAAAGACAGAGATACCATTCAATCAGTGAAGAGATTATGGATAAGATAAAAAGGAATTCGAAAATAATGCTAGAATTATTAAAGAAATTTAACGAGAAGTCGGCTAATAGTATAATATTTAAAAATTAAAACCAGATTATACAAGACTATACACAACTCACAGGAAGAAAGAATTACAAAAGAGAAACAAACCAAATATAAAAGTAGACAGGTTTAAAGTTTAAAGAAAAAAAGAATAAATAGTTATACTAGTATGAAAAAGAGTAAGAAAAGATACGAGTAGGCCTGATAAGATTTAATAAAAGAAAGTGAATAGAGATAAGTGAAAGAGAAACAGACGATACAAGATTCAACGGAATAAGAAATTAGAATGAAAATTAAGAGAAGAAATTGGAAAAGAGGAGGATAAGATATCGGAAAATGAAGAGAAACACTATAGAAAGAAAAAAATAACATGAAGATATATAAGAATTATATTAAATTAATTAAGTGGTCACAATGACTATTATAAGAGAAGGAGCACATAAGATTATATTAGACTTAAATAACAATGTAATATTGTCCTTCAATAAATATGAAATCTCGTGTAATCTGGGTTAAGTAAAATGATTACTATTTTATAACAATTTATATATTTTTCAACAAAAAAAACTACTACTATTACTACTACTGCTTGGAGGCGACTTCAACTTCAAAACGAAGTATAAGGTGGGGGGATCAATGAGAAAGGCAAATCAGATAGGGTCTCCAAAGATAAAAAATTAAATCCATACGGAAATGAGCTAATTAATTGGCTAAGTAAGTTTTTGTATAAGAAACGGAGGAGAATATAGTGACTTCACGTATGATGGTACGAGAGGATCTTCGATTACAGATTACATTATAACTAATGAAGAAGTCGAACAAAGAATATAACAGCTAAATATGGAGGAATAAACAAGTCAGACCATTAATCCCTCTTGTTAAGATTCAATGAAAGCATGAAAAGAGAAGAGATAACATAAAAAGAAATATTCTGGACAGATTGGTCAAAGAGACAATAGCTAATTATTAGTTAAAAAATAAAACAAGGACGAGAGATAAATAATTGAGGAGAACTATATGAAAGAATGAAAGAAAGCATAAGTAAAAAAAAACAAAAGCAAAAAAGAAAACTAAAGAATCCTGATAGGATTATAAAATTTGGCGAAGCAAAAAAGAAGTAAAGAACAGATAAAAAACTTGGAAACGGATGAATACGGAAAGAGACATAACTAGATACAGGAAAGTAAGACGAAACCTCAGAAACCTATTCAATAATCAGAAAAGAAAAAAATAGCAAAAGAGATCATAGTGATGGAAAAGGATAGAACAGGACAAGCATAAATAACATAAAGCGGAAATAAAGGAAGGGATAGGAAAGAAAAAATGAACAATAACATTTCAATAGATGAATGAAAACAATATTGTGAGAAATTATATGAAGAAATGAAACAAAAGGAACAGAGAGAACCAGAATATAATAATAGAATAGAATTAAGAAAAAACGTTAAAACAATATGAGAAATAAATGAAGATGAAATAAGAAACATAATTATGAACTGGAAAAAAAGAAAAATCCCGGATAAAGATGGAATCACAAATGAAATGCAGATATACGGAGGAGAAATAGCAATAAAAAATATGCAAAAAATAATAAATGAGCTATTAAAGAGTCAGAACATACCAGAAGAATGGAAAAACTCGATTGTGTTATCGATTTTCAAAAGTGAAGATAAAAACGTACGAAGTAACTATAGGGGAATTTCCCTATTAGATACAGAGTACCAAGTACTGACACAGGTAGTTAAGGACAATATAGAAAAACATAAGGACATATAAATGGTCTAGACGAAACACAATTGAGCTTTAGGAAAAAAAGAGGAATATCAGAAGCTATATATCTACTAAAAACGGTCATAGATATTCAAGTAAAAAAGGGAAAAGATGCAATATTTATTTGCTTCGCAGATATTAAAGCTGCTTTTGACAACCTGAGGAGATAGGTGATATGGGCTGCAATGAAAAACATGACAAATAAAAAAATACATAATAAACTGTATAAAAGAAATATACAGGGACTCATAGATAAAAATTAAAAAGATAATATAATTATATCAGAAATCAGCAATAAGGAAGTAAAACAAACATGCCCCTGGAGTTCACTATTATTTAACATCGTCATACGGGACATAGAAACTTTTCTAAAAAAAAATCTAGAACCACGGATGTCAAAATTGAAAACAAAAAAATAAGGTCAGTCATTTATACATATTACGTAGTAATACTAGCTAAGAATAAAGTAGATCAAAAAGAGTTATTAAGAATATTAAGTAAAACTATACAGTAGAAGGTTGGAACTGAATACACTAAGGCAAAAATATTGACATACGAGAGATTCAAAGGGAAAAGAAAAGAAAACAATCTTCAGATGGAAGTTAAAAACATTGAGATAGTAAAAAAGTTCAACTATCTGGGGGTATGTATTAATAATAACTAAAGTATTCTGGCCTGTATTCGGCCGGCCGAAATAACTTAATCCGATCAAGTTGATCGTGCAATCAATAATAACGGCTCGAGGAAGGAAAATAATGAAGCGACCGTTACGTCGAACATGTCAAGCAGTTCTTTAGAGTTTTGAAGGGATCGTGTAAGGGTCGTTCAAAAGATTTGGAAATTTTTTAGCGAAAAGCCGTTTCCGGTTAAGCTCTTATAAGCTGTTTCTAAATATTCTTTGGTCTTTTTTCGGAAAAGATTCGAGTAAATGGACAAACAAGTCAAGCCAACTTCGTTCGACTATCGTAGAATCTAACATTTCGAAAGGTTTAAAAGCACACGTAAAATCGGAGTGAGCAACATTAATCCTCGGCGCGAAACAGGTGTGCCATGCTAGAAAATTGAACGTAGCGAACATTGTGTTTTATTTCTCTGCTTCCTATCCAGTACCCTTGCCGACATCTTTCGAAGGAACCGGATACGTAACAATAAAGAGATATAGCATATAAAACATTTGTCAAAAAGGGTATATATAAAACTAGAATATACAAAACTAGGTAATGTATGGCATCTGACTGAAAAGTGGTTTAAGGAAGACATAAACATAAAATATAAAATAATTGAGGGCTTGATAAATGGTGTGCTAATGTATGGGGCTGAATTCTGGGATAAGTGAAAATTCGAAGAAATTGAAAAGATTAAAAAAAGATATATAAAATGGATGTTATGAGTTGATTTAAACAGTCCAGATTCAATGCTAATGCTCAATACAAATAGAAATGAATAAAAAGTTGAAGCAGCTAAGAAGCTAATTAATATCGAAAGAAAATTTTAAAAAATAATGAAGAAAACGTAATAAAAGAATGACCAAACATCACTCTGCGAAATGGAAGGAAGAAGGAGAGAAGTAAGAAATGGATAGAAACAATATAAGAAATAGAAATGAAATTTTGGAATAACATTGGATGGTCAGGCAAAACATATAAAGAAAAAACAGACGAAGGAAATCACATATGGAAAGAGACGGAAAAGATACTGTTTAGAAATTATCTAAAATAATATCAGTAGCACCATTTGTTGGTGTCATTGATGCCATCAATCAATTATCCATGCGTGTAATGATTGCATGGTTTGTTTGATTGATGAGTCGTATCAATCGAACTGACGCGCCAATCAGTATGTGAAATTCGCACCTGACAACAGGTGAAACCAATCAAGATGCAAATTTACACCTGACAACAGGAACTATCAATCACCGTTTTGCCCACCAACGAAAATAATTTCTCGCGAATAATAATTTTTTTTACGCGTGATTCTTTTCAACATCAATATCCATTTTGCTAGCATGCATAACGAACGCGCATATTCTCAATTAATCATTAAACTTTCATTATTATAAATAATTAATATTTTAATTATTTATAATACAATCAAGGATTCAAACAGCTTACAACTGTTGAATTAAAATTGATCGTTAATTAAGTTTACGACTTGATCAAAAACAATAAAATAAAATTATCAATTATTATAATATAATTTAAAAGTTAATAAATTACAATGGTGAACATAATTAATAAAATTTAAATTAATTTGTATTATTATAAAGTTAATTATTATTAAAATAGTTTAAATATTTGATTATTGAATATAGTGTTTTAATCTAATAAAAGTTTTCGATTTAATTTTCTTATTAAATATTACTTGTTAAAATAAGTATAAATTTTCTGGAAAAATTTATAACACTGGATCTTCAAGCCGGATTATTAGCAAAGAAATCAAGTTTAATTAAATTTCAATATTAAATTAAAATAGTATTGATATTTAAAACCAAATATCATTGTGGAAATTTAAATTTCAGCAATAAAAATTCAGATATAGACAATTAATAATAAAAAAAAAATTTCAAATTAATTTAAAGGAAAAATTAAGAAATATTAAAATTATAAAGTTCAAATAAAGAACATTATTTCAAGTCAAGGTTAAGAAATTAAACATTCAATCAAATTACAATTTACAAGTAATAATTATTAATAAATATCATCAAAATTTATCATTTGAAGATTGCGTAAGTTATTTTGATTAATTAATAAATCAGCAATTTTATATATTCATATATTTTTACATATTATATTTTTTATATATTTTCATTATTATATTAATTTTATTATATTTGTTATATTTTTATTATTATATTAATTTATATTATTTTGTATTAATTTTTATATCTATTATTATATTTATCATTGTATATTTCATTATATTATATTTTTATCAACAGGAAGATGGATCAATGGTAAAATTTATATTATAATTCATTATTATTCATATTATTATTTAATATATTTCAATAATTTTTGTAAATTTCAATCAAACTCCAAGAAGATAATTATTCAAATTATTTTCAAATTAATAAAATTCAACTATAAATTAAATCTCAAGTAAACTTCAAGAAATACAAAATGTCGAAAAAAAGAAAAGAAAGAAACAGAATCATCACCACTGAAGTCAATAATTTCTAATCCTATAAAAACACGAAGCCAAACATCAGAAGGTTTATCATCAGATTTTGTACTAAAAGAAAAATCTCAGCAATCGCGAATAAGCGTTATAAAAAAATTGATCGCTTAATTACCTGAAACATCAGATCTCATCAAATATAGACGATTTGAATGTTACTAAAAAAATCAAAGATGATACTCAGAAAGTTTTTTTAAAACAGCATAGTGAGTTTGAATTGATTTAGTCCTCTCAATTTTTGAAACATAATTATTTGAAAAATGAAACCACAGATTTAGAGCATGACATTTATACAAAAGCGCTCAAGGTAATACATTAATATCAAAGCTAAAGAGAGGGCTGAGTCAACCAACAATCAATTTTCAAGAGGAAATTTGCGTCTTGTAAACGATACGCACGTTTGTTTGAAATTGTTTCGTTAAAAACAATTTTAACTCGTGAAGTTTATTTGAAAGTATCACGCCCGCTCGGGTGATCCTCCGAGGTCGGACCGATGGGTAGGTAAGAGGTCGTCGGGAATGTTTCCAATCGGAAGCTCTCGGACGGGAAAGTGACGCCGAGCGACGGGCGTAAGGGCGGGCGAACGGGCCCATGCATCGAGGATGGTCGCAGCGCTCAGGTACGAACGAAACGATCGTATCCCTCTCTTTTCCTACTGCGAGCTATATTTCTCTCTCTCCTGCCTACGCGCTAAGCTACCATCCGCTCCATCTCTCTCTCACCCGCTTGCGCATACTGTTCCTTATCCCGTTCTCTCCTGTTCACGCGCTCTCTTTCGCCCTTTCGCGATGCATAAGGCATGGTAATGGGCCCGTGGGACCGACCACCGCTAGGTGTGCCGTGGCGTAAGAGGCTGGATACCGTGGGTGTTCGAAGGCCCCCGCAAAGGGTAGGAAGTCGGGCGTCGAAAGGCGCTCGCGGGCGGGGTGAGCCGGGATGCCGTGGGTATCAGTGGCCTCCCGCAGGAAAATTCGGCCGCCACGAACGTGTTTCGGTCCCAATGGAGAAAAAATCGGGAGATAGCCACGAGAACCAGGAACCGCTCGTATAATTCCGCTCGATACGAGAGAAATGTAAGGGCTTTTTTTCCCCTGCCGACTCCGCGGGGGCCCGGCGCGACGAAAACACATGTAACGAGCGGGGCCGTTTCGATACGAGAACGCGTAAGAAAGTCAAGCCCGGGCGCGACTGAATATCTGCGCGTAGATTAAATACCTAACAAATGTACAGCGTTTAGGATAAAATTAACGTGTACAAAATTCCGAAAAGCGAAGGCAATAAATGTACGTGCTTAAGCGGAAAAGGCGAGGATGAATAAATATTGCCTATTGTAAATATGATTAGCGGCGGGCGTGCAAATATTGTTAACTACCCGAAACTTAAAAGGGTCGGGTTAACTAAGAAACAGTGCAAGCTGTAAGGGACGGGGCGGCCGTCTGGTAATTGAAAAAGTATTAAATACGGCGACGTGCGGAAAGGCAGGTACTGTCCGTCTCGGTCCTCGCACCGACACCTATCGAGTATATTATAATAAAATTATTCGGAGTCCACGCAGTCTTAATATTATTAAAAACTTCCCTTTCCTCCCCGAAAAAGAACGACGCGATCGGTAACACGTCTGTTCCAGCTAGATTGATAGAAATCAGCCGATATCATTATTTGATAGGGACTACGCTGACTAGCACAACTTCAGAGAGTTATTTGATGCCATTGTTTTAGATGCTCGGCTCACTGATATTAGAAAATTTCACTATCTCAAGTATCAATTGAAAAGTCTAGCCGCCCAAGTAATATCGATATTTCCTAGTGTTGGAAAATCGTTGATCCCTGCCTGGAATGCTTTAAAGAAAAGATATGAGAATAAAAGACAAGAGATTCAAGGAATATTGAACAAAATATTTACAGATTTGTCTCTCGTTTCTGACAAGGCTACTTCATTCGAAAAATTATTCACTGATGCCACCGAGCATAAAATAAATATAAATTTTCTGGAAAAATTTATAACAGATACTAATTAGACAACAATAACAAGAATGGATATTTAAACTATAAATCAACATATGAAAAGGAAATAAAAAACATCATAGTAGAAATCCAAGAAAAAAAGAAGCACATACGAAAAAAATCAAGGGAAAAATGAAGAATTGGATTGAAATACTAGTGATACATAGAATGTAGAACTATGCGAGAAATAATAATCAATGAATGGAAGAAGAAGGAGAAAATGTATACTATGTTATAAAACAGTGGAAATAATAAAACATGTAATTGAGCAATGCGAAATATCTGCAAAAAACGTATAATGGTGAAAAATACTTAAAGTCAACAAGAACAACGTATCTACATTACATAAAATTCATGAAAGACTAAACAAGAAAAATGTAATATGTCGCACGAGATCAACATAAGGGAAGAATAAACAATAATAAGAAAAACAGGAAGTTAATTAAGTGTATGCAAAAAGATATATGGAAAAAATAAAATATAAAAATATATAAAGGACATATGTGAGGTCAAATAATATCTAATAATAATAGAATGTAATAAAACGTTAGACGTAACAATCAATGTAAAAAAAAAATAATAAAAAACTGTAAATGAAATATAATACAATAGCGAAAAAGTAAAATGGTAATGTAAAAATGTATAATATTATTCAATAAAAATATCTATATATCTGTTTATCTATATCTATTGTTAACGAAAGATTTATAGGAAATCTGACCACAAGATTCAATAGAAAATAGTGGATAAAGAAGTATATAAGTATAAGTCAGAATGAAGGTGTTCAATAGGCGGGAAAAAAAGAATAACTACAGAAAAATATAAAAAACATGAAGTTCTATAAAGTATACAGTTAAAATAGATAAAATGACGGAAAATATTTTTGTTCCGGAAATAAACCTTATATGATTATATAAAAATGTACTTTAATTAAAAAATAATGTAATATTATTCTTAAATAAATAATTATAAAACATATTAATAATATAAATATGATTTTATTCTTTTTTTTAGATCTTTATCTCTCTAGATCATCAAAATGTTTTAATAATAATGTATGACAATGACAAGAAATCGTTAAGTTTTTACAAGACGAAAAATTCAAGTATTTCATTTAATAATTAATCGATTATATAATTTTATTCATTCATTTACACAACCAATTTATTTCATTAATAGGAATACTAATTTAGATTTTTATGATCTAACACATATACAATTTCATATTTTATGTACATTTTAAAACATATTTATTTCTACTAAAAAAATTCTAGTATTATTAATTAAAATTATCTTTTTTAAATAGCCAAAGTCTATAGTAAGTTATTTTGAATGATTTGATATAAATAAAATAATAATTTATAAATTTTTTATAATTAGATTGATATTTTTTATTCTTTTCTATATATATTATTCGATATAATATGAATTAAATTTTATTCCATTACTTAACTTTTAAGTATATGTTCATGATAGAATAATCTGAGGTTGCTTGGCGTGCACCCGAGCACGTTTAAGCGGCCAAGATGACCGTCATATAATACCGAACAGTTCTCGGTTACCAGCCTACCAAAAACTCCGCTCGTACCATTAGGTTTATTACTTAGGTTTTGCACAAGATTAGGATTATGATTAGTAATAATAAGGAAATGACCATTTCCTGGACTAAGTAATTAAGTTTATTACTCAGGTTTAGATATTAGTAAATTTTGCGGAAACAAGGACCACCATGTGGGCGGAGACTATACAAATTGGAGTCATAACTGGTCATCTATCACTGCTTATTAACCAAGAATATCTAGAATAAGTGAACGAACGGAGATTGGAAAAAAAGAACAGGGTGAAGACGTGAAGACTCACTTTTGCTTGTACTTTCGAGTAAGTAGCATTATATATTCAAGTCCGTCCTTTTTGTAAACACTGTTTTTGTAAACACTGTTGTAATGTTTGTAACAATCCAGTGCCACTTAGTAATTAGTTCTTTTTTTTTTGGAATAAATATCTTTACTATTACGTAACTGCATCTTCCAACTGTCTACCCTTCCGATGCCAGCGATACTCGTAAAAGTCTACGTTAAAACAAATTCAGGTTTAAATTTTAAGTAAAAATTAATTGAAATTTTGTTCCATTTTTTTCTATTTTTTTTTTAATTTTTTATATTCGTATTTATGAACTTAAGAAGGATTAAGGCTGAGTTTAAAAATTCCATTTTTATGATCATTTATAATATAATGTATATAATATTTATAATATGTAAGGTTTAACTTTGCTAACTGTTATTTACTAATTATAATTCTATTATTATAATTACAGTGATATTATTTACTTAGTGTCACATATAGGTGATCAAATAAAGTATGAAATATCTCCAAATATAATTGTTGTCACATCGCCTATCAATTAATCTTATACAGAATTTATAATATTGTTTTTTTTTTAATTGGAAAAATATCATTAATTATTCTTTCCAACACATTTAAATGGTTCATTTAGCTAATTTAATATACTATGTAAAAATAAAAGTAAAATCTTGTATATAAAATGTAATATAAATATGAATCTTTTCACATTAGAAAATGAGTGGGTTTAATATTGAAAAAAATGTTTTGTATATAATTTGTGAAAAATTTCATCATTTGTTAATATTACATATATATAATATAAAAAAATATACACTAAATCCCAAAAATATACTGGTTTTAAGTATCAGATAAATTTAGCTAATTAGATCTATTGGTTTATCAAATAACAAAATTAGTAGTCTCGCCATATTGCTTCTTCCGTCATTTACCGCAATCTGAAGCGCTATTTACCATAATACTAGTACCAAAAAGAAAGTTTGTTGTCTCTTTTCTTTTCATTCATTCCTACTTCTCCCACTACCTCAGCAACTCGAAAAATTAATTTCGTAACTTTATTTTAAAGATATCTTTTTAAATTAGATAATCAATATTAAAATTCATTTAACTAAATATACAATATATATTAAATTTATGATTTTTAAATTAATATTAATAATCTGTTCATACAGTTTGTATGAACATGTTTTTTGTTTCATACCACAGTTAAAGATGTTAATTTACTCAATAAATATGATGTTATAGCTAAAATAATTTTAATATGTATATTTTAATAATTAAGTTTTTGATATTAATATATTTTAAAAACATAAAGTTTCATATTCTTTAAAATTCAGTAACAAACATAGTTTCAAAAATTTCACTTAATATACTATTAGTTTTAATTTACATATTGACGGAGTCCGAGACGGGTCCCGCGTCAAGGCGCCGAGGGGGAAATATTCCCTCGCCCCGGGTCTCCTTCGATTTGTAGGAGGGTGAACGCTCGCCGGCGCTTCTTCCGGGCCTCTCCTGAGTCGCCCGGTGGCTGGAGGGGCTGGTGTGGTTGAAGGCCGGAGCCGATGCCGTCGTCGTCGGCTGGAGGCGACGCGTTGGTCCGGTCGGCCTGGTGCGGAGCACTTGTCGGACAGGTGCGGCGTACTTGTCGGCAGGTGCGGCACACTTGTCGGGGCAGGTGCGTGAGGTGCTCGGGAGGCCTCGTGCTGGACTCGTTGATGTCGCCGGTCGCGGAGCGCCCGGAGAGGCGCTCGCGGAGCTGGATGTTCGCCCTGAGAAGGGCGGTTTGTTGCGGTACCGAAGTCGTTGGCGACTTCGGAGATCTCGTGAATTCGGCGTGAACCTCTGGGTGCGCGCAACGTCGGTATTCGCCCTGAGAAGGGCGGATTGGGGTGCAGGAAGCGGAGGAGTCCACGGCGTAGGCGGGGTAGGTTTCCGTCGCGTAGATTTCCTCCGGTTCTCACGAAGGTCTCGAATTTTCTGCTCCTTTCGGCCAGGGCCCTCCGCTTTATATAAGCTTTCCCGAGCGGGAAGTCGAGCGTGCAGGTCGGCACTCGTCCGGCGCGTTCGAGCCTGCACGTCGAACGCGTCGAAACGCGCGGCTTGGGCCTTCCCCGCGGCCGTCTGCCGCATCGTCATAATCCGGGGCCTCACCGGCGCCCGTCGCCTAGACGCGTTTACGACCCCTATCACCCGTCGGGCAACAAAGGTCGTAAACCGCCCGACCCGGATTTCGATTGTCAGTCCGGGTTTTCGTTTACTCATACCCGTTTATGGCCTCCCGGTGGGTCGGTCGCGGCGACGCGCCTGCACATTTCGGCACGGCCGCGGCCCCCGCCGGTTGCCCTGGCGCGCGTCAATATATTACAACGGAAACATTTAATAAATGAACAATGTTAACAGACACTGTCATAACACTTTCAGCTCATTAGCAAGTGTCAACATATTATTTATATATAGAAATAAAATATTCATATAACACTATTCGTTATAAACTTAGCTGTGAATGTAATTTTCAATCTTACTTCTTTCTGGATTGGCAATTAGTGAAATGTAGTCAATTTTGCAATCAGTTTCCCTACAGAGTTGTCGAGATTAGCAGGAAAAAGAATCTTGCAAAATTTTATAGTTATAACTCGAATAATAATAAAATAAATCGTGATATATTATGATTTAATTTTTACTTTTCACCAAACCCATTAAACGAGGTTAATAAAATTGACTAAAAAATTTTATTGGTGATAATACAATAAGATTATTTTAAATATTTTCCTTGTAATTTTTAATAACTATACTACATCTAAAAAATTTGATTGCATTTATTAAAATGAATTAAGATTATATGATTGTTAGCGATTGAAATTGACCAAAGCTGCTCCGCATGTTCTCGCCTACATGTAAACTATTAAGATGAGTGACAGGGGGTAGAACCGCACAGTATTTATCTATCGTATATTCAACGAATATTTTGTATATTGGCGTTTACTAGCCAAACTACCACCTACAATATTTTAAGAATGTAACGGCTTTCCTCCTGCTTGGCACACAGGAGGTTCTTATACCTAGGGAAATTAGAACCATGCCGTAGGCGGGGATTAGAATCGACGGTACTCGTAAAACTCTTGTTAATCCAGATTAACAAGGCCTGTGAAATGTAAGCGATACGCGGCTGCATATTAGCAAAAGATTATAATTTTCCTCAAGGGAGGAAAAAAGCATGAAAACTGCATGAAACAACAGCGGAAGAGGACCAGAGACTTTTTCTTGTTTTTGGTACGGTACGGGAAACGTTTCCTCAACTTTCTTCGCTCTATTAACTTATTGTTTTTGTGTAACTATATCGACAAAATAAACAGTTTTCAGTCTAATTAATTTCATATTTTCTTATCCGTCTCTTATCCTTCCATTTAATTGCGCTATCACGAAAAATTGTATTGAACATTTATTTATATATATTTGCATATATGATACTGATATGAGAATACAAAAAGGTAACAATGATAGTATCATCCCGAACTGTGCATGTAATTAATTACATGTAAGTTAGTGTAGATAACCGAATCTTCAAATAAATAGAACCTAGCCAGACTATAGTGTGATCACTCCTCTTAATGATTATAACATGACTACATCAATAATGCAGCAAATTCATAACAATAATTTTATATATGCAACTGTTTATTTATTATCTTAATAATTTTATTTCATATTTTATAAGAAATTTTTTTACTTCAAATTTAATTTTTAAAATATTTGCGTCAATTTTTAAATTACTATTCCATCCATAAGTTATCATTATTTGGTATTATTAATATAAATATAAAATGCATTATTAAACTAGAAATTTGCGCTATGAAAGTCAGGAGAGAAAAAAACAAAGATTTTATGAAAAAGGGGAAAATAAGAAGAAAAATAAATGTATATATTAAACTCTGCAGTGAAAGTTTAAAAAAATGTACATGTCGCTATGCGTGTATCGAATAGGATTAGGATTATATAGAATATTAAGTTGGTTTGAATGATGAATTGATGAATTTCTTAAATATATTATTACATATAAAAAAATTAAAAAAAAAGTAAAAAAAAATAAAAATTTTATTCAGAGGAATAACAGTAATTTAAAGGAAATAAAAAATGAAGTGAATAAAAAATAAAAAAAATTACTTAAAAGAAAAAGTTTTATTGCTTAAAAACTCAGAAGATACATCAATGGTAAAAAATCCAGCTTCTATTCACTAAGAAAAACGAAGCATTGGAAAAAATGAAGATAAGTTGTATAGTAGAGAAAAAGAAAATAAAAAATATTTTTTTAAAAACTTAATAAAAGAAATGAAACACAAAAAGAACTAAGTATAAGATTTGAATGCTCTTTAAAATAATAATAATAATCAGAAATATATATTAAATAAAGAATCATAAAAATGTCTTATGAGAATATAAAATAAAAAAGTTTTATAAATAAAACTAATGTAAAAATTACCGAAGTTTTTATAAAATTTATTTTACAGATATTTTTAAAGATATAAACTGTTTTTTATTTGATTGTTCGATAAACTTTTTGTCGATTTCTTCAAATAAACAATATTTTAGATGCATGGTTTTATCTGGAACAAGTCTCAAACTGAACTGTAGTTGTCTAACTTTTTGTTGCTTTCCGTGTACATGATATGAATATCACCTACTCTCTATTATAGAATTTACATAGGAGATTATTTCTCTCAAATTGTTTGTATATGAGACAAAAAGGTTTGAAATTTTTGGAAAAAATTAAATAAGTAATGTGATATTTTATCATGTACGTATGCCATACAAAAGATAATGGGATTTTGTACATGAATCAACAATTTCGTCTATTTCTTTGTCTATCGTGCCATACTAATCTTAATTCAGATTTGGCGATGCAATAAGTTGACTAAGAGCAGATATTACTGCTTAATTTGAGGTATTGGTAATCATTTTTTTTGAAAATCGGACTATTTTAAGAGAAACTCGTTAATTAGTAGAGTTTTTAAGTGTTTTTTTTTATTTATGTTCCCGTGCAAAATGTTTCTTTCTCTTTAATAATTTAATCAGTGGTATTATAATTATTTATGAATTGATCATAATAACCAGATAGGAGTAAAAATTGTTTAATATTTATTTGGTTTTTAGTATCGAGATTCACTGATATAAATAAGTTATTTTTATGAAGGCTGACACAGCTTAACTTTATTTTATGACTTAAGTCACATGACAAATTGACACGCGATGTATATATTTTATATATTACACTTTTTTATTTTAATTTTAATTCGTCTACTTACCGTTTAATTTGTCAAAACATTAGATTTCTATTTTATTGTCTTCGATTAGGCTCATGTTATTTATAACAATATAGGATACATATTTATCATAATAATGTTTCTTTTATTATTTAGCATAACTGTTCCATCTTTAAGAGTTATGATTTTATTTTCATTTTTCATACTCATTTCTTTTTTTATATTTTGATTACTTAGTTCAGATTAATTTTTATATATTTTTAAGAGATTTTTTTATTATAATTTTATTGTATCTCTATTATTTCATTTTTTATTTTGATTCACTGGCACTATCGGATGTCTGTTATTATTTAATTTTATTTCTTTGTTTATGAATTCTTTTAGAACATTTCAATTATATCGATTTTTCGAGTCTTATCCTTTTGATAATTAATTTTTCGTCGTGTTTAATTTTCTTTTATCACTGCTTCATTTGCTGTTTTTTAAATATTTTAATTTATTAAGAATAAGTTCATTTGTTGAAGTTTAATTTCCAAAAATTTTTTTTATATAAATTTTAATTAGTAGTTTTAATGTTTATTTTTAAACTTTAAAGCTGGTTTACTGACCTGCTTCATTCGATCGAATATTATCGTCTGTGCTTTCTTAACGTTATCTTCTATTTTCTCGATTGTTTGGTTTACCGAAGTCTAGATTTTTCATCAAGAACGTGGCGCAACATGTTATGTTGAAGCTCGTAAGTTTTCCAACCAGATGTTGATTTTGTTGTTCTTATTAGTTTTTAGTTTATCTGTATTTTACTGGATGTATACAGTGAGTTCATACTTGTAATCCTGATATCCTTAAAAGGAACCCTTGTTCTTGTTCTTGATTTGCTCTTTGATTTGTTGTTTTGGAACGCAAGATTTGTTTCAATCGACTAGACTATTTATAATGTTTACTATGATATTCATCAGTTTGTTATATAGATTAAATATGGCAAGCTCAGAAAATCCTATAATCGTTTAATCTAATAATGGCGTGGAGCCATTTTGTTGATTCATCTTGTTTTTTTATTTGAAAATTTATACAATTTTATTTGAAAAAAAATTATTTTTTAATTAGAATAAATATTTCTAGATCTACATATATCTTTAATAAGAACATGTTATTTCTAAGACCAACAACTTATTCCTAAGACACTAGTTTCTAAGTCGATTAGATAGAAATTATAGATTAAAAAGATAGAGAGCGACGTAGAAACACTGGTAAGAAGTGTTATAACTCGATTAATTTTCACAAACTCTTGTTTATTCAAAACAATTTATTATTATTTACATTATCTGCATGTACATAGTTGGATCAAAGAACCAGTGGAAAAAGGAAGATAGAGAAGAAAGGATATATAAATATGTATATATATGCTTATGAATGGATGTGGATGTGTTTCCTAGTGGGGGTGTTTGAGCATGTTTGCACTATACGATCTTCCATCGTTCTGCCTCCCATTTTCCTCTCTACTTATCACATCAAGTGATACCAGAGATATTTTCATAACATAAAAATTTAAGATTTTCATAATAGAGGGAGTTAATTAGTTCTAAATCTTCATAATACATACCAGCATCCAAACCTGTATCTAATGGTTGTCTTATTTTTATTCGTATATACACCATGAAAAAAAATATTTATTATAAAATTATTTATTGCATCAAGCATTATCATAAAATTAAAAAATATATATATATATTTTTTGTTTTTGCACTTACTATGCTGAGACCATTTGCATCCACTCAATAAATCAACGGAAATATCCTATTAATTACTTACTGTTATTATATTCTTTCTTTCTTTATCTTTTATAATTTTATTCTATTCTTTATTTGACATGGTAACTACGATACAAGAGTTGCACAGTTCTTATCAGTCACTGGGAAGCTCAAGATTATATTTTTTGTTATTTTTTATTTTGTATATATGTTTTTTTTTTGTTTCTTTTTTTTTTTTTGATATTTTTTTCTCTTTTGTCCTTTGTATTTTATTTGAATGCGTTCACTGCTCCATTGATTATCACTTGTAATTGTATTTCTCTTATATGAAGAAATACATTCGTATTCCTTACTAACAGATACTTCAAATCTCACTTTCATAATTCTCTTATTTTCTTTTTCTTAGCTAGTTATAGTATAGCTTTACATTATATACATATATACACATATTTATATATTTTACTTATTTTTAAGCTATCAATTATTCAACACTTGTATAATTCTTATATATAAAATTACTATATATTAAACCCTTAAAAATACTACAATACTCATCTTCTCCTTGGTGTGAAATCCTTGTGTACGGCAACGTCATTTTAACATCTGCCTTACTGTCACAGATCACGGAAAATAGTTGCATAGTTTTTAATTTAGAAGCACTTTGAAGTTTATAGAACTTTTATATGAAAGTTAAATATATTAAAGCAGTAGAAGAATATAATTATAATGTTGTTATTGTAAAACGTTTACACCATATCTTTTTTAATACTTTGTCAAATCCGGAAAACTGATGAGTTGCGATAACTTGTTTCAGTTGAATGATAAAGTCGTTTTAATTTTGAATTTTTAATAACCCACAAAGAGGTATATTCAGCTCCATTTATGCTTTACAGTCATTTTGCGCATTAAGTGCCTTTCTATTTGATATTCTTCATCTTTTATTATGATTAGTACTACATTTAATATATTTGTTCTCGTCTTTTAAGATTACGGTTATTAATTACTTTAAGAGCACGGTGAGTCATTTACAAATATGTATTTTAAAAGTAATAATAATAATAATAATATTTAAAAGATTATTTCTACGATTAAAACAAATTTTAATTATTGATACGATACAAAATATACAAAAACTCAAAAAGGAAAGTAAAGATAGGCCAAGATGTAATAGAAACGTGACCATGACATAGGGATTAGACTATAATATTTTCTTAGTCTCACTTAGTTTAATATAGGCTTAAAAGACCCGAGGAACGGTTTTAAAAAACGAGATCAATAAGATCTATCTCGTACACGAACGACATGCTAATTTCGGTTAAAATTTTGGGAGAGAAAAGAGTTAAAAAGGTTAAAAAGGCTTTAATCACCTTCGAATTTAAAAGAAGAAACATTAGCATGGAATCACGATGCTTTGCGGTGATCAAAGAGCTAATTTTAGAACAGCTGTAAGATCCGGCACACATTTATGAAATGAAGGTAGCAAGAGGGAAAAAAGAATGAAAAATCTAATAAATTTTACTAAACTAAGGTACGAAATAACATAAAAAAATGTAATAGTTGCCAATATTTAGCTTTTTGCCGACGAGAAAAGGTGCAGAAAGTACTTCTTAAAGGCGTAAAGGTTTATAAGCTAAACCAAAAAAAAAAAAAAAAAATGAAAAAAAGTGCTTAAGACGCACGAAAAAGATATTAGTAATTTTTATAAAATTTTTGTATAAAAAAGGCATACAAATTTAGATGAAAATTATTCAGGGAGCTAACTGAAAGGAAATTCAAAATAGATAAAAGGTGCGAATCTAAGGGAAGTGTAAGTGACACTAAGTCAGTAATATGTCAAATTCCTGTGTAATTAAAACTATGGATACAAAAAATGTGCAAAATATATATAAATAAGATCTAAGACTCTATCTAAGCCAAATATAAGTTTAAATATACACGTCAAACAATGTATGTAAATTGTATGTGAATTAGAATAATCTGAATATTTTGAATAAAGTATCTGTCTACATGTATTTAAAAAGTAAATAAGAACAATTGCATATACGGATCATATTTCGCGTATTTAATAAAATTCACAATAATAAATTTTTATAAAATAGTTTTTAAGTATATCATTAAAAATAAAATAAATTTTTTTTTATTTCATTAAATAATCATGTATAGTTAAAAAGTTAAAAAGTACTATATATTCATCAAAAAGTAATACAAATTTTTATTAACATATTTAATAAAAATTATTATATATTTAAATCCTTGGATAATAACTAATTTTTTGTCTATTCATTCACTTAGCTTTGTTTTTTACTTCTTATATTATAGAAATATGAACTAGCAAATAAAATCAATGAATAATTAATCCTTTATTACCTTCACGCCTTCAGATTATTACATTTTTTTGTAGAGATAATTGTTACAGCTTTAATATAAATATTTTTAAATTAAAAAAAGCAAAAAGCATTCTTTTGTCTTACTATTAAAGAAGTTCATTTGAAGAAGTTTCGTTTAGATAAAATCCTCGATCACTCGTTGCGCTTTATTTTAAATTATTAAAAATTATTTATAACGTATGTAATCACAAATTGAGAAAACGAGAGAAAAACTAGTATACGAATAAAAAAAAGACTGATCGATAGTTCACTTGCGCATGCTACAACTTTCGTTTTCGCCATTATCATCTATATCTAAATGAGTCCTTATCATACGTCAATTATAATTATTTACATATTATTTGAATATATTATTAAAATACAAATAATTGTAGCAGCTTAAAAATTTTGAAAACAAAAGTTATAAGTTATAAGTAATAAAAGTTCTAAAAACGAACAACTACTGAAAAAATAATTTAATCAATTTGAAAATATTAAGTTAAAAATATATATTTAAATATGATTTTTTTTAATATTACGTAAAATATTTCGAAAAATAATTCGATATTAATACTAATTATAAATTTATACTTATTTTAAAAAATATTTTGTATCTCTAAAAATTTCAATGTAAAATTACCGAATATTGCAATAACAAAAGGTATTATATGCATAGGATAATCTAAACACAATATTTTAAATATGTTAAAATTAATTTATTTTAGTTTCACTCTTGAAAAAAAATATGTAGACAGCTTTATATTTTAATAGATTGTTAACAATATGATATTAATTTTAGAAAATTTTTAAATTTAATTCTATGTCGCTAATTACTATTTATAACAATGATTTTACATTTTTTGTTTAATGAATTAAAATTGTTTAAAAAATTAAATTTAAGGATCTTGATAAGATTTTTTTTAATTGTGTGAAAACAATTAGCAGCTTTTAGGAATTTAAATAACTTAAACCAGATGCTAAATATCCTTTTCAATTTATTACTTCTTATTTCATAATTTGAATAAACTTCAAAATACAAATATTCATTTTAGTGTACTTATAATATGTATATAATAATAATTATGAGATTTTATAAAATCTTATATAAGATTATTGTGCACTTATGATAAAAAAATTGTCAGAACCTGGAAAAGAAATGTAGTGAAAATTGTAGATAAATGAAAGGTAATAGAAAATATGAAGTTTCTGTTGGAGTTAAAATATGTTAACTAACGTGTAAGGAATCTCAAATGTTATTTTATAAGAAGTTTTTTTCAAATTAATATTAATAGCTTATATGTGGATAAAATTAAAAAAAATTTAATTGATGTAATTAAGTAAATGCCAGATAAATGTGATTTAAATAATGCGTATCAGATTATTTTATACATGTATTATTACGTTTTTATTTTAAGGTTCAGATCTATAATTTTAATTTTGAATTTGTAAACAATAATTTAATTATTAACAATAATAAGTTGATATAAATATTTTTAAGAATTATTTTCGTTCTGATTTGTAAGATATGTATAAAATATGGCTATATTTAAAAAGATTTAAAACATAAACTTGCTTCACTCATCTTTGTTCACTAAGCGACTATCATATTTATTATAAATTCACTATTATATATAAGATATTAAAATTAATTTAAAATTGAATAAAAAATATAATTTATCTTGAAGTCTTAGAGTAATTAAAAGTGAACGAAAACGTTATTATTTAAATTTAAATGATTTATTTATTATTTTAACCATTTTATTTAAAAAATTGTATGTATAAATGTATGATTATATTTATCTAATTATTGTATTAAAAAATATATTTTTTACTCAAACCAGTTCTAGAAATATTCTAGAATTTCGAATTTAGTCAATAAAATAAATGGTTTTTATTATGTATTAATTTAATAATATTATAATAATATTATATAGTAATATTAATTAACACATTAAACCAATAAAATATGTATAAAAAATTTGCTCATTATTTATGTATAAATTACAAATAACAATAATTTTTATAAGTTTATCTTTATTATTATATAAAAATCAATTAATATTTTTAAGGTGGAAAAATATATAAAATATTATGTCTTATTTTAAACATTTTGATAAATAATCACTTACGTAAGAAACAATTTAATTAAAAAATTAAATTTAATATTAAAATATTAATTCTAAGAACAAGTTTAGATTTAAGTAAAGGAAAATTTAATACATAAATTTATGTATGAATATTTAGTAATAGTTAAGAAACTAAATAAATAATAATACACATATATAATGTTACATCGAAAAAATACATTTTATATGTTACCTTTTAATGTAACATTAAAAATATGGGAATTGTATGGAAATATTAATTATTGCTACTATTTAACTAGTTTATTATAAAATTTGGAAAAATATTTATATTGGAAAATAAATTGATCTTGAGAAAAGGGAAATTATTTGTTTGTTGTATTAAAGGTATGCATTAATTTTTATTTGTAAGTAATATATATCTAAAAAGAAAAATCTTTAATAATTTATAAATTTTGTAGCGTAAAAAGTTAATATTTAAAATAAATCTATAAAACAAAAGAATTCATTTTTTTATCTATAAAGATTTTAAATATTTATCTAAAAATATAAAATATTATCTATAGATTTAAAAAATAAATCTAGATTAGATATTGACAAATAATGAATTAAGATTCCATTATTTGTAAGAATATATAATGTATATAAATAATTCAAAAGCTCGTTAATGTTCAACCAACTGAATTAGTTTAATAGTTATTGATAGAATACAAAATTTTTTATTTTTTGAACCTTCGTTTTCATATGAAAATTTTGCTGTTTTTCTCTTTTATTAAATTCTATGTATTTTTCTTGTTCTGAAATACTGATTTTTCTAACTATACTTATTCCTTTTTTCTTTGCATTTAATTTTCTTTTAATCTTTTTATTTATTTCTATCTCTTTCATGGCCTCATTCCATGCATATCTCGTACATCTATGACGTCATGATGCTCTCACAGTACAGCAGCAATTGACGTCGCATATGCTGCAGAAACTACTTGTACTATTCTCAAGAACTGGTCGATACATCTTTTCACTTAATATTTTCTGATATTTAGTCTATTTCTATTTATATGATGTTTTTACGCTATTTTCATTATTTCGGATCTCTTGTTTGCATTAATTTTTGCTTTAAGCGCTTAGGAAAAAAACCGAATTTCCTTAATTAATTATAATAATCTAAATATAAAAACAAGATATTAAAACGTACATCCCAAAAATATGAGTAAATTAAATTAGAATTTATTGAACGTATGATAAATAATTTTTTTTTTTATTTATTGCTATGATATATAAAATTCAGTTTTAAAAGGAATTTATTATAATATGTTATATTTATAAAATATAGATTATTTACACTTTTTGTAAAAATAAAGATTCTTATGTGTATTTTTAAAAGTATACGTAGAACTAGCTTACAATGTAAATTTCATAAGTCGTGGTCGTATCATATCAAAATCTCGATGTAATACATAATTTTTATGTTGTATTAAATTAATTTATGAATAATTAAATATAATAAATACACATTAAATTTATTAGAGAATTTTTATATTTTAACTACGGATTACAATATAAAAGTAAGGGATACCCATGTATAATTGAGTAAGACGTATGCCGATAATGTAATTATAAAAATAAATAAATATTTGTAATTTAATTAATGTAAACAAGAAATGAAATTTCTTAAGTCTTTTTTTAACCTAAATTTTGTCATTACATCGATAATTATAAGTATTTATATCTGTTTATAATTATAATATTTATTAAAATATTAAAAATTATATTACAAAGCTTAAATATGTGTCTATACATCTTTTTATAATAAATACTTTATAAACTATCTGTGAATATCTGATATTACTTTCAATTGTATATAAAAAATAGTTATCAACATAATTTATTTATTTTAAGCTTGTAAAGCTGTAAGAAGTTGAATTGTTTTACATATTTTTTTTTATAAAATTATAAAACTAATTTATAATACTAATAGAATAATACGTTATTAAAATATCTATAATATTTTAATTTATATACTGCTCTTTTATATAACATAGTTTTTTTTTAATTTATAATCTTCTTTAATATGAATTAAGAAATTAATAAAAATTGATTTAAACAGTAATAATACGAATAATTTTCGTTATATGAATAACTTTTATAGTAAAAGAATTGTTCATATCAATTATTTAGAATATATCAGGGTAGCTATGTATATCTTTTCTAAAATAATTGCATAATTTAAACAATTTAATTTTTTTATTCTTCTTATAATTAGGATCTTTATCAATCACGCGCTTATTACGCACGCGCAAAAATAAATGCGTCTAAAAAATAGAGTTGAAATTTTATTATAGAATTTGAAACTTATAAACGAAAGAAATTCATACTCAAAAAGAAAAGAGAGATAAGTGAAAGACACGCAGCTTATACATAAAAACATTTAGATGCAAACATATTTAGATAGAATTAAATATACAGAAACAGCAATGACGTCACAGGGTGGGGTCTTGGTAAATGACTTTCTTTTCTTTTTTCCAGTATGTTTTTCCTTTCTTTTATTATTATTGATATTATTTCTCTTTTTTTTCAAATTGTAAAGGAAAATATTGAGTTTCTTATTTATCAAAAATCTTACATTATCTAAATATTTTATAATTTATATTTGTACGGTAAGTCGTTTATATATTAATTAATGATTATTCATTTTTAAAATAACAACAAGAATCATATACAAAAGCATGTCTGATTTTTATCTGAAAATAAGGATCTTTTTTATGTAAAACGAATAAAGAAATTTTTAATGAAAGGATGTACTCGAACAAGATCGAAAATAATTGTAATTAAAATTTAGAAGTAAAAAATTGAAGTAAGTAATGTAAATTTTATTATTGAAGTCTCCATTTTTAAATAATTTATGTTTTATGTATCATGTGAAATAAAATTTTATAATGTTTTAAAAAATCTATACTCAATTCCTTAGATTTATTAAACTTTCTATATCTTCCTATTTCTTTGAATTTATAATTTCAAATTTTTATTTTGATAAATGTTTTTTAGCAAAGATTTATAATATTTTATTTAGAAATACTAAACCTGTAATTAAATTTTTATTCAATACATTCTATAAATATTAAATAGTTGAATGCCACTAATATTTAACAGAAAAATGTACGTACTAATAAAATAATTTTGAATTTAATATTATATTTAATTTTTTTTTTAATAAATTAAAAAAATTTTTTTTAACGTTTTTCATCTGTAATATTTTTTTGCTAAATAATTATGCTGATAATTGCAAGGTTTATTAAAAAAATTTGAAATTATGTTTAATTTTATTTATAGAATTATTTACTAAATATTTAATTTAAATAAAAAAAAGCGATTTAAATTTTTTTGTAAGTAATAAATATGTTTATATCAAGTCATCTTAAAAAAATTAATTATTATTCGCGTAACATTATTAAATTGATTTTTACACAATAAAGTAATGATTCAAGTTGAAGTTATATATTTCGAATGTATTAGTATCATTTGACAATAAATGAGCTTTTAAATCGTTAAATTATTTATATTTTTCAATTATATAACCTAAACATGTTCATAATAAAAAATCAAATATTAAATTTTTTTATTCATAGCTAGTTACATTGTTTGTTACTATTGTAATTTCTCAAATTTAATAAAAATTTAAACGATAAATAATGTTTGAAAAATTATATCAATTATATCAATTTAATTCATTATCAATCTATATACATAAGAATTTTTAGAATTAATGTTATAATGATTTATATTTTATCATCTAAACATTGATCAATAACTAAAATTTCAACATGTTTCAAATATTATTCTTTTTTATTATTTATTTTATGTATTTTTTATTTCTCTCGATTATGACTTGTAATTAAAAGCATTCTTAAAATATTTTGATTAAAACTATTTTACTATAAATGATAAATTGTTTTTAAACTAATAATAATACTGTTTATTGTTTGAAATTTTAGTAATTTTATAGTGGTAGTTTTATTTTAACAAAAAAGTATTCTGATAGTTTACCATATTATACTATACTACTAATTTAATTACATAGAGAAATTTTCGACTGTCAAAGAGTATGTTAAAATTTCCTTTTGAGTTCTATACAAACTAATAACTTGTATAATATATTTGTAATAATTAATAACTTTATTACCATTGATTTTAGGATCATTTATTTATATAAGTACAGGTTAAATCTAATATATGTAAATATTTCTATTTAATAACTCTTAGCAATTTTTGAATATTCTGTAACGATGTTTTCTTGAAACATTTTTTTTTTACAATTATAAATAATATTGCTGCATTATATAATAATTTAGTAAAATAAAAACTTGACTTTTAAGTGCATTTATTCATTCTTTCTCTTTGTCTCTCTCTCTCGCTCTCACTTTCTTTCTTTACCTTTTGCACACCTTTATTTCTTTTCATATTTTCTTATTCTTTTAATTATTTAATCATATAAAATAAATTAAAATATTTTTTAATTTTAGCAGTTTTTTATTTATTTAGTAATGCTTAAATAATCAAGATATAATATGTTAATAAAATTTGATTTCTATTTCAATGATGTTTAAAAATGTTAATCTATTAATGTTCTATGATGATTTGTTCCTATTACAAAATTTACTAATAATTTAATTTTTCTTAGTGGGCTCGGCCTATTTTAAGGTACATAGCAGGCATGGTGGTCTTCTGTCTTAACCCAAATTTCGAAAAGTGTTCATAAGGCACTTATCTTGGTTGACCGCGCGATATTTCTCCCGAGCAACAGCTTAGCTGGGTATTGCCCTGTAGCATCATTAAGGAACTTCTGGGTGATGAAAATTTTTTCGGGGATTACATTATCCTAGTGCCTTTTGCCTGTCTACTAACGTAAGTTCAAGTGCAGACTCTGCTTGTAGTACTGGTTCCTTTACTCAATTGGGTCCTTATAGAAGTCGTACAGTGCGGTCATCCATGAAAAGTTCTTTACACTCCCTGAAATCAGAATTGTGGTCTCGCCGATCTGCGTCGTATCAGCGCCTTCTCGCCAACTTGCAACCCCGCCGTGGACACCTCTTAGGCGGTAGGGTGAGTATGAATCAGGATCTTACTTAAAAATTAGGTCTGTAGAGTGAGAAAGAATGCCTAGTAATTAGTTGTCACTGTCGAAGATGTATTTCACGTTAAATGCAAAATCACGGAGAAGCATCGCTTAGAGGAGCAGCTTACTGCGTTCTACCTGAAGTCATTTTAGAACAATGTTGACAATACTTCTTAAAGGTCCATTAACCACCAAGCGTTCCGTTTTCTCTATTCTGCTTATTGAAATAGTATTTCTTGTTCCATTCCAAGTTTCGCCGACACGTATGATATTATGTCTTGCCCCGGGTCCATATAGAGAGTCATGATAGAGCTATGTAACCATGACGATACTGTAGACGTCCGTTTGCAATATGAAGACGTGGGTGAGGTTCAGATAGCGCAACTCTAAGGCTCCCGGAACAAATTCTTTAATCCCTGAAAGATTCATTCTGGATTTTGGCTTCAGACCCAAGCCTTCTTGCCTAGGACCTCTAGGAACGGTAAACTGTGGCATCAACATTAGGTACGTATTTTCACAGTGACAAACAGATGCCAAAAAACGCTTTAAATTTCCTCTTTGTACAGGTAATAGGATTGATTTTATTGTGATTTGACAATTATGAAACATATTTTAATATTATTTTTTTTCGTGCATTATTTTATGAATAAATAGTAGTGTGGAATCTGTAGCAAGTATCAATGCATTCTAGCATTCTTTATAACTTGCAGTAATTAAAAATATAATAATGATTATGCATACCAAAGGTTTGAATATACTTAATGAATAGTTAATAAAATCATCGATAAACTACATATTAAATTACATATATCATGGTATGCGTTTGCTCATCAATCACGAGACTTCTACTTGCATCTTTGTTGCAATATTTCGGAATTACTCGTATGGAAACAGCGCACCCTAGAACATGATATACCTTCTTTAAAAAATTCTTGAAATAATATACGTAAAAATAATTGCAGAGATAATTTCAACTGAAAACAGTTGGAAACAAATTTTATCTAAAAATTTATTATTGGTTACAAAGTTGCAATTGTAAACTGCGTGTGGACTTTAAGGGTTTTATTTTAAATAATATTCTTCAATTTTTTGTTTCTTAGAAATTCGTTTAAAAAAAGTTAGTTGAACAGTAGAGAGTAAGTAGTAATCTATTCTATATAAAACGCAATGTATGTCGAATATAATATTTAGCTGATTAGTCTCGAAATCGAGAAAATGATATTTGGGTAAGTGTGACAATGTGTCGTTTTTATAATATTTTTACGTTTTCAAATGCCGTCGTGTTATTTGAGAAAGTGCAGAGTGCACGAATGGCATGTATGCATGTAATTACATTACACAATTTATACTGTAAATATGATACACTATAAAGGATAATTCAGATATGAGATAAATTATTAAAAACGAAAATAAAAATAAATATACATAGACAATAAATATAGCAGCTGTAAAAAATCTCGATGATAAGAAAAGTTTGTATATTCCACTAATGTATTAGTATTTCTTGAAAAAAATTGTAGATTCCTACTGATTCTCTTTTTATTTTTTGTTAAAGTGAAATTAGAATATATGATAATACGTAAAGTATAAATGATCATATAAAGTTTATATGTCAATGGAATGAAATAAAAGACAGAATAAAAATTTTTTCTTAAAAAAATGGTCTATTTAATATTTCGGTAAAGATTAAAAATTTTTCTAGAACCTTATAAGGATGAAAATTAATAAATTTAAATAATGATAAAGGAGACTGCAAGTACAAAGAAGATTTAGAAACAATAAGGCAGAAGAAAGAAGGTTGTGGGGATTAGTACTAGAATATGAAAATTATTCAAAGATGATAATGAAGAAAAAAATGTCTAAAAAATAGAGGTGTATATAAATAAAGATTAAAAATTTTTAATAATAAAAGGAAAATAGAAGGGAATTAGCATAATCTCTAAATTGTTAAGGAATTAGAGAGGAAAGTGCTAGTATGAAAAAACAAAAGAATAGGAGAAGATATAACTTGAGTTTTTAGGGAAAAAAAGAGAGTTATTTCGTACAGAAAAATAGGGGGAAACAAATAGGATTTTGAAAAAAGAGAAAATTAAAATAGTTTTTTGAAAATGGCAGAATTAACAAAAATAGAAAGATAAACATAGGATTCCATACAGAGATTAGATATAATAGAAATAACTAAAACGTATTCGGAGGAGGAAAAAATAAGTATTGTAAAAGTAAGTAAATAAGCTATTACTTGACACTCAGTAATGCAATAAAAGAAAAGAAAAAAGTGCAGAAGGATAGGTAATATTAACAGTAGAAATTGTAAGGAAATAATAGCAAAAGAGACTGTGAGAGAATCGAAAGAACCGATCACATAAAAAATTAAAATGTAAGGGAGAGACTCAAATATAGTGGTAATATATACGAGGAAGAAAACAAGGGCAAACTAGGAAAAGTTTAACATAATGTGAGAATAAAATAAGAGAAATGAAATTTTAATTAGAGGAAATGTTATTGGGATGACAGGGGAAGAAAGAGGTGGGTAAACATATGGAGAAATGAGAAAGAATATACAAACAAAATATAATAAATGAGAGGTTTAAAAATAAAAAGGGAGAAAGATTATTGTAATTATTTAGAGAAAGAGGGTTATGTATTTTAAATAGGAAATGTAAAAAAGAAGATAGTAAGTTTACGTTCAATTTGCAAAGTTGGTGAATCAAGAGACTTTCAATTGTGAACGAAGAAGCGAAACAAAGTATCGAGAGAATGATAGTCATGGAAAAGATAGATTCTGAACATCAACGAATAGTTATAGAATTGTGAGAAGAGTTCGAAGAAAATGAAGATTTGAAAAAATAGAGAACTATATTCTGGAAAAAATAATAGAAAATATATAAGGAAAATATAAAATAAGTTATAAAAATAAAATTTTTATTGGAACTGAAGAAGAAACTAAAATTTGATTAAAATAAAAGAAACATTCAAAAATGGTAATAAAAGAGAGGCATGATGAGAAAAAAGTGTTAGGAATACAAAAACAAAAAAAATGAAAGTGTATAGAAGATGGAAGAATAAAAATAGAGAAGAGGACAGGAAACTATACATTGAAAAATGGAAAAAGTACAGTAAACTATTAAAATAAAGAAAGAAAAGAAAAAAAAGGAAATGAGTGTAAGCAAAAAGAAATAAGTTGGTCATGATGTACGCGGAAATAGAAATTTGAAAGTGTTGATACGTTGGTGGATCAGGTGGAAAAATAAAGTAAGACACCAGAAGCAATTATAAACAAAAGTAAGATCTAAATATAAGAAGGAATATAAAAGCATAAAAGAAAAAATGTGTCTATGAAAAAAAGATGGAGATAGCGCAACATTTAGAATGAAAATGTTATGACGATTTAGGATAGTTCATGAGACAAGAGGGAGCAATCAATGGTTGATGGAAGAAGAAAAATGTGTAATTTGTGTAAAGAAGAGAAAGAATCAATGAGATACATCATGGAAGAGTACATTGCAATAGAGTTTATGTATATAGCAGATGAGAAAATAGTATAAAAGAGAATAAAAAAGATATAAGTTTAATGTATAAAATACACTTGAAGAGAAAGAGGGGAAGAAAAAAGATAGATGAACGTGAAATGAAAACTACGTGCAAGCTAAATTTATTTGAACATTAAATGTTAAATCATAGTTCAACAAGTGAATTATTATAATATTAAGGGTAAATATTTTATATACAGTAAAAATTTACGTTTTTATAAGAAAATTATTCCCAAAGTATTAACTATAAGAAAATTGATAATAGTTAAATGTAAATAGTACAAAATTTGTACATGCGTAGATTGGAAAGTTAAAATAGATATATAAATGATGATATGAAAAACAAATTTATAAATGAATATTGTGATGAATCATAATAGCATAATATATCGCTCAATAAATTAGCTAAGTAATTACCTAAAATGACTATATGAAAGTTATAGGATTCACTGTGATTTTTTAAACAGATATATTATTTCTTAAATCAAATGTAACTTGCGCCCAGTTGCCACAAATAAAGCGGTAAACAGCTTTTGTTTCTCCTCACAATTGTTGCCTCGACGAGTATACGAAAAAAGGCCGAAGTCAATTGCTAGAAATTGATGTTTTTCGATTGTTTAACATGGAACTTTCTTTCCGTATACATGTCACCTAAACGTCATGAAATATAATCCACCGTCAATTGGAGGCAGCTTGATGTGCGCAGATTAGCAAACACGGGATTGTTTTTTTCACACGTATTTTTTTAGACATCACGGATAATAATCTAGTGCCGGGTAGATAATTTCGAGCCTTGTTAATCACTCGGAGCCAATGAAAAGTCACTAGGAACATATGATAAATAACAGAAGATACAGCTTCCGCTCACGGTCCATCTGACAAATAAGACTTGAAAATCCAACGATCGTTCATGAAGAAGAATTCGGTATGCCATATTCTTTATCCCTTAGTAATTAACGTTTCCATCAAATTATATTAAAATTTTAATATAATGCTCTCAGATTTTAGTGTAATATAACATTTAAAGCATACGTAAATGAATATAAATTCCATACATAATTTTTTTTTATTTACTACCTGATTACACGATTGTCCAAGAATAGTACATTTTATTTGTATTTCCATTACCATTAAAACCAATAACTTCTTAGAACTGTATTTAGAAAATTTATACATTAGCATGTTTAATTTTTTTTTTCAAACAATTTATAACTTTTTGATTACATGTTAAAAAATTAGCATAAAAACAAAAATTCTGTATAATATTCAACTTTTGGAATTATATCAACCAGATTTAATAAACACATTTAAAATTATTTTATTATATTTATGTTTATGAATGAGTTAAGAAAAGTTGTCTATTTAATCGTTTTTGTTTATATAGTTTTTATAATATTAATTTAAAAAAATATCTGCGATTTATAATTGCAGTAATAGTTTATCTTAAAGTTTATAATTAAATTATTTAACGATAAATAACTTTATGATTAAAATTTTTTAAATTATAACTGAATAATAATAAATAAAATATTTTACATAGATCATTTTTTCAGATTAGCGTTAGAATAAAAAAATATTGTATAACACATTTTTTCCCCTTCTTTGTTAGACTGCGTTATCTGATAAAAGACTAAAATCTAAAAAAATCCTTTAATTTATTTTTACTAATCCTTTAGCAATCCTTTAAGTAATATTACTTAAATATTTTACTATTTTACTATTACTTTTTTGCCCAATCACCAAAGTTTAATAATAATAATATCTCAGTATATACTTGCTCTCGATAAATATTGTAAATTTGTACAATGTGTTATATATATTTTATTTTTATTAATTTTTAGTTTTAGTGATTAATAATTATGATATTTCATCAAAAATTGAAATTATTTATTTAATTTATCAATTCCATTTATTTATCGAATTAAAAATTGAATCAATAATTCTTATTGATCAAGACTAAGAGAATAATATTTTTATTTGGTATAAAAAAAATTTACAATTCTTTCATAAAGTTCTCGTGTTTTGTTACAGTTTAATTCTAAACAATAAACTTTTTTCTTTAAATTTCTTTTAAATTGATAATGTATTTATAATATATAATAAGTATATAAATATTAATTTATTATTGATTGAATTCTGAAAGCATCATGTAATATAATAAAAATTGAATGTAAGAAAATCCTATGTCTATATATTCTTATTTTCGTATGATTACCATCTAATTTATAAAGTTTTCAGGTATTGAAAGATTTTTTGCCTTTTGTGATACATTAATGTGATACATTAATATTTAAATTTTGTAAAAACTATAAACATTTAAAAATTAAATATTTAAAAGATATAATTTAAAATTTTACGAATTTACATAATTAATCTCTTTTACTATACTACAAAAATGTGCTTTCATCTAATATAAATATATTTATATCTGCAAAATTTAGAACTGCTCAATCTAGATTTTTAAAAATCACCCATAATTTCAACCTAAATATAAAACGAATATTGAAATCAAATTATAAATTATAATAGCAGAATAAAAATGTCAAAAATACTCATTAGTTTATTCCTGCAGCTTATTATTTTATAATTTTTTGCTTATTATAAAATATATTATTATAAAATAGTAAGCTTCATTTATTATTTAAAATTTCTGCACTTCGCAATATATAGTAATATAAAGCTTAGGTTTTAACTATGACAAATTTTTTTTTATAAAAAAATTGAACCATATGTTTAATATATTAAAACAATATTTAATAAAAAAAATTTGAAAAGTTTTTTTCCGTATATAGTTACATCATGTTGAATATTATTTAATTTCCGTGATAGAAAATAAAGAAAGCAGTTTTACATTTACAGATCAATTGAAAAAAATCCTGTAAAGAAATTATAAATTTTGTTGAAAAGAAAAAAATTTTGATTATGTAGTTTTGAAAATTAGTAACTTATAAATGCTTTACAGAAAATGACATTTTAAAAGACTTTTTTAATAGTAATGAAAGACACATATTACATATTTTTGCAAATTTATTTATGGCAATTTAAATTTTTATTCGAAATTCCGTGAGATAAAATACAGAAAATAAATTAAAGTTTTGTTTGAAAGTGCCTTTATTATTTTATTTTCAATAATGTATTGATAATGTATCAAAATACACACAGTCACAATATATATATATATAGGAAATAATCGAATAATACATATTTTTTATATTTTAGGCAAATATTCAATATTTAAAAGATATAATGAATTAAATAGATAGTAAAAATATTATTAGATAATAATTATTATATGAGAATAAATACAACTTATATTATTAAATTTAATAAATATAAGTATTCAAATTATATGCAAATATACTTATGTACAGACTAAGAACTTTAACTAAAATAATTTATACATGTTTCAGTATAAAATAGACAAAAAATATATAGAATGTATATCAATTTATTTATTTAAATTTTTAAAGTCCATTTTTCATATAATATACACATGTTTAGTTATAATTAATTTTCAAATAATTATATTTAATTGTTACATAATTCATTACATGTGCACTATATGATGTAACAATATTATTAATTAAAACGTTAATAATTAAAATTTTGGTTAATAGAAAATTAATTGAATGATGAACTACATTTAATAATTTTAATAACATATTTTTACTTGTACCAGTGAAAAAACTAGTAAGCTCTACAATTCAGGATAATTAATCAATTAATTAATTAAATTCAATTTACTTATTTCATTTTTAACACTATATACTTTTTTTACATTTGATCTTTCTTAAATATGATAATTGTAAAATGTTGTTTTTTTATAATTTATCACTAGAATATCATCACTGATGAAATTATGTTTAAATATAATTTCCATATATTTTTTATATAACTGTAAATGGACTAAAAAGATAAATTACAATTGCTAAAATTTTTATTTAATAAGCGAAGTTTTTTTAGTATGTTTATTTATAAAATATCCCATTATTTAACTTGATTGTTCACATTTACTCAGATGTTACTGTTTCTGATTTTTTTTTTAGATTGATTTGCGTATTTCATTTTTTTAATATATCAGATTTAATAATTGTAAAATATATTATTAGCAATCATTCCACAAAACGAACTTTTTTATTAATATCAAATTAATATACAAATTTCATATGATAACAGTTATTAAAAGATTTACACTAATTTTCTTTGATCCAAACTATTTATTAAAATGTTATTAAATAAGATAATGCGTGATACATCTTTAAATCATGCAACATACACGTGATCTTTTATGTTATAAATTAATCAAAAATATATCATATCTTAATAAAATACCGAATCTTTTTACTTACATGTTTCAAAACTACAAAGAATGAAATAAAAAACACAATTTTTTTAAATACAATATTTTATTTTCATATTAAATTAAAAATTAAAAAAACATATTAAATTATAAATTACAAAAAATTTGGATATATAAAAATTATAACATTATTTTACACATTATAGATTTTATCAATAAATAAAAGTCTGAATTTATGAACAATATAGTTAAAAGGAAAAAAAATTCAATGTAAATATTTTACAAAAGACAGAATTAAACAAAGTTTATAAAAATTTTAGTTTTAATTCATCTTGATTAGATATTTTTCTAAATTTACTTTTTCTGAAAAAGAATTAATTATTGTATTTCTTGAAAGTTAGAACAAAAATTATCGTTTAATAAATTAAAATTATTACGTGCAATTAACAGTAATATTTTATGAATTTTATTAGTTTTATATGCGTTTTATAAGTAATGAGAGTAAGAATATACGCTTTACATTTATGAGTACATAATAATATATTGATATTTTGAAATTTCAAAAATATAACAATTCATAATTTTACTACAATGTTCTTGAAATTTTTGCTTAAAAATTTATATTGATATCACATAAAATTAAATTAGAAAGATATGTATAAAATTTGATTCTAAATATTAAAAATGTTTTGTTAATTTATTTTTCTATAGATTAATTTTTATTTATATTCGTTTATTTTAATGGAATAAATTTGCACTTTTGGTAATTATAAATTTTATCTCCCATGACAAAAAGAACGAAAAAAGATGAATTCCAGACTTTTCAGTGATTTTTATTTGTTGAAATATGAAATTAAATAGTAATTAGTATTTTATATTGATAAAATTGAAAAATGGCAAGATATTCAAAAATAAATTTTTATATCCTTTAAGTATTTAAAGGTATTTAACTCCCTATTTTTTTAATTATCCAAACAAAAAGAACGTTCATTGAAATCTAGTTTTTAAAGTATCTTTATGTCAAGTGTAATAATGTCAAAATTAATACAAGTTTAATATTAAATGATTTTTAATAGGCTTGTTCAACAAAAATTAAATTGAACAGGGAATAAACTTTATTACCATAATAATAATAATAACAATAACAACAACAACAACAACAACAATAACAATAACAATAATAATAATAATAATAATAATAACAACAACAACAACAACAATAATAATAATAATAAAACAGCTATAAATTAAATAAAAGAAATTTTTAATCTTTCAAAATATTAATGCTTGTCATAGTATAATTATTAATCTCAGCATTTGTGTAATATATATATCTATATATCTATATATATTATATATATATTAAGTACATTTCTTTAAAATATTATTCAGCAATTTAGCTGATTAAAAAAAAGACAAAAAATAAAGAAGAAATAAATAAAGGTGAAGTTTTTTAAATATAATAAAAAAAAAATTTTTCAATAGTTTAATGGAATTTTTTGAATACAAAATATTTCATATAATGTAATTATTATAGTATAACTAATACATTTTAAACGCGAATATAATTTCATTTAAATGATGTATAAAAAGTAATGTAATTTACAGCGAAAGTTTTCGGAAAACAGGTAAATTCATTTTTTCCATGCACAAAAGCTGATCATACCTTGATATAAATTTATTTATTGTCTGTATTCATTCTTTTATGAAGTAATTATATTAATTAATTTAAAAATTTTCGTTCTCATATTTTTCTGTATATTTAGTATTGATTTATTGCTATTTATTAGTCATTATAAATTGATACAATGAAAACATTCATTCAAATATTCATCACTCTTATTAATAGAAACATTATGAAAATAAATATGTATAGAGATAAAATAAAATATAAAAACAAAAAATGAAATGGAAGTAAAATATAAAATAATTAAAAATAAATCCTTTGTATTCTTTCTCACAGCTAAATGTGATGAAATGGACTGTTGGATCTGTAGAGTGATCAGACAAAGGACGACAGCTGCGAGACTACATATGAGCGACCCCATAATGACGCCTGCGCCCATGCTATCCTACCTATCTCACTCTTTCTGTTTTCTCTTGCGTCTTGGCATCAGCACCGTCAGAAAATTCACAAGTACGATAGTCAGTCGTGAGACTTGTAGCAAAAAGGACGCACGTGTGAGAGGTGCTCTCCACCTATTTCCCGTTGTCCATTCCTATTTTTCCTTTGTTTTATTATATATAGACGGCGACAAAAATACGAATCAAGGATCAAGATTAATGACCCAAAGTGCATTCATAATTTTTAGTTCATGATAACGAGTGTTCGTGCGTGCCTTAAACCGTCCGAGCATTAAAGACGTTCAATAAAATACGCACGTGAAATGAGGTTTTCTATATAAAGAGAAACATTTGATTGAATTTAACAAAAGTGAATATTTAGAAATTTTTTGTTAATACATTAAGTATATTAATTTTTTCAATTAAAAGGAGACGTATATAATTAATTATAGTAAGTTAGTGCGTATATAAAAAATGAGTTTTATTTTACCTCTTGTAAAAGTAAGTGCGTTAGTATTACAATTTATAGCTGTTCGCTAAAAGGCAGATCAAGAATAAAAAATGAAAACGTTTCAGAGACAAACATGAAGCAATATTTCTCATTTCAACTAGTTTGATTTAATCGTGCTTTGTTGAAGAAAAATAGGTGCATAATAGAAAAGAAGAAATAAGAAAATTTTTAGAAAATTTCATTATTGCTTGTTTTAAAATAAATATATTCATGTGCATCGAAATAATATAGATTCGTTTTTATGAGTGTGTATATACATTTATATTTTTACAAAAACAAAAAATTACTTTGTAGGTAAATTTACTATTTTAGGAAAGAATTGCTATTATGCAACGATTTCCTAGTAGGTTTGAGTGCAATAAAGAAAGGCAATGAATATTTAATTGTGGCATGATAATAATTTCTGGTGACTTTATCAATTAATATTAAAAACAAATTTTTTTATTTTCTTATATGAGTTCTTTTGTACATAAAAAACTGCATTAATAGAGAACTTAAAAGAAATTAAAAAAAAAACAAGAGAAAACGTATAAATTATTATTTTCCTTAACATTGTAATAAAAGAAATATGATTCTGTATTTAGACTAAACATCAGTATCCTTATTATAATGCCTTCTCTAGTCACTATGAAGCAGTCATTTGATAATCAAATCCGTAATACTTAGATATAAATAAAATTACTTCATTCACTTCCAATCGAAATTATTTATAACGATTCGATAACTCTAAAAATTATAGTTACTTTAGTATCAGATCAATCACATTCTATATGTAACTGTTAAAGACCTAAAGATGAGTTATTTATAAAATTTTATCAAAGGTTGATATGGTTACAGTATTTTTTAATGATTTAATCAGAAGAATACAAACTATAGATTTCAGACATATTTGAAATCAATTGAAGTTAAACCTCTATTGAAATTCGACAATCGTAATATACATTCAAAAGAAATAAACAATATCTGTAATATTAATAGTGAGTTATAATTGTGGCAGTTTTGTATTTATCTACATACTTATTCTATAGATTTTTAGAATCAATCAAATTACATGTGCATTTACAAAAATCGAGAGGATATAAAAACCAAGTGATTTATTATACAATATTAGAAGGTACTAGCTTTTAATACATCAGTGCCGCATTTAAATGTCTGATTGATTCGTGTATTCTGAATAAAGAAACTAATAACTATGAAGTAAATTATGTAAAAATACGAAATTTTGAATACAAAATAAAATTAATAACACAAATGAGTAACTTCTTAAATAAATAGAAAATTATAAAAAATACTCTATAATATATTAGATGTTAAGATTACAAATATCAAAGTCTTATTATTCTTTAAAAATAAAATAAGAAACAGAAATGACAATGTCGTTTACAATCTAGCTAGTTTTATCACATATAAACTATAATAATGTATAAAGAAGGCTTTTGGAAAAGGGACCAATTTAATTTTTTTCGTATATACGAAGTGATTGTATCACTATTGATATGAATCTTTATACTTTTTTTAGTCTTAAACAATATATTTGAGAGAAGAAGATAGAAAGCGAGAAAATATCAATTATAATGTTACATAAATATTGAAAAATCAAAATACATAAATTAAATAAACTTAGAATTGAAAGAGTAAGAGAATAAATTTATTAACTATTTTACAAACATCTTTTCAACTACTAGACCTAATACTGTTATTATCACTTTTGAACAAGATTAATACTTGCCTTTGTAATTTCTCAGTTGAAGTAATTACTAAATTAAAAAAAAAAGATTTTCTGAATATACTTTGAATAAAAAGATACAATAAGTACAACAAATTAGAAGAAAGAATAATTTCTTTTAATGTGTCAGTTGTATTGAGCAATATTGCGATATTGATCGTCTAACAGGTTTAATTTAATGAATATGATCGAAACAAAAAATTGAGGAGTCATAAATCTTCAGATAATAAACGATTCTGAAAATAATAATAATAAAAATAATACAATAAAATCTTAAAAAAGTAAAGTAAAATACTATAAATTTTTTTTAATACACAAAAATATCTGAATATTAACAAGACAGTCTATTTTATTAAGAAAGCATGAAAAAGTTGTAAAATCATCAGGCGATGATATCTTTGTTGATCTCGAGATGCAAATTATTAAGAAAATTACTATTGATTCAGCTTATATTCCTCTCAGTACAGATTATACATCCAACAGTGACTACGAGCTCAAGAGAGTGCCGTTCTTGTCAGGTTTCACAGTCATCAAAAATATTACATACATCAGGACACACAATATAGCAACTGCTGCATCAGCAGTCTGCTGCACAGATAATTTCTGGTACGAGGCCACAACTCACAATGAACATCGTCGATTCCGGTAGTCCTAGTAAGGCGAGCGACATCGTGAATAATAACATGAACACGTGGGACGTTGCTCGCGCAATCACTAATAAAGTAGCTGTTTCTTCGACTTCACTTTCGACAGCAGCATCCACTTTACTCTTATCGTATGCATCGTTATCATTATCTTCATCCTCATCATCTTTATCAATACCAAAAAAAAAGGAAATTGATCGTGAAGACCATAAATTTCATGAATCAATAATTAACTTGTCTACCGAAGACGTAAGCGTAGTACTTTGTACTTCCAATTGTAGTTGCAGTGGATTTTGTACAGAATCTTCGCATAAAATTGAAGTAGAACCTAAAAATAAGGAAATCGAAGTAGTGAACAAAATGAGAGTAGACAGAAGTGAAATTTTAGAACAAGATAAAACATTGTTCCAAGAGAGTTATAATATGATTGAAGTAGATGCTGAACAACTTCTTTTCGAGTACGGAGCCAGGACTGGTATTGAATCATCGTTTAATGGTTCTTTCAATCATACTTTCGATTGGAATAGTAGTCTTTATAATGATACTATAGAGGGTCTTTATCCTTCTGGATATGGCTTACCACACATAATCGTAGCTTCAATAGTGGTTACCGTATTAATGATAGTTATTGTTATCGGAAATATGTTAGTAATTATCGCTATTGCCACAGAGAAAGCACTAAAAAATATACAAAATTGGTTTATAGCTAGTTTAGCAGTAGCAGACTTTTTTCTAGGTTTGGTGATAATGCCTTTTTCGTTAGCTAATGAAATCATGGGTTACTGGATTTTTGGTTATTGGTGGTGTGACATACATTCAGCAATGGATGTTTTGTTGTGTACGGCTAGTATTATGAACCTATGTCTGATAAGCTTGGATAGATTTTGGAGTATAACACAGGCAGTAGAATATTTAAAAAAAAGAACACCTGCTAGAGCAGCACTTATGATTGCTATGGTATGGGTGTTGTCAGCAGTTATCTGTATACCTCCACTATTGGGTTGGAAAAGAGCAGCTCCTGAAGAGGAATATCCAAAATGCAAGGTAAGTAGTAAAAGATTTCTGAATTCGTTTTTTGTTTTTTAATCATTATATTTTATTTTCTAAAAGTAAATTAATTATTTTATCTAAAAATCTATAAATTATTTCAAATAGTTATTATTGTTTTTATTAATAATTATAGTTATTATAATTATGTCAAACACTTCTCTTATTTACAGATCTATCGAATATTATCGTAGGTAGGAATTTAGTAAACAATTTCAGTTGTTAGTATAAATTAAAATTTCTTATAGGATTTTCTTCTTAAATATATTAAATATTATTAATTTTATTAATTATGCATTAATGTTAAAAAATCAATTTATTCCTTAAATTATTAGAAAATTTTAAAATAATAATATTTAGTAAGAGCTCATAGAAAATAAATATTTAATAACTAACTTTAAAAGATGTCTACTTTTACCTTGTTTTTGTAAATACATTTGCGTATAGTACTTCTTTCATGATAATATATTTTTAAAAATCAGTTCCATCTTTTATTAATAAAGATGAAATTTCGATACAAAATGCGTATAAAAAATAGAAATATCTTTTTACGCTTCATAAGATTATTCTTCCTACAATTTTTTTTTACTCCTTATGGATAAGAATATTGTGTTTTCTGATATAGCTTTTATCATCTCTCGTAAAATACGATAAACGAAGCATATATATTTCTTCACTGATATATTATAAAATTTTTCTGTAGTTTATATATTGTTTTATATTATCTTTTCAGGAAGAATCTTGTGAAAGAAAATAATTACTTTCAAATAAGACTGTAATATATTTTGTAATTCTTAAGTATTATTCAGTAACATAGTAATTTCAGTAACATAATCTTTTCTTATTTTGATATTGTAATTCTTATTTCTTTCGTGATTCCAATAACTGATTTTAAATCATTATTCTTTATATAGAAAATGCTTACATGATCATGATACAAATATATAAATATTTTGTACCGTAAAAGAAAAATTTTAAGTATTTTTGAAACCTATAGATCAAATATTAAGAAATTTCAATCTAATTAAATTATATTATTATCAGTCATACTTTCATTATTATATCAATTTTAAATTAATTTATTTCACAAATAAATTACAGAAATTTTTGTACTTGAAAGTCAATTTTCGATCATGAAACGAAGAAATTTATACTAATTATTGTAGATAGTTATGTATGCTTTATTTAAGTGGCTTTTAATGACGGAAATTGTTGTTCGTCAGATCATATAACATCATTTTTTAATCTTTCTAATTTTAATTCTTTACAATCTTTAATTGTGTTACAAATATTACAAAAAAGAAACTTAAAATTTCATAGTAATTAAATAAATAAGTATTATAGTAGAAAGCACTCTGATAATGATTTAAATATTGAGAAACTAAAACTTCTTCATTTTTATAGAAAATAATATCATTGAATAATTTTCAATCAAAAGTTCTTCGTGCTTTTGATGGATATATCTATGTAACAATAGTAATAATTTTGTAATTTCTTGATAGGTAACACATGAAAAAAATATTCTAAAGTATATATAAAGTGTATAAAATATATTTAGCTACTATTAACTCAATTATATTCTCATATTTAGTCTATCTAAAATTTCTAATATTAACCTTTGTAAGAGTTATTAATATTTTTAATTACATTAGCATCCTATTGCTTATTTAGAAGATTATATGTCTTCAGATATTGTTTTATGAACAAGTGAATAAGAAACGTAATTGTATCAGTATCAAAGGCAAAAATTGACTTCACATATATCTTAGAGAACGTCCATTTTTGGATTCTGACTTTTAGAAAATTGGTAGTATAGACTTTTCCAGTTCGATAGTGTTAATTTAACGTATTATAATTTATATTTCGCTAGATTATTACGAGAACCATTATATTCAGTAATTACGGTAACAAAGCAAGTATAGTAATTTATTCTTAAAGAAACTTTATTCCATTGGTAATATTTAAATTTTCCCGTATAATATTAAAGTAAGAAACTTATATAGAAAAATATTTTTTGAGTTTATCAAATGTTATTTTTTTTAATCTTAAATATAAATTATATAACGCATTAAAAATAAAAAGTTATATTTTTTAGATTATATAATAAACTACAAATATAGTCTATAAATTCTTTAAAATATTAAGCAAATGAAACATATTTTATTAAATGTTGACAATTTTTAGTAAGTTCATTTGTTCAAATATTAGCTAAGATAAGGAATATCACACTATGAGTAATATAATGTATGTTAAATTAGTTTTGTATGTAAAATGTTTATAAAACTATATTTAATAATTTAAAATTTGATATATTTCATTTTTCGTTTCTGTGAATTGCAGCTTCTAGGCACATGCATTTGTATAACAATCGATGATTAATCTGTTTTTACATGTTTGAGTCTTTGAATTATTGCAAAAATTCATTTGTAAGTTTATGTACATTTGTATATGTATAGTTACGTAATTTTTAGGCCTTTCATTGATAGCGCGTGACATATACAAACATTAAAAGGATATCCTGTGCAGTAAATACTCTTTTTCAATATATTTGAAAATTTTTAATTTCAAAATAATAAATAATAAACCGTATACGATTATTAAATTAATTATTTTAGAAACCTTTAAAAAGTAAAATTTATCAGAAGTTTTAATAGATTATGTAAAAGCTAAAAAATATTTCAACTAAAGTACTAAATATGTAATCTTAAATATGTAATTGTCGCCCATAAATTGAAAAATAATTTAATTTTCTGTTCTATGTATATTTTATGGATTTTTATGAATTTTAAAGTAAAAAGTAAAAAATTAAATTAAAAATAGATGTTAATTTGTGGTCATCGCATAGTTATTCTTAAATAAAATTATAAAAGAAATGTATTTCTTCAAATACAATACATATTAATCTATAATACCTATATATAATATATATATTACTTGAATCTACATTCACTAGAAAAAATTAAAGGTTTAGACATATAAAATTATTTATTATAAACTAATTTAATCTAATCGAACTTAATCTAATTAAATCTACATTTTCATAAATTTATTCGATTATGCAAAAATAAAATTAATTTCATTATTTTCAAATGATTAAATATTGCATAATTTTTTAATATAATTAACGTAATTTCTAAATTTTTATAATTTTAAACATTATTCAAGTGATATTCTATTAAAAAGAACTAAATAATTATTAAAATTTATTGCTTTGTAATGTTTAATTCTTATGATATTTTTGAAAATAAAAATATAATGTAAATTTATTATAGAATTTTTTAATATTATTTTCAATTTTTTAGTTTTAATTTGCTTCGCTTTCTATTCAAATTATTATTTGTCAAATCAAAATGAATAATATAATTAATAAAATTAAGTTTTCAAAATAATTATCTATACAGACACTGATAAATTACTTAATTTATAATCTAAGAATAAAATGATTTGATTTACATTAGATTTATATTTTAGATATTTTAACTTCATTATAAAAATTCTTATTTATTGTATAACAAATATATTGTTAGAAATTCAAATATAAATTTTTATGATATATTTTTAGCTCTTTTAGTAGTTCTTTTAGTATATTTGATTTTAATATAAATAAAAATATAATTTAATATAATAATACGTATAATGAATATAAATTAAAAACTTTGAAATATAAACTTTTAAATTTACGTACAATATATTTTATTACTGTTAATTTTTAATGCTCATATTATTCAATATATCTTTATATAATTGTAAATTTATTTTTGTATAATTTAAAAAATTTTTATTTTAGTTTTTTGTTAATGAATATCAATGTGCTGATTTAAAGTTTGATTTTGATAGTTTGGATAAACCAAGTGCATAGTATTATATAATTTGACTTTTTATAGTTTTAGAGTGCATGACACTCGGATATATTATTGGTCGTTTTGATTCTGCCATTAGTGAAACTGGAAGCTGACGCTGCTTGTCTGAAGGAACGAAAGCTGAGAGAAAATTCGCGTTCAGGTAATACAAGAGGGCATTCATCATAAAGATAGTTTCTTTCTAACGCTGGTCGAAGGTAATCAAAATTAGTATAATTCCTTCACGTGAATATTTTTCTGTGCCGTGTTCTTGACGTGAGTGTATTGAATTATATTATCAATAGATCGCTCATTTCACAAAGATGTTCAGCTGTATATGGTTATGATCCGGTATTGCTAGAGATTTTCTTATGAATCAGCTGCTACTGATGATGATGACAATATCACCTGAAAAAGTCTTTCAGATAATATTACTTTCAGTGCGTAATATTCTTTAACGTTTCTTTAAATTCTTTAAATTTAAAACAGATTGACTTATTTAATGTGGTGTAGTATTGATACCTTAGATCGATCTGCGTATTATCTTGTACCATTGCTCGTGTCTCGAAAAAATCTATATCAAAATCTATGTGCGTTTACTAATTAAGGGTATAGAATGATGTACCATGGCTTGCTATAAGGCTTCTAAGCCTACGGAGTTTGCATCTTAGATCTCGAATCTGTTTCCAAAGACTCAGTTATCTATATGCAAAAAAATGATAGTCCTTATTATTAAATTAGTCTCCTCTCACTACCCTATCTTTGTAAAAAATTTTACTATTATATCGCTGTTTTATACTTTAAGTCGTAAATTATGCAGCATTTAACACAAATCCCAGAAATTATCTGATTTGAAATTATCCTACTTAGTAGTTTACATTAACAAAACCCTCCTCAACTCTTTCATCTCTCTATATATTCCTAACTATGTAGTATACTGCAAGAATTATTTCCCTGTCTGCAAATATTCTTAGGATACTATTTTAAACCATTACTTGCTTTGTAATAAACGGATTTGGATAGAAATAAATTAGAATGAGGTAGAAGATATTAATCTCTCACCCTAGAAAAATTCTCTGCGTATTTTCTCTTATTATTTTAACTACTTCGTGAGCTTAGCATTATTAGGTATTTCGTGGATATTCATTATTCTACTCTTCTTTCTATAATTATTGTTGGCCATTTCATACAAAGCAACTTTCCTTATTTAAATTTTTATTTAAAGAAAGAAATCTCCATAACTTCATGTTACCATATACCTCACTTTCGTCATTTAAACCCACTTTTTTTATTGACATACTTTTTACAGATCTTCTTCGTTTTCCCAATATTCCTAATGCCAAATTCTTTTTAATGATAATCTTCATGTTCTTACAGCTGTCCTTTAACTATTTTTCTGTTCTATGTAAAATTACCGTACTTCATTTCAAATGAAATATAGTCCGTCAACATCAAATATCCTTTTGACAAATTATCTATGAAATTGAAATTTTAATTACCATATGAAATTGATAATTTTGTATTAGCTGTCGTATCTATATTTAGCTGTGTTACCTGTATAGTTACAATTTTTTACACCATTATGCTATATCAATGGAAAATAAGGTAAAAAATTTCTTACCAAACTTATGGCTCCACTATCATTACTCACAGACCATATTTCGCTAAAGTTGGCTGAATATATAAAATTAAGAAGTTTCTTATAAATTTTTGGAGGAATTATTTTTATTTCTACACTAAGAATGTGAAAGATAACCATCAATCTTTGGAAGGTGTTTCATTCTCTTCGTAATTGTGAGATCAATAAAAGAAGCTACAATAAAGATAGAAAAAATAATTGTGGATGCATTATCACATATAATAAGAAAGTATTGATGATTCGAAAAAATCGCATTGAAAAAAGATACAAAAATCTACAAAAAGTGTAGACCCTAGAAAAAATATGAATATTATTTTTTGAAACATGGTACGATGAGAGAAACTTATAAAGTTAGAAATAGAATATAATATAAAAAGGATAAAAAATGATATAAGATGATAGAAGTTCAATTTTACACCTTATTTAATAAAAAATGTAAAAATACGTTATATTTATTTTATTTAGAATAGAAAACTATTATGAACAGTAGTGTAGTCAACCGCATGAATTATCAAAGTATCTTCAAGAGCAGGGAATTGTGGGTGAGGTAAAAATGCAGGTTATTTTTCAAAGGTTTTATTTAAAAACAATAGTCCTGTTCGATGTACGTGTCGAAACAGAAAGCTGGCCGTTGGCTTTTTGCCTATCTTTTTATAGTTTCTTCTCGTTACGGGATTATTCCTTACCTACCCTCCACTCTGTCAATTTTCCTTTTTTCATTTTGTAGCACCCAAATACATTATTGCATTTTCGTTTTACATAGCACGTTACTTCCGAATCGATGCGGGTAACCTTTTCGGGTGTTGGTCTTCGTAGGATCGCATCATTAGGTGACCGAGTTTTATTACGGGCTGTACCTGGTGAACTCTTAATTGCGGGCGACGTTCGTCGTTTTCTCCGTTACTTTTTCGCTAATTATTAATGCTACGCATCTTACTGCGTATTGAGAAGGAAACCCTAATTTTACAATATTTAATTTCGCTAATGCGCTTGACGCTTGCAGTTGTCACGTCCCATTCGTCACAGTATTTTTTCTTCACTTCTTAAGATCTGGAAAAAACCTCCGCCTGGTCGGTGGAGGAAAACAAGTTTTTACAACGCTTAACACATCGGGCGGGATATTTTCGTTTTTCTTACAATTTCCTATATTTTAATCGTTTCGCTATTATACGCAAAATATACAAATGGAATCGAACAATATCATTCTTGCGCTTCCTTACATTATTCATTATTGCATTATGCATAATACAATTATTCATTTGTCGCATCTAACGCATCATGCATAAGCCTTACTTATCTAATTACCCGAGGGTTTTCTTACTGCTCCCTGCAGTCCGCATCTCTGCGGCTGTCCACAGCTAGAGCTTATGGTTGTGTCGGAGATGCAACATCTTTGCGGCGTCGATTTTTCCTCGCGGGGAGTCTCACTTACCTTATGGTGCAGTTACATCGCCACGATTCCTCCGCAAAGTCCTACTCTGACCGCAGACCCATTCCTCTAGTGCGAGAGAGAAGGAAAGAGAAGCTAGAGCGTGAGAGCAAAACAGAAGGAGAGAGAGGCCCGCGCTGAAAGCGTGTAGCATCAGACTGTGTGAGAGCGAGAGAGACCGTCCACTTGTATGCGTGCTACCATTATACGTTTTCAAGGTATGTTTTTGAGTTGTCATCGAAAGATTTATTCTCCCCCCACCTCAGAATATTTCTATTTTACACTAATTTGAAGGGAATGTGGACGCGTCATCTACAAGTAGTTTACTATATAGTTGAAACCGATCGCGTCGCGTGAATTCGATAAATTTCGAGGAGAAAAAAAAATTGAGAGATAAATCAAACGAGGTGGTTTTACTCCAAGTGTTTATTTTTTGAGTTTTACAGACGAAAAATTCGTACTACTTTCTCAACGCAATTATCGAAAGAAAAAGCTGACGGTTCGCCACGAACAGCCGTATTTATAGGTTTTTGGCGGTAAAACTTTATGTTTATATTACTCGAATTTCTAGAGAGCGCGCGCTTAAAACCATACATCAATAATCTGAAAACGGACGCATCCCACCCACAAAGCCTATCAATTCTCGCTCTTAATTGCCATACAATCAGGCCTGCTACCACGCGCATCTGTCGCCGATCGCCTTTAAACTTAAAAACTATCCGCTTATCTTTATCCCTGTTGTATGAACTAACTTGTATGAACTTTATGTGCTCGCAAAATGCTTTACTTTAAACCTTATTTATACAATATTTTCATGTCGGTCATCACGCTTTACTTCGCTCTAAGTCTAGATGCTTCGCAGGCCTCGCTCGTCACATTTTCGGGACCGTTTCCCTGGACTTGAAAAAACCCCCGGTAAGCTGCCGGGTGAAAAAGATTCTCACATTGCTAACGGATTCGAGCAGGTTTCTGGTTTATAACTAAATATTGCAAATTAGGTTTAATCGTTGTTTACTAACTAACTATTTATACCATTACTAACTTTTCACCTACGAGATTGTACGCTCGCGAGTTCGGCCGAAATCCATATTTAACTTTCCGACGCGGCCCACCCCATTTTTGGTCTTTGCTAAACGGAGCTGGTGCACGTTCGTGACGGCCGAAATTTCCTGCGGGGAACTGCTGACACCCACGACGATAGGACTTACCCCGCCCGCGAACATCACGGATGTTCGACTTCTACCTTTGCAAGGAGTCCGCGATACGTCCACGGTGACCAGTCCCTGACGCTACGGCTGCGTAGCGGTGCCAAAACTTCACAGGACTAAGTCCGATATCGCGATAGAGAGAGAGAGAGAGAGAGAGAGAGAGAGAGAGAGAGAGAGAGGGTAGAACACGCGAGTGCGTGAGTGGAAGGAAGAGAAAAAGATCAGTATATGCAGAGCGGTGAGCGAGCGTTACGCGGGAGAGGCAGAGAGAGAGAGAGAGAGAGGGGGTAGAGCGCGCGAACGCGTGAGTGGAAGAGAGAAAACGAGTACCCTGGCCAGGGAGAATGTTAGTAAGAATACCCTCAAGTGAGAAAGACATCGACAAAGGTGGAGAAACGGAGCGCGCGAGTGCGAGAGAGAGGGATCTAAAGGACGGAAGGAGGGGAGGTGCAGATATCTTGCTCGTACTCAAGCGTCGAATATAATCCCCAACGTCATGGGCCTGTCCCATCGCAACCGTGCTGCGTTTTTATAACCGCACGGTATTGTTTTCCTCAACAATTATTTCAAAGGATGACTCAGTCACATTTCGGACTTGATTATGTTATCTGCGCGATGCGCCCGCCCGCCTTGCCTACTTTTCTCGCACCCTTTCTCACTTTGCATCTACAAATTTTCTTCTTATTTTGCGCTTATTTCGGCAGGCCAGTAAGTGCATCGGTTACAATAGTTTTAAACAAAGAAATAGAACTATATATTAAGAATATGAAAATAAAAGAGAAAATAGAATCGGATTACAAAACTTTGAAATAAAAAAGAAAATATATGATCGTTGAGAAAAATTATAGAAGAATGATTCAATAAGAATATGGCAAGAATTTATAACTGAAATAATGGAAGAAAAGAATGAAAAAGTAGTGATAAGAAAGAAATGTGAAAGGATAAAGAATATTAAGAAAAAAATGAAACATGATATGTACCACTATTATTTTAAAGAGAAGATATATAACTAATATGACTTATATAATAAGTAAGAAAATCATGAAAAGTAAAAGGATTAATAAAAACAAAGAAGAAATAGTAATAATTGAAATAAAAAATATTAAAGAATATAAAAAAAAATGTCAAAGAATAAATGACAAATAAAATAAAATATAGAAATATGGAAGAAAAGCGGTAGTTTGTACAATTACAAATATACCGTAAATATTGCAGTTATGTTTATATATAATTTATAGCGACATCATATTTATAAACATTAGCTATAAATTTTATAATATAAGCAAACTTCAAAAGATGATAACAAAAAAGTATTTGTTACTGACCGCGTCGCGTTATTGTGTAAATGTTAGGAAGGGTGGAGAAATAATTTTATAACAATTTTTATATTTGTAATGTAGAATTTGTCTTATTGTATGCTCAAATTTATTCAGCTTTTGGTGAATTGCACAATCACAAATCGATGATATAAAACGGTGTATTTCGATTTTATAAAAAGAAAATTGTCGATATAATAATCTGCCTTGATAATTATAACTCCCTTACTTTTATTTCCTTATTTATCTTTGCTCCTCTATGTACACTTCCGCAGTCATAAATTTTCTTTTTTTCCTATCTAAACTAAAACTAATATTTCTAATGTAAATTCTTTGGTTAAGCGCACTTGTAATTTATTATAAATACAATGTGCAATGTATCTACATACATACATACTATTTATACACATTCTGTACTTTCTCAAATAACACGACAGCATTGTATAATCGACATACTTCCACACTTATTGCTGCTAAGCATTCAAATATCACGTTCACAATTTTTACGTTACTCATGAATTATTGAATTTCGTAATAATAACAAACTATTAATTTAAAAAAGGGATTAATTAGCTAAATATTATATTTGATACACGTTAAGTTTTGTATAAAACACTAAATAATCAGTTTTTATAAGAACATCCAAACTTGAATTATTGAAATGAATTATATAAAAAGAACTAACGACAAATGGGTTTCTCTCTCTCTTATACCTCAATCTTATACACTCATTCTAAATCTTATAAACTCACTCACTCCTTACTCTAAATCTCACTGTCAATCTCAATCTTAATCTTATTTACTTACTTATTTGACATAATCAAATAAAATTCAAGTGATTGTAACATCTTAGTTATTAAATAATTTCTACGAGATAAAACTGAAGTGATTTATTCTTATAAAGAACCTCCAAGTCTATACTCTCCTTACAAATGCATGCTCTTATAATTATTAATTTTTTAATTCTTACAAAATACAATACAGTATGCATTTTTAAAAAATTTAACTAAATTAACACGATACGCACTTGTTATAATCTAAACTAAACTAATCCGACATGTGTTTTACGATTAAGCTGAAATAAGTCCGTTACGCATTTGTTTCAATTTAAGACTAAATACTATGCAGATTTGTTATTAACTAAACGCGTACTATTATTAGAATGCCAATTACAATAAGCTCGTTATAGTCGCCGTTTTCCTACTCCACTCGTGATAAATTTTTTTTTGTACCCCAAGGTCTGAATAAATAGAATTTCATAATAAATAAGAAAATATTAAAGGTAAAGTTTATTTTAACAAAACAGGTTGTTTATTGTAATATATTTTACACTATAGTATAACTATTTCAAATACTATAAAATTACTTTGGAATTTTAGATTTAGTTTTTATCATAAATACTAGTATTTCTTAACCGCTATAGTATATAGGTATATTATAAAAACGATAAGTCTCAAATATATACTGTAACTTGGTGTATTGTCTACAGTATTTATATTCAAAATTCTATGATATTTGTAAAATTTTTTTTATAAAATTGACTGTAGTTGTAACGATCGTTTTCGAGATGGATGTATGTGAATTAAATAAATATTTATTGTTTGATTTATGATGATATTTTAATTCCAGAACAATTAAAAAAGGTTTACGAGGTACGATGTTACGATTTTAATTTCATAAAGACGGAAAAACTTTGTTTCGGAAAGTGAAAAAACACAAACCGAGGTGCCGTCCGCCGACGATCGTATTTATATAAATTTTCCGAATCTTTTCTTGGTAGTAGCAAAGTTACTTTTAGACATCGAAGAATGACGATCGCATTATTTTAATATTCGAAATAATATGTGATCAAGTACTTTCCCGCGAAGTTATGTGATAGAAGATCTTACGCTTGGAAGAGATCCTTGCCATAGTTCCGATGTAAAATCTTCGTGAGAAATACAATACAAACATATTGTAACCGCCCACACGTGACCCTCGCACGTGGAGTAGAATTGGAACATTTTGTCGTCAATAGTAGTAATTAATTATCAAAGTTTTAAATGCTATTTTTTAAGTAAATATTTTTGTATTAATGTAAACGCAATAAAATATTTTACTATAAATACTGAAATCTATTAAATATTTTTCAATTAACACTAAAACTGTTTATTAAAAAAAAGATTTAGAATTTAATAAATTAATATATATAATATAAGTGTTTTTTTAAAACTATTTATTTTTTCGGCATTCAATTATTTTCTTTAGAACAAAAAATAGATTTTGAATTTAAGGGCGGAAAAGGCGTAAAATTACGACGCGGCTTCAAGAAGGATCGAGCCGTAAAAGCTGAAAAATAGCTCGTTATACGCGGTTTAAATTATAGAAAGCCGACACGTTGATGTTTTGTTACTTTTTTACTTATTATTGTTTTCACGCAGGCCCTACCCCCTGGCCGTATCAGGAAATCCGTGGCAACACGAAATTTCTGTCGTCAACATCCTATCCCCCCGTGGATAAGTTTACTTCGCACTATTTTGACTACTCGATGTAAGTTGGGTAACCGCGGCATAAAAATTCCTTGCGTGTCATGACACGAGGAAGACCCTGTACTTTCTAAATAACTTCCAACCCGATTTCTTCTAAAGGTTTAGGAGAGAATTTCCTGCTTCCTATCCAGCGTGCTCTGTTATTGCATCGGTAATAAAGAGTCACTGGCTCCCCCCTCCCCATATCGCTATCTCGGGCACTACGTGCTAACCTAGCACACCGTTCCACTTCTTTCGCATCTTATCACAATAGATCAGCTGTTTGGTGCCTCCGCAACTGACCCTGGCCTCGGAGTGCGTCCCGCCTATGAGATACGTTCATTTATCTCGCTGGACTTTGTTAGCTAGCCCCGATTTCTCGAAAGCGATTTCCGAGTGTCAGTTTGCTTTTTTTCGAAGTCCCAGAACCTACACGAGGTCGAATTGTTTAGTAGGAGAGAAATGATGGATCGAGACGATGAAAGGTGGAAACAAGCGTGACTGAGAGAGACAATCGAATGAGGGGTAGAGCGAGTGTGGGTGACTAACGAATAAAAATAAGAAAGACGCGGGAAGTACCGAAAATGTATAAGATGGAAAGAGAATGATATATAGACACAGATAAAAAAGATAGAAAAAAAAAGTGCAAGATGTAGAGAGGGCACGAATTGGAGATGAAACGCGGAAGATGGAAGAAGAAACAATTTTTCTGATTTTGAATGTTAGAGCTTGTTAATGCAAGCTGTCGTTGAGTGGTGGGGTAAATATCTGTGTGTTTGTACTGCCCAGTACGATACAGTAAGTGTAATAAGGAAGGTGTTGTTTGTGAGTAGGTAATTTAATATAGCGTCGTTAGCTGATTAGGAGGGAGCGAAAAAGGTATTGAGTGAAGGAGAGTAAGAGAAAGGGACAATATGTGATGAAGTGAGCTAGTAGAAGAGCGCGTGATCAACGGAAAGAGAGTGTGAGCGGAATAGGGAGAATAGTGGGGCGGCTTGACTCGCTTTTTTCGCAGCGCGTAGTCGCCAGGAAGAAGAGAGGGGCTAACTTGCGCTCGACGTTCACAAACCTCACGTCGCGCTGGTGCGTTTTTATACTTCTAAGGTTTATCGGTTTTCGTTGCTGTACGGAGTTATTTATGCTATGTTTTATACGTTGTATGCATTTCTTTTAGGTAAATGACTCAAAAAATTGTATAATTAAAACTAGTTCAATCGGGATATTATAAACGCTTGTATAATGCGCAATTAATATTGATACGAATCTATCGATGAAATTTAAATACCGTATTGACTAAATACAATTTTTTTAATATCTTAATTATAAAAACCCCTTATTTAACGTGATTCGTCGGGTGCTCGTTGAACTTATAAATTCGATGCATTGATTTTACTGAACGATGTTAACAGTTTAATTAACCTGGGTGTAGGACACACTCACTTTCTGTCACGTTTTTTACCTCTACGACGCGTACCTGTTTATCTTTTATCGGAAAAATCTTCACGACTGTTCCTCTCGAACAGGTGTTTCGTGATGTCTAATAGTCGACGATCAGGACCAGGTGTTATTTCCGCAATTTTTCGCTTTTCGTGTTCTACTTCGATCTAGAAACCAGACCTTGCAAGTATTCTTTCAAAAGAATACTTCACCTTTTCAAAAGGCGTCCGCGAATTGCTGCGCGATCCGATACTGTCACCGGATGCACAGCTCCTCCCGAATGTATTTGCCTAACCTGAGTTCTCCCGAAAATGTCCCTATCAAGAAGTGATTAGGGGTAAGTGCTTTCTGATCTCGTGAATCTACAGGGACGTACGTAAGTGGTCGAGTGTTTACGGAATGCTCTATTTCCGCAAGAATGGTGTACAGCACTTCCTTGCTAAATTTTTAATCGCGCAGAATCGTTATGAATAACATTTTTACGCTTCTAATGAGGTGCTCTCACGCACGTTTCATATGCGGCACGTGCGGTGGATTGAAGTGCCATTCATTTTCCTACTTTTTGCTAATTATCGCAACTTATTTTCGTCTATATGGCGCATCGCCTTCCTCAATTCTTTACTCGCGGCTACATCTAATTTGCTTACGATTTCGAGATAGATTGGGCGGGTCATAAGACAGGTGAAAAGTTCTCCCCACCTCTTCTCACGATATCTGCCTATTTTCATCTGCATGGGACCAAAGTAATCTAAACCGCAATGTGTAAATGGTCGTTCGTGATATGCCGTTCGTGGTTCGGGTAGCGGTCCCATTAATTGCATGCTAGGTTTACCATGCTGTATTCGGCAGTCTAAACATTGGTATCTAACCGATTTGAAGGTAATTGGTAATCCTAATATAAAGTATTTTTTCTATACCTCGTTCACTATTGTTTCGACGTTCCTGTCATGGTATTGCACGTGGTGCTTTCTTAGGAGTGCTTTTGTAAATACATGCTCCCCGATCGAGATAAGTGGAGTATTATCGAATTGGTTATTTTTAAATGAGACTAATGCTTATTTGAAGGAGTTGCTTTGTGCTGTCCAGACCCAGAAATTTTCGCCGCCGTGTATATCTTCAGTCATCCCATCGACCATCCGAGCATCAAACCAGACCACCTGAGCAATCGAATTTTGAATGATAAGGCAGTTTTATCGATTGTATTATTAAGGCGTGTTCGGGTTTCTTTTCTATATTGTCGAGGTATTCGGCCTCCTTTGACGTTCATGTTTTTTCACACAGCCACCTGCTTTCCTCGAAAAGGAAAAATTGCAGACTACAAACCAAATCGTGTTGGGGCGCAATGGTTTGACGTGTGTGGCTTTGTTGCCGGAATTTTCAGCCTTCAGTACCCAGCGCTATTCGCTGATCTTTGTCGGTTCGTCAACTTCTTCTAGTTTATTGGCTACGAAAATTTATCGCGTATTTACTTTTGCACGAATCCACAATAGCACCACCGTCGAGTTCATCCACAGGAGTATCTCGGAGATGGTGATTTTCATTTCCTTCTCTAAAAAATTACATAATTTCGCGTCTAACAGTGCAGCTTATAATTCTAAACGCGGAATAGTTATAGGTTTTACCGGTCCGACGTGTTTCTTTGCCGCGATGATCGACATGGTGATTCTACCAGTTATATCTATCTTTCTTACGTATGCTACTGTCGCGTATTCCATCGCGATTGTGTCTCAGAAAACGTGTAATTGTACCTTACGAGTCCTATCAATGTACTTCAACATGCAGCACGGGATTTGGTAACGGTTTACTGTTATTACCTGATTAAGCGATGCTTTCCATGTCTGGTGCTCCTCGGGTCCCAGTGGCTCGTTTCATTCGACTCCGTTGCACCATATGTCTCTTGCAAAAGGACTTGTGACTGCAGAGTAAATGGTGCGAGTAACTCCAGCGGATCAAATATAGACATGATTGCACTTAGTGTTTCTCTCTCTCTCTCTCTTAGAAGGTATTCGGTAATAGTTTACAACGTCAGTTTTAATTTTCCCGAAGGAAACATTATATTTTAATGTATACGTGGTCACGTTCCCTCTAAGGCCTAATACTTTTTCTGCGCTTTCGTTCCTAAGTTTCAAATCCCCTGTTGTGCAATGTGCAATTTATTTAATTTCTTAAGTTAATTGTTTTGAATGTATTGAATGTATTTTTCATATATTTCCAATTTACTTCGTATTTTAAAAATTTTTTTCTGTCATTCTATAATTCTCGTATTGGTTTTTTTTTAATTTTTCTACGTCTTTCTTTATTATTTAGATACTCTTTATATATCTCTTTTATTCTTTTTGTTAAATTTTCCTTTATTAAAAACTACATTTTCTTTGCTTTTTTTGATAGGTAATGATTTTTTATTCTTTTAGTTTCCTCTGCTGTAATGTATTAGAGGAAAATTCTTGCTTTTGTTTGTATCTTTCATTACTCTTTTGACACTAACTTTTTATTTTTTCAATTATAGTTTCTGATTTCTATACATCTCAATTTTTCCTAAACAAATTTAATGTACTATTCGTTAACTTTACCGTTTATTACCTAAACAAAAATAATTATTCTAATGATAATTTATGTTATCGATGTTCTCATCATGAGCTTAGACTAAATATAAGAACATAAATAAAGGTGTCTTTATTAAAAATTAATTATGATAGAATATATTTGATTCATATTATTTCCTTAATTTATATGTTATTAACATAACAAAGCCGAGAAAATATGTATGAGTAAATTAAAGTTATTTTGATCAAAAAGAATTTTATTTTCTAAAATAAATTATAAATTATAAAATATCTTTATGAAAATAGAAGAAAACATAAAAAGTGAAGTTAATTTAAATTAATAATAATTAATATAATATTAATATTATTAATAATTAGTAACTACTATGATTTAAATAAATATAATAATTTTTTCAAATAAAAAAAATGGTACAAATAAATAGCGAGAAGTATGTGCACTCGATATGCTTACACTATATTAACTAAATAATTTAACATTTTAGCGCGCCGTCGGCTCAAGGTACAACATTAATATTTTATAAAAATTGAATATTTAGTTGATCTTTTTTAAAAATAAATGATATTTAAAAGTACGATATTAACTTTTGTTATCATGGAAAAAATATGAAAGTTGTTAAATCTAAATAAGAAATATAACGTCATAATACCCTCTCACTAGTTACAATGTCAAAACAAAATAAAAATATTATTTAAATTATAATCAATTAAACCCAGCCTGAAAGCGCTGGGGGAAACGAACCCTCTGGAAAGAACGGGTAACATAAGAATTATTATTATTATATTATAACTGATGTTGTGTCCACTGGACGGGCTCTTTACCCTTTTTCACCGTAGTAAACATTTCGTTAAGGGGATGTAAAACTTTTGCACCGTTATAAATAAATCGCCTATAAAAATTGTAAATCCCAAGGTATCGTCGCAGGCTCTTGATTATGTCGGAAAGTGAGTATTTTATTATCGCATCGACGTGTTAAAGGGGCTACGCCTTTGGCGTTGACAGCGTACCCAAGAAATGTGACCTCGTTTACACTGAACACACATTTCCCTGGATTTATGACAACACCATATTTTACTAAATGTTCGAATAAAATCTTTAAACGAGAAAAATGTTCTTCCTCACTTTCAGGCGCAATCAAGAAATCGTTGATGTACGGGTAAATAAAATCTAAACCAGGGATGATTTCCTCCATGAACCGCTGACAGGTCTGAACACGCAGACCAAACATCATGATTGTTGGCTCAAGGAGGCTGAAAGGCGTGATAATTTCTGCTTTTTTGGCGTCTTTGAACGCAATTGGGATCTGGTAAAATGCGCGCACCAGATCAATTTTAGAAAATGTATTTTTTTTATTCAAACTTTGTGCGAAATCCTCTATGTACGGTGGTGTGTATTTATCAAGAACGGTTCGGGCGTTATGGCTTTTATAGTCACCACATGGTCACGGGCTCCCCTCCTTCTTCGTGACTATATGTAACGGGAATAACCAGGGTCTTTTCTTGGCCGCATGATGCTTAACTGCAGCATGGTGTCAAATTCTGCCTTTGCAACTTTAAGTTTATCGGATACAAGGCGGCGTAGTTTTGAATGAACTAGCGGACTAACCGTAGTTTTGATAAAATATAGAACTATATGTTCACAATTTTGTTGCTGAAATGCTGGCGGTCAAGTTAAAGTTCAATAATCTGCGAGCAACTTATGAAAAATTGATTCTCCGATGACCGTTTTAAAGGACAGCATAATTTCAAACCACGTGTTGACAAACTTGTTGTCTTGTCAAACAAACACATGTTTTTTACATCTACTAATAATTCAAAGTTCGCAAAAGAATCTATATTTATAGTTGCAGAGCTTACATCAGCAACAACAAAAGGCTATTTAAATTCTCTACGTAATGATAAATTTATATTTAAAATAATTGTTCTAAATGTTTTTATTTCAGTTCCATTGCTGCGTATAATTGAAAATTGACACGCACACTTATTTTTATTTAAATCACACCACGTATGCGGATAAAAACACATTCGCACCAGTGTCGATTAAAAATATTTTCTTTGTCTATAAATCCTTAACATGAATGCGGCATTGTGAAAGTCCATCAGTATTGGCGGAATTCCTTGACAGTTGTTGGTGTTTCCTGAAAATTTTATCCATTTCAAGCATCCTTTCCTGCATTTCTTAGCACGTTCCTTAAAACGCTGGTGATTAAAATATTCGTTACTATCATCACGTGCAAGTGTGTTTATTCTGCTATTAACTCTTTCTCTCAACCGAAAGCGACTGTTGTGCTTTCGAATAAACGCACGAATTCAGTAGTTAAACTCTCAGTCTATCTGAAAAGTTACCTTGTAAATAGCATCAGCGAACTTGAAAATTTTTTTTATTTCTGTTTCACTTGATGCTACCATCACCGCATAAACTTGCGAAAGCAAACGAGTTGACTACACTTGTTCGATAAACTCGTCAGAAGTCGAGTTGATGGCAAGTGACTTTAAATCGTGGTAGAATTCCGAGGGTTTCCTGTCGCCAATTTCCTGGTTTTCCAACAACTTTCTAACTCGCGTACTGTCCGATTCTGAGTCTCTGGATCATCTATTCCTTGATATATTTATATTTATTTCCTTCTGGAGGTGCAATAATAATGTCTTCTGATTGACAAATCCCCTTATCTGTTAAAAAAATTACGGTATAGTTATAGCGCGTATCATCGTCAATGATATTCGCGGTAGCAAATTGTGCCTCAAACAGGACAAAACACACGCTCACTTTATTCTCCAAAAATGTAGGAGCGCGAAAAGAACGCGGCACTATTATGTTTGCTGCCGGATTTTTAATTGTACCGTTATTATTAACCATTACTATAATTATATTAATGTCACAACAAAAATTTTAAATAAATAATCGCACAAAACCAATAAAATATACATTATTGTATTTTTTACTGCGTAATTATCACGTCGGATATTCACCAATTTGAAGTTAATTTAAATTATTAATAATTAATAACTAATATAATTTAAATAAATATAATAATTTATTCAAATAAAAAAGTGACACAACTAATATAAATAGCGATAAGTATGTGCACTCGATATGCTTTCACTATATTAACTAATTTAACATTTTAGCGCACCGTCGGCTCAAAGTGCGACACTTTAATATTTTATAAAAATTGAATATTCAGTTGGTTTCTTTTTTAAATAAATGATATTTAAAAATACGATATTAACTTTTGTTAATATGTAAAAAATATGAAAGTTGTTAAAATCTAAATAAGAAGTATAACGTCACAAAAGTATGTCTTCGTCAGTATATAAATTATATTGAGTATTTAAAATAATGTGATACTAATTCAAAATTTTACAAAGGAATTTAAAGAGTATTTGAGTAAACTAGTAATTATAAGCTACTAATAAAATAATAAATTAAAAGATCACTAGTATTTTTTAAAAATAAAAATATAAATACGCTAATTCAAATTTATCGACTTGTATCTTCAATCCAAGATGTGCAATTATAAATTAGTATTCTATATAAAAAAATGAATTTTACTCTAAATAAAAATTTTTTACTCATCAATATGGATAATGGATCTTGAATCACTAGTTATATGTGCATGCAATACAAAACGCTGGAAATAAAATTCCTTCGTCATCAACAAATTAATATTTTGGATTAATATTTAACAAATTAAAAATGGATCTGAAACATTATATTTATTAACTTGGAATATATGACTATATATATTAAAAAAATATGTTACTTATAAAAATGAAACAATATTAGATATTTCTCAAAGTGTAGCTTCATAATTGACATAAAAAATAATTGAAATGTTATTCAACCAACAGGTTTATAGTTATGTATACGTATTTTAGAATAAGAAATCGTGATTAATTTACATCTTTAATCGAGATTTTTTAAAACTATTTTTTAAAAACGAAAATCAGAAGTTTTATTTTAAACAGCCACCATTTTGTTCTAAATTAATTTTTTAATTAAATTAAAATCTAAAACTACGCGATAATTTTATATTAAACCTAAATTTTTTTGTTTTATCTGTTTTAGATGATCCGGCTACGAATGCCAGTTGGCACTGCATAACGCCTTTTTTAAAGATACCTTACATAAGAAAATAGGTACACTTATAATAAACAAAAATTATTTTTTCCTTTTTTTAAATCTACGATATTAAAAAAAATTTAATTATACTTAAAATAGATTTAACTAAAACTTTTTATAGAATTGATGCAACAATCAGAATAAAAAATAACCACTGTGGATGAAGCAAGTACCGACATCTACTTTCTTACTGATTTATTACGTATTTCATAAGGTTAGCAGTTTTTTTAATGAATACTTTGAAAACTTTTAAGTATTGTATGTGTGCAGATATAAATATGCACGATATTTGAAATAACCAAGTTTCAGAAACAATAACGTAAGTTCACCATATAGTAGACTTATCGTTTTTTGTAATAGAGAAAAAACTTCGTAAACGCAAGAAGAATCGAAATAAAGCTTGAAAAATTAACAATGAGATAGTAGTAAATAAGTGAATTGTAATTCATTGTTTCAATTGTTTAGAATACACGATTTTATGCCCACTACTATTTATACTGAGATTTATCAGTTATCGCTAACGACTTTTAATCATTACATCCTCACAAATACGTCATCGTTGCACGTATGAAAAATTAGTTTTATTGGATTATACAATAAGGTTTTAACAAGTCAGATTTTACGAAGAAGCATATAGACAAAATTGTTAATTAAAAAAAAAAAATTATTTCTAATTTATATTTTATAAAACGCGTCAAGAGTGAGTATAATTGACTAATAATAAACCACAGATAAAACAAATTATCACACTTTAAAATAATAATATAGGTATAAAACTATAAAATTTTCATGTATATTTAATATAATTTTTCATATTTTAATAAGTGTGATAGCCAGTGAAATTTCAAATAGCAAGCACGTGCATTTTATATTTTTAAATTAATGTTTTTTGTGACAATTGTGCAACCTAATACATAAATCATGCAATTTTATTAAATAATCATACAAACTTATCTTTGATTTAATCTGAATTTTAGAAGTATAAGACTACAAAATTATTGCAAAATAATGGAGTTTGTGCTGTCTAAAATAAAACTAATTATAAGCTGATTGTTCAAAAATACTTTATGTATGATAGGATGTGACTGAAATATTTAAAAAAATAATAGAAAAGATTGCAAAAATTGTTAAAAACAATTTAACATATGCTTCTCATTATATAGCATGAATGGAATATACTAAAGTTGTTTCACACTTCTCTTTTTAACGTTTATGTTCTTATATATTACCATACAGACAATATAGTAGAATAAAAATTTAATTAGATTAAATAAAAAATTAAAAGTTATTAATTAAATTAAACTTCATATTTTACAACTAATGTAATAAATTTATTCAAAAAATAATATTGTAAAATATTCAAAATCATATTAGTAATTATAAAGGACATAATATAATAATAAATTCGACATAAAGTCGGAGATTAGCTTATAATAAATAAACTATTAGTATTGTAAACCAGGATCTTCTAAAATCTGAATGAATGCAATTATTAAAATGTTTTAATATTCCAAGACAATAAATTATTATTAAATATTAAAATTATAGAGATAATGATAACTTGAAAATTTTTGAAATTAGCTGTCTATAATAAAAAAATTAGTTAATAATAAAAAGTGTATGTAATATGTTTAAAGAGTAATGATTAAACAGTTGTGAAAATATGAAAGCTTAGATAAAAAGGCAACTTAACTAGAAAAAGTTATACATTTATTTTATATAAATGTTTTTTCTTCATACAGCTTAAAGCTAAATAATATACTAATAATAAAAATAAAAATAAGTTAAAGAAGGAGAAAATGTTCTTATAATAAAGATTTTTTAATCTTCAAAGAGTAAGTAATATCTTAAATATAATACAATTAAATAATATAACGGATAAAAATATGTATATTCTTTATATGGTGTAAGTCTTAAAAATAATATTTATCTTATATGTAGCTAAATGAAAGTATTAAGAAAATTTTCTTCAACTAAAGATCACGCTTATCAAATTAATTTAAACATAAAAATATAACGTTATTCAAAATTAAATTAAGTTTTAATTTTAAGTCGAATATTACATCCAGTAGAGAAAACAAATACAAAATAAAAATTTTTGAAAGAGTTACTAAATTCTATTCGATAAATCATAGGAGTGTAGTGTTAAAATAGCATTAATTCCCATGTTACTATGAAAGAAGATTCTTTTAGAAGATTGTTAATGAATAAGGTACAGATAATTTTTGAAATATTTCAATTAAAATTCAATGAAGGGCTGAATAAAATAAAAATAAAATAAAAATTTAAAGCATAATCATTACGATTGGTGTTATTTTGATAGAAAAGGGTAAAATTATGATGTACCAAACTAAATTTAGTTTTGTTCATACTGATATCAAAATTTGTTTAATTAATGTGTCATGTTTAAAAAAACAAAAGCTTCTTCAAATTTTCATTATACTCTAACTGGGGAATACTCGAAATTATTTGAACCATTTAAAACGTATACTATAAAAAATAAGTCATAACCATTTGAATTAAGAAAAATGTTTATATTGTACTTATCAATGTGTAGTATCAATAAAATAGTAGTAAATGTTGAAAAAGGGAATATAAGTAATATTAAATATTGGTATGAAATTAAAATTATTGAAATTTACTTACAGAAAAGAAAAGTATATTAAATATTTCATTGTTCTTGGAAACTTTACAGATATTATTTCAAGAAATATTTGATGAATAATATCTAGTTAAACTAATAAAAAAACTAAAGATGTTTTTCCAACTTTAAATATCACTAAAATTCTGTAAAGTTTAATTAATAGATAACTAAGTAGCTATCTTTGTTTCCATTAAGAAGAGGAATATAAATAAATATTTTAAAATATATAAATAAAATATACAAATAGAGCTTGTTTTTCACAATCTATTCATATTCATTTCAATAGGCTTTGCTTGCTTAATCGAAAACATCGAAGAAATGTTTTTATTAACATCGGTACATCAAATACTTCGAATTTTGTACTTTAAAAATTTGTAATATACATTTAGCATCATTTTCTTTCATTGTTTTTTTATAAATATAAATATATTTTATATCAAAAATTACAAAAATCAATACAAACAATTTCCACGTTAAATTAAATTCAAAATTAGAAGAAAAGAATAAATTTTGATAATTTACGAGTTATTACTTTATGATATTTATATTATATCTGAAAAACAATAAAAAAATAAAAAAATACTGTTATGTTATTCAATATTTATATTATATCTTAATATAATAATATAGATTAAGGAATTAAAAATTTTCTACAACGTTGACTATATTTTTAATATTTATAGCAATTAATGAGAGTAATGAACATTTAAAATTTTAAATAGAAAATACGTGTTGTCACGTCTTTATTATTACGTTATTCATTATATATCGCAAGAAAACTTGCTAAACATTTGTAAAAGATAAATCCTCGGTATAAATATGTAATATAATTTTTTTAAATAGATTGGTTTAAAGTAAAAAAATTAATTACTTTGAAAATAAATTAACGAATAAGACAATGATTAATCAAATTATTGTTTCATCGTTAAAATATTACAGTATAGATCTGTAAACTGTGTTTTTAGATTTTTGATACATAAGACTTTATACGAAAATGCTTGCAATAATTAATTTTACTGAGTAAAATTTATTGAGTAAAAATTTCTTTATACATAAATGAAAATAAATAGTATATAATACGTAAGTAATGTTTAACGGAAACGACAAGGATAATTAATGTTTATATTTTTGATGAAGGAGATTATTTATTTATTAAGTAGTTGTTTACAGTATCTTTTTGTGTGTTTTCTATTTAAGTTTTATCTATTTATAATTATGTCTTATCAACTAATTCACGCTTCAAGAATATTACATACAAAATTCGCTATTATTATTACTTTAATACAGCACCACCTTCCAATATTAAAGTTATATTTATTTCAGTCTTTTATCTAACAAATTCAGTTTAATTATTGAAGAATAAAATTTACCTTATATTTGAATAATGATTCGAACATATTCATAATTTTTCTGTTTTAGTGTAAGTTTTTTTTCTAGTTTTCGTAATATTATATAATATGTTGCAGTTTAATAGTTTACGATTAATTTTATCATAAACTTATCAAATTTTTGAGTAAATATAAAAAATGATATTATTATTAATTGTAAGACTTCTTATTATTATTTAGAGTCCTTAAAAAATCTGAAATTCACTCTAAAAAGAATATGCAGAAAATGTGACTATTATGAAAAAATGTATTATTGAAAAACGGGCGTAAAAAATATTTTTTATGTTTTTTTGTAATAATTCATGTATTGTGATCTACTAATGTGTGTATTATTCATTTATCTGAAATATGATAAATTATTCAATTGTATTTTGTTCATTTTTTGATAAAATATTATTTTCTAGATGCAATTGGAATATTCGTTTAATATATATATTCGTTTAATATACGTATCATATAGACGTGTTATTGTTTGATCTATCCTATAGATCTAACCTCCTTTTTTAATTCTCATTTTCGAGTAATTATAAAAAATTACTTATATCTAATCTTTATTCCTGTGCTAGACATTTCATCTTACTATTTAGATTTATAATTGAAAATTTTTCGTAGTTGCTGTATAAAAAAAAGTGCTCTTATTTATATATTTCCATAGAAGGTGATAAATTTTGTAGATTTGTTATATTTTTTATTATGTCTCAATATTATTGTATTTTTATCCTTACAATTAATTAGGTATTTTTCTATTCAATGGAAAAGTTTTTAAAAATATAATGATCTTTATGTAATCCATCACTATTATATAAGAAACAGTTCAGAATAGATTATTTTAAAAACATTCTTCAAATTTATAAGTATCTTAAAATTCTTTAAAAAACTTTTTAAGATAAAATACCAAAATTAAAAAAATTTAAATATAAAAAAAAGTAATAATTTATTACAATAAAAGATACTCGTAAATATTATTCCAGTTGCTGAAAAAAATATAAATAACATGTTTATTAAGTATCATAAAATAATATCATTAAATGGTTGTTATTTAATTTTACTATAGTTTTTAATATTTATTATATATAGGTTGAATTAATTTGAAAGTGTATAATTGGTAAGAAACTGCAATTCTATAATAATTTAATGTAATAATTGCGTACAATTTAATAAAATGTAAATAATTCATTATTATTTGATGTAAATAAAATCTTTTAATTTAAAATATAATCATTGAAATTTATGTAGGATGTGAAATTAAGAGAGAGAGAGAGAGAGAGAGAGAGTTAGAAAGAATCTATAAAAGCAGACTAATTTCAATTAAATATCAACACGAATCTAAGGTGTATAATTTTAATATTATTTTGTATAATTTGTATTAATTACAGCGTCATATTTCCATATCAAGTTGTTATTTTGTTTCCTTTAGTTACATTAGATATTATTTTTATATAGCAATGTTAAAAAATCCAAAGCATTTCTTAATACATCTCTTTCTTATTCATTTTTATATTTAACTGCTGTATATACTATACAAATATTTTTTATTGGAATCAATTATTTGCAATTTTAATGCACTGATTTTTATATCACTAATATTTTTTTATAGTTTTTGTTCATACTATTTGAAAATTATGCGTCTAAAAAATTATTAGTTACAATATAATTCGAACGCTTTCATAAAATTATTAAGCCGCATTAAATAATGCACTTAACTTATGGTCGCAACTTTTCACTATAGAGTAAAACCAAAGTTCACTATTGTCGCTTCTTTTTCATATTTGTATGAAAATTGCTATCCTCGTATCTTATTATCTTCTTTTCATTTAATATAAAACATTCCCTTTACTCTGTCTACTCAAACAATTATTTTCCCTGTCTATCAACTTGTTTTCCTTTACCATTTTGATTTATACGTCCTCTTATTATACTTTTCCTCTACTTTTTACCCATACCCTATTTATTTTTGCAAATTTTGCTTATTTTAACTGCATGTAAACTTCTCTTATGTCCATTTATTTTATATTGAACACCACCTTAGTAGTATTTAATTCTTTCCTTTCGTTTAAAAACTAAATTATTAAACTCCCACTATATATATGTTTATTAAACTTTCGAGTTTTAAATGTAATTATAATTATTTTTTTACCATAGTCTTTAATATGAAGTAAGTAACTATATTCATATTGCCGTTTTTTGAAAAAATCGTCCTAGTCTTTTAATTTTCTTGCACTACGCCATCTAATCTCAATTTGATCTAGAAAAGATGGATAGATAGTAGTAGTACATTATTTGATTGTAAATTCAAAAGTAAATGGCTGAAGAATAGAGAAAATGAAAATAATATTTAGAATGGAATATATAGAATGGAAAATAATAATATATAGAATGGAAAATAATAATATATAGAATGGAATAATATCTAATTAATAAAAGTAAATTTAAGGTTTGAATTAAAAAAAACGAAATCAATTAGAGCAAAATAAGAAAATAAATTAGCAATGAATACAAATGAAAAAAAAAATTTAGTGAAATACTGGAAAAGAAAAAAAAAGAAAAATATTTTTTTTTATATAATTATGGAAATGCATGATTGATTAATAAATGAAATTCCATAAAAATATAAAGTTCAAAAAAGTATTTAACTTGTTACATTAAATGGATATTTAGAGAAACTAATAAAAGACATACTGAGATAATTGTTAATATATTTTTAGTAGAACAAGTTATACAAGATTTTTCAATGAGATTAAAGTTATTGAAAATAGTAATACAATTCATAGACCAAATGTTAAAAATTCAGAATTTAAAAAGAAAATAGAAAAAAAAGAAAAAGATCATTTACATATGTAGATGGCACAGTATAGGTGCCAAAGAGCAATGGTATCAAAGTAAGAATTAAATGAATTATATTGGTTACTTAAAAATTATTTAGTTATAAAATAATTAGAACTAAAATAATTAAAATTAAAAAATTTAGAACAGGAGGAAAAAGGAATAAAAAGTTACATCAATAATAAAAAGAAATAAAAATAAGAATAGTTCATAAACTCACATATATAGCACACAAAATTAAAAAAAAATAATAAACGCAAATTACACAAAATATTTTAGGATAAAAAAATTGTAGTAACAAGAATAATTTGAAATGAAGTGGAAAAATGGTAATAATTATTTTTATTGAGTTAAGAAGACAATAGAATTAAAATGAAAATATTCAATATTATAGTATAAAATTCACTACTGTATGAAACTGAAATACGTGGATGGAAAAAATGCCAAGAAACTGAAAGAATGAACAAAAATATATAAAATGTACTAAATTGTATATCACTCATTAAAGTATAATTATGTTTGAAACAAAAGAAATAGAAAAGTGAAGGTAGCTAAAATACAATTAAATTAAGATTAAATTATCGGCAGATATAACATTCATTCACTAAATTTATTATTTCTTGTGCTCAATGTTTCTGTCGAACAATAGTAAACTTTGAAGTTATCAATACTTTCAGCTATTTTATATTTCATTGTAAAATTGTTGATTGTTATGAAATATTTTAACGTTGAAAAAACCCTATGTATCACTATTTTATTATAAATCTACTGGACAAAATCGATTTCTGAAAAATCCATTTCAATATTCATATGATCAATTGTATATTCTCGATTATTGTACACCTTTATATAATTTTATTTTGAATTTTAAATATACCAAAATCCTAAAGTAAATATTTTTCAAAATACGACTAGTGATAATTATAAATTTTTCATATTGCCTTTTATCTACTAGTTAAGCAAAACCATAAATAATTATACTTAAATTAAATAATAAGATATTTGCTAATTTATAAACAAATATATTCTTGTAAAATTCCATGAAATACATTATGCAAAGGTAGGTAAATATTTCATCATAGAAGAAAAAATATAAAAAATAAATTTAAAAAAAAGTTATTCATTTGTAATTTATTATATTCATGGTTTTTTGGAAATAAATATATTTATTGAATGACTTAAATTGTTGTATACAAATTAATCTGAAAAATATTTGGAAATATTTATCTTTAATGATGTTTTAAAATATATAATAGTAGAATACAGAATATATATCATTTATATCAATGAACTAATTCTTGTGCGAGAAGGAAAGAGAATGAACATATATTTTTATTACTTTAAGCACTTTACTCAATTTTCATTTAAATTTTGATTTTATTTTTAAAGCTGCATACTCAACATTCTTAATAACATCATATATTTAATACAAGAAATTACGTATAATTTTACTAATATTTTTTTGATTGTTAGTAATATAATTCATAATTTTTATTTAAAGTAGAATAAATTAAGATAAATTAAAAATTCTTTAATAAATATAATTTTTGGTTTACAGTTGTCAGAGGACATTGGCTATGTTTTATATTCAGCCCTTGGTAGCTTCTATATTCCTTCTTGCATAATGGTTTTTGTATATATACGTATCTACTTTGCGGCGAAGGCTCGAGCGCGTCGAGGTATCCGTAAACCTCAACGACTGCGACCAATGATACCACCTCCTGAATCACCTAAAATCCATCAGACAAGCTTTACCAACACACAGAATATTGAAAATCCCAGTTTAGCAAGTCCCAGCAATCAGAGCAAGGTACTCAGTTTAGTCATGGAAAACGTCGCAACTATCGAAAATCAACCTGTTCAAATTCCTATTGTTACTTGTGATTTTGCTAGCGATGTTAGTACCTCTGAAGCCGATGCTGGAGGTGGAAATATAGCCATGGATGAAAAAGATACTCTCAAGGTAATTGAATAATTTAATAATTTTAATTTTGTTAAATCGAATTGACTGGATTAAATTTTTAAAACACTTTTTTTTATAATTAATTAAAAACACAATATATAATATCTACTACAAGTCTCAATTAAATTATATTCTAAAACTCAAGATATTGATTTATATATGTTTAAATATTTAAAATTTTTTCATGTTTATTATTTTAAGGAATCTGTCAGTAGGGCATTTCTTATCTGCTAATTGCAACCTATTGTAATGCAACAGAGTAGGAGAAGAATTCAAAACTATCATGACAAAATATGATTAGCCTCTTCAACCCCTCCCCATACTATGACTACATAACAACAGGTCTACATTGAATTAACTTTTTTGTTCTATACATACATTACAGTGTATATTCTATACATACATTACATAGTACAGCAGTTGTGAGCTTTTTAACTGGAAATAAATTTTTCTTCTATCTAAAATTCCAGTGAGTAACTTTGTTATATTATCAGCTTGTTATATTATTAGCTGTTCAAATGAACATGCTATCCATAATCATAGAATGCTGTATCAATTATATGCATGCTATTTGGTGGATACCGTGTGGGTAAATAAGTCGAGAAGAGGAACCACCCTGATGTTTGTTTTTATTTTTACGTTTTTTTAAAGAGTGTTTGCAAGTATAATTTGCTACTGTTGCTCACCATCTGGATAAAATAGTTTTTGAGTATATGTGTGTATAATATCAAGCTTGAGAGTGAATCTGCAGTCTTCATGTACCTATCATGTAGTGGACATTAAAGACGGAAAATATTTCATTGATTTCTATTTATAATTTTAATATCTTTCATTTAAATATTTTTCTTTTTTTTACAATAAAATATTATATAAATACAAATGATAGTGTTAATAAAATAATAGCAAAAACTTATAAAAAAATATGTTGAATTGATGTTCTGATAAATATTTTTATTAAAAAATTAACTCTAATGATCAATAAATACTACATAACCTTATAAAAAAATCTTATAAAATATTTTTATCCATGGCTTGTACATGCTTATCATTTCAATTAAGTCAATTCTTTTCATAATTTATTAATACTAGTTTATTAATACAATAACTTGCACACCATCTTTTAAATTAACTTTAAATTTTTCTATTATATTTTGTAAGAAAACATGTAATACATATTTTCGTATCTTTAGTATAGAAAAATATAGGGTCGAAAACTGACATTAAGAGAAAAATTTTGTACAACTTATATAAAGCTATTTTATTTATGTCTTGTATTATTTCTATTAATTAAACATGAAATAGTAATGACATAATTGTTAAATCTTCAAAATAAATTGGATTCTATAAGTACTGATTTTCCATTATTTTACGTACAGTTACGCAAAAACTTTATTTAACATAGTTGATATGTAATGTATTTAATATAGTTTCTCATCATTTTCTTTCAATACATCCGGTAAACTGTAAAGAGAAAGAATTTTTCTGTTATCTTTCACAAAATTTTACACTCGTAGGTAATGATGACGATTAAAAAAGTAAGTATATTCAATAATATATTGGGTAAAAATTTATTAACAAATTTCGTTCACTAATTATAATGAAAAATTTTCAATAAAATTGTAATATTTTTTAAAAAGTCTACTTTTAATAAATGAACTTTTACGAATAAAATTTAATTTTCATACTTTTTCTATGATTTATTTAAATATAGGTTTTTAACGTTGATCACGATTATATAAGTTAATTAGAAAATGTTGAAAAATCTTGTAATGCAAAATTTTTAAAATTTTTTTAAAAGCAGTATTAATTGAATTAACATACTTCAATTTCTGAGATAAAAGTAAGGAATCGTGTTCAGTATCTCTTGTCTTTATTTGTTACTGATATATTAATGCTACTTAATGTTGTGATATCTAAGGTAGAAACGAAAAAAATTTGTTGTAAATCTTTTTTAGTGCAGTTCGTTTCACGTGAATTTTCTTTTTAGTCTTTTCCTTTGTCTCAATTTTTTCCACAGATTTAATTCAATTGTTGGTGTTATAACCCTATTGCTAGTTCTTATTCTTTTGCTATTTCTATTGTATTTTCGTATTCTTTATGTTTAAATCTGTTTCCTTAGTTAAATTTATTTTATCAATGCTGTTAATTCTAATTTTCCTTTACAATCAAATTTACAAGCTTTTTTCTTCTTTTTTTGGCTAACTGACACTTGCACTTATTCTTATTTAACTTATTTAACTTATCGTTTCTTAGCTTCTTAGTTATTTTTTTAATTTTTTTATATTCTTTTACTTATTTTATATTAAATATCTATGCTTCTTCTGCAGTTGGTACTGAAATCACATTTTTACTGTTACTATTCTTGCATTGCTCTTATATTTGTTACGTAGTTGTTATATTATTTTTTAATTTATTTATTATTAATTATATTTACACATGTGTGTTCATGAATTTCTTCCTTTATTTCTTTAATTTTATTTTTTTGTCCCAATTTTATTACTAGTATGTTTTCTTTCTTTCTGCATGGATTTATGGTACTTTTTTCAATAATTCTTCTTTTACACATGTTTAATTTAGTTTTTATACATTATTTTTTTTCTTTTTCATTGACGTTCATAACATTCGTATAATTTATGTACTTGAACCATTCAGTATTTATTTTTAAATCCGATAAATTCCAGAAAAGACCCTAATATTTTTTTCTGCCTTCTATTCTCTCTCTTTATAATATATATACATATATTCTTTTTAAAAATCAGCAGATATTTTTTTCTGTTTCAGTACAGAAAGTTCTAAAAATAGCTAAGTGCTTCCTCTTGTAAAGAATTTGTTCTCTTAGAGAACTCTTGTCATAAAAAAGAATATCCGATATTGTATTGTCCGTATGGAGATTCTTTACTTTCATCACATTTCTTGTTATATTGCATTAATTTTTCATTCATTCATCTATATTTATTTCATATGTTTATTATATACTTTTGCTTTTCTACATTTATTTTTTCTATATTTTGCATTTTTTGTTCTACTTAAATCTCTTACTTTTCATACAGATTCCATTTTTTCTTTATTCTTCTATACTTTATCTATTAATTTATATATATTTTACAATATTTGTTACATATTTTCATCATTTTTCTTTCTTGTATTTGTTAAACTTCTTCTAAAGAGAAATTTTTTCTATCTCTTTCTTCAATTTATCTTTCACTAGAGGATTGACTTTTCGTAGACCAACATACCCATATTTATTTATATAATTTTTATGTTATTATTTATAATTAATTAAATATTTATTCATATAATGTTGTAAAGAATACAGCGTCATAGATGACTTATTGTAGAAATTTCAGCAGTTAGCGTAACGATTCTTTATTAATTTTAAACAATGTTAAAGTATACTAATCTTTCCACAAATAACCTGCATATTTTGAATGATTGGAGTTTTATGTAATTTTATGTAATATTTGTTGTTATGTAATATCAAATAAAAATATCTACATGATAACGGTAAGTTTCAACTGTGTGAAAATGTCGAGTTAGCTGATGTCAAGAAAAGTTTCTACGTTATTCGACCTCGTAATTACAATAAATTAAAAGATATTATCTATAATAAGTAATAGGAAAGATAGCATACTCAGAAGTGAACACGTTTCTGCTTTTTTCTATGCTTTGCCCGAAACACTATAAAATAACGTTACGTTTATGTGACTATTACTCACAAACATTAGTATAAAATTATTAGCTATTGTTTTAAGTGTATTATATATAAATATTTTGTATTTTATTTTTATTGAATTATTTAGAACTTACTTTTAAACAAAGTTATCAAAATATTACAATAAGAAACATATAATTGTTACAAATTAAAAATATACATTTTGAAATTTATATTAAACAATATAAACTATTACTAATATTATTGCCCATGAAAATTAAATATTAGTTTCATGAAATACAATATATATAGATACATAAAGTGTGTAATAATTTGAATGTTTAATGGGATTACATGTATGTATTAATAAAATATCAATATAACTTATTGTATTATGATTTTTCTTGCTGTTTTTACCATGTTAAAACTGGAAATTATTAATTAACATTTTTATGTAGTAAAATACAAATATGAATATATTTTTATATCAAATTTATTAATAGGATAAGTGATAACATATATATGTAATACATTATACATGCACATATGTATTATATAATATATTTGATATATATATAATGTAAAATAAGAAAAATACCAAATAACCCCGATAAAATTTTAGATTAATGTCTTAAATTTAAATTTTATTATAAGACACTAAATAAATTATATAAAGTATATAGAGAAAGGAAAAAATAAATAATTTCTATTTATATTTTAAAACAGTACGTAAAAAGTACACTTTGATAAATAAAATTAAATTATGAGTACGTAACGAAGGCAGGAAATCTAGCGCGTTCGGTTAAAATACGATTAGTCTTGTTTGATAAGTGTTGCTTAGTCTCTCATGCATTAAAAACGGCTTATCAATTCGTAATAAATCTTTTATAGAAACTATATAACACATAAAAAGTAAGTATATGTAAGTAAAACATATATAAATACTAATATAATATTTAACTTAATATTTTCATTACTCTAAAGTTCTACGATTTATTCAATTTAACTCGTCAAAAAAATTTAATTATAAATCCATTAATGCAAAAAAATTGTATTAAAATATTATTTACTTTAGAAAAAAATTGAGAAAATTATACTAGCCGCAAATTATTGTATATTAAATTAGTAGGATTTTATGTACCATTTTGATTTTACAAAAATTGTTAAGCTTATAAAAACTAGCTTTATTGTCGTATATGAGTGGCGATACGATGGACACTGGCCGAATGCCAGCCATGAATTATTAAAACACAGCAAGAGTGGAGTAAGTAATTCAGACTTTCATATGTACAATTTCTTTAACTAACCAAAAAAACTTATATACAATTAATATCTTCTAGTATAGATCTACGTTATTGATCTTGTTTTACGATCTCTTTGTCGCGTGTATTCGTCTTTATGGAAATTCGTATAACACTATTGATATTATTCAATCGTAAGTACCGGTAAACAAATTTGTCCACTACGCGTGTCGACAAAATATTACATCGTACTTTTATATTAAATAAATAAAAAAATAAATAAATAAATAAAAATAGGTAGTTCTATTACATGATTAATAGATTCAATATTGATTCTAGTGCAAATTTAAACTAAAATATGAAATTATATGTTTGGGTGTATGTGTAAATATATATATACGTACGTGTGTCACAAAAATTACGAAAAATTAGTAATACGCGTTATAACTGATTAAATTGTAAACAAACTATTACCAATTAAAATGTTTTGTGTATACAATTTGACTTAATATAACTATGATTTTTTAGTATCAATCTAACCATCAAATCTTAATTTCGTTATTTTCGTTTTGAATTACAGTTTAATAAGATTATTCTCTATATTATTGTTATTTAATCAATAAGTAAAATTTTACTGTTAAATGAATAAATCGTGATCTCATGTGTTTGAAACTTACAAAGTGTACCAATTTAAATTGATCGATGAATAAATTAATCAATTTAAACAACTTTATGAATAAGTGGATTCAATCTTGTCTAATTATTGAAAGAAATAATCATGTCATAATTCGAAAATGAATTCATGTTTTTAAAATATGTTACAATAACTTTTGTTCGAAAAAACTATTACGTAGATTCAAAATCTTTTTCTATACTAATGCTTCTTAATAATTTTCATCTAAATGAATTCATAACGTAAAAAATATTCAAATTTTTAATTTTTGTTTTTTAATTCAGTTAAATTTATTTATCGAGAAAATTATACGTGACAGATTATTAACAAGTTGCTATATTTGATAAAAGTAATGTTAGAGAGAAAATTTGATATTAATATCACAAACCATAAATCATTAAAATGGTAACATACAAAATTTTTCATTTAATTATTGGTTATTTTGTACTTAACTGATATTTGTAATAAACGTGTTTGATGTTTTTATATATGAATAAAAAAAGAACAATGTTCATTCGTAAGTAGAAAAACATTTAAAAAAATGAAATTTGGATATTGTTTATGGAGACCTATCATTCTATATAACAACAATGAGATTGGTTTGAAAAATAAAAGCTTTTGTGAAAAACTTTCATGTCTATTTTTATTTTGATTATTGATTGTTATTTATTTTTAAAAAATTTTTCTATCAATAATGAAATAAATTAATCAAAATAAATAGGTACTTAGTAATCAAAATTTATTAATGATATATAGTGGTACTTTTTTTTATTTGTTCTGAAAACATTAGTTTGTGATTATATATTTTTATTGTGAAATTTTAGAAAATGGATTTAATTTATTAATATAATATACGTAAATTGTACACGTGATATTAAAAGGTTTATATATATTTATACTAATAAATGGATTGAAAATTAATAGATACAAATTTTTATTTTTTTATTTTTTATATTTTTTTATCATCATTTTTTTTATATTTTTTTATGTTAATAATATAAATAAATAATTAATGTTTCTTTTTACTAATGGTAGATTCTAATTTACGATTTTCAAAAATTAATATTGGATGACTGTATTAAAATCTCTTTTACAGCCTTCTATTTTTTAAACTCTAATGAATAATTTCGTATTTACTTTTGATATAATGTATTCTTATTTCATTAATAGTATTGAATTGGTAAAGATATTTTGTGAGTTAATAGAACTACCCATGTATTCATATTTTGTTCGTTATATGCACTTACAGTTCAAATACATCATTGTAATACATCATTAACAATTTGAAGCTAATTCATTATTTCAATATTTTATTCAGTATTAATGTAGAAGAAAAAATGTACTTATAATTTACTATATAAGTATTTTAGGATTCGCAGAATAAATAGAAATATGAATTTCATTTATTAATAAAAGTTATTAAATCAATTTATTATAATATGGCTTTAGTTCAGAATTTGTTATATACCTTTTTATTATTCTAGTTTAGATATTTTAAATAATATATTTTCTTATAAATAAATTGATGGTAATAATTATTAACATTTAATTTTGAGTTTATTACAATAAATAATAATTTTTTCAACTATATCTAATATAACGATATCTCTTTAGGTATTTATCATCTCAATGATATACTTTATATTCAACTAATTAGTAAGATTGAAATATGTAATATCTAAATAGTAATATAAATATTAAAATCTTTTTTTCAGGTAAATATATCAATACCTGTACAAAAATCTAATATGAAAGCTACTCTTTCTATAAACGGTGAAGGTCAATCCAGCCAAGGACTACCTGTTCAATGTCGTCTTCCAAGTATTGGAATTGATATCGATATGGTTTCTGAACTAGATCCCTCTTCATCAGACAGTGGTATTGTGTCTCGTTGTGCTGTTGTCAAACCTTTAAAATTACGCTTCTGCAAACCAATATTTGGTCGAAAAACGATTGAAAGAATGAAGCACCAACATCACTATGATCACGAAGATCAACATCATAAAGACATAATAATAGAAACAAAACCACAAAAACCGCGTGATCCAGAACGTGAAAAACGAAGACTTGCAAGAAAAAAAGAGAAAAGGGCAACATTGATTTTAGGACTAATAATGGGTAGTTTTATTGCGTGTTGGTTACCCTTTTTTTTTCTATATATTGTAAAACCATTATTTCCAAATCTAAATATTCCTGAACAAGCATTTGCAATTGCGTTCTGGTTAGGTTATATGAATTCTGCCCTTAATCCAGTTATTTATACTGTATTTAACAAGGATTTCAGAAGAGCCTTTCGAAGGATCCTGTTTAAATGAATCACTAATTGGATCGATTATTGCTTTAAATTTGTTCACTTCTTTTAATGGTAAAGCATTAAATCTTCAAGGTAAGAATTATTTAAATCATAACTAATATTTTCATGAGACATTATCATAATATTTTATTATTATATAATTAAGGTACTATTTATAAATTTTTAACTATTATAAATTATATAAAAAATGCATTTTTAAATACATAATTTCTATTTATTTTTTAATGAAATTGGATTTTTTTCATAATAACAAATATAGAAAAAACGAAGTAAAAGAACATACATTTAGTATAGTAATTATAATTATAAAATTTTTGGTTCTACTATATTTTGTACAACACATATTTATAATTTTACTCAAAATACCTTATAAGTTTTTAGAATCAGCAAATAATAGTTCATGATATCTGTACCATTTTTTAGTTCTTCCTATTTATTCAAATAATAGTTTGTATAAAAATAAAGCAAAGACAATTACACAATATTTATTGATTAATACCAATTGTTGATTCATTTTAATTATTATTAAAACAAAAATTGATATATATATATTCATAATTTTATAAATAGAAACTGTTTATAAATAAAGTTAGTTCTAATCAGTAATAGTTTCTAATTTTATAGTAAAACTAATAAATATGAATTTATATTTCACTTTATTTTAAATTTACATTAAAAAATTTATAGATCAATATATTACATTGTAATATAAATATTAACATACGGCTTAGTGTGTCAGTGAACCATACAACTTCAATGCTATTATCAAATTTAATATTAGTAACCGAGTGCCCAGCAAAGTTTACTATTTTAATAATAAATTTATATTTTTTAAATATTAATATTAATTTCATTTATCCTATTGTTCATATGTTTGTTGTTATAGTATTAATATAATATTTATTCGATAGTAAATAAAAAATTAGTTTTTGATTGTATAAGATACGAAGATGAAGATTATATAAATAAGTAGTTGATTATTATAAGAAATAATATAGTAAACAGTTCACTACTTTATAGTTCTCTAAACTATTTTAAATAATTGTAAACAATAATGCTGTAAAAATAAAAATAAAGTTTGTAAATTCTTATATTATTCAGAGATAACTCTGAATAATAATTATATAAAATATAATTCACAGATTAAAATGATAAAAAAATTAATGAAGTTACACATAAAAATCACTGAGAATAAAAAACACATAATATTATCATTTTTTATAAACCTTTCTCGTAAATTTCGAATTAAATATGGTGTATAATATATTCATAATAAAAAATAATGAATTAATACATCCCAAATATAGCACAGTTATAATAAAAAAAATCTTTTATCAAATAGATGAATAGATACTATTTTTCAAAAAGATCACATATGGAACCAAACTGACAAATATAATTAAGGTAGAAAGATTTAGGATATTTCAATTTAGGACGTTCACGCTTGATTTTATTACAAAAAACTAGATATTGGTAGTAGATGTCTAATGATTTCGATTCATATGAACTTTCTTTAGTACAGCATTAACTTCGATTAAACAGAGATTCAGATTATCACCAATCTTAAACTTGTATTAAAATTTTTAATAGTATATAAACATTTAAAAAATAGAATAAGCAATGATCTTTTTCTATTCCTCTTTTCTTCTTTCCACATTTTTTAAAAATAAAACGTCTATGAGATAAAAAGAATATATTGAAGAAAGTTATAACATATATGTAATGGCAACACATATATAATGTCTTAAAAGAAAAAAGAAAACATAATCTATGTAAAACATGTTGGATGAAAATGGCCATTAGTGGAATTGGTCTGACAGTAATCATATATATTCGTACTTGTATACAGAATAACAATACTAAATATAAAAATCCTATTATTTGTACAACATACTGGTACCAACAGTAAGAAAAAATATTTAAAATTTATCACAGAATACATGATCTGTACAGAAAAGGCCGCAGAAGCGTAATTTAGGAAAAATCGAGACTATTAGTCAATGTGAAATTTATTATCATTGAAGTTCGAGGGCGAAACTAACCAAATACAGGTTAGTACATTTATATTTTAACAAAGAAGCTACTTATATCTAACAGAATTAAACACAGCCCAGTGTTTTTGTTCCATAGTATTATATAAGCTCTTGCAACTGTCCCGAAAAATATTTATTAACATATATATCAACTGCATAAAACTAAACTCTTACACACTTTTTAGCCTTTTCATTCTTAAGGTTACATTGTTTTCAAGTATTCTTTTAAGCCTAACTTCATTATATTTGTATTATATATATTTTACATCCAAGAACATTGTGACAGTATATCTTCACGTTATCTAAGACAAGTAATGCTAATTGTTTGTTGCAACAAATTAGTTTAAACGTACGCTTGATATTAATTGATACTATAACTTTTATGTACGTTATGATGGATCTGATTCTAGCTTCAAAAACAGATACAAATCTATTTAATTTGTAGATATTTTTCAGTTATTACTTTTGAAAAAATTATGGATTTTGAATCATTTATATTTATAATATTCTTCTTCTATTGTCGAGATTTTTCGTCACATATTTATCAAATTGTAGTATAAATTAAATTAGTCTATCTAGTTTTTAATCTTTTAAGTTTAATAAAATATTCTTCTGAAGATCGTAATTATTATTATTACCTGATTCTGATTACATTTAAAAATTCAATTTAATCTCTGCGTTCGGCTTACTGATGATTACTCACGAATATGTGAATTCTTCTATAGTTTTTATTAGATGATTTGTAGAGGAAAATAGTAGTTTACCGATTCCATCATGTATTTAGTTCTAACGATCAAGATCTTAATTTTTACGGAATGATTGGCAGTTTGTTCGATTGAGATAATTATTTTGCTGTATTAAAGCTATTCTGTGGCTGATAAAAAAACCCTTTAGTTATTTTTCTTTGTCATGATCAAAGTGTTACCTACAAGTATTCGACCATAAAATCATCTTTATGAATGAAATCAGTAATTCTTCCAATACAACGCTTTATGAGTGATAATAATTTTTCTTGGCAGCAACATTTGGAACGTGATACTCTTTATAAATTTATCAACTATACTTTAACAACTTAATAGCTTTCAATAATTTTAAACAGAATGGTTAAATTGACTAAAAAAATAACATTATTCAATGGATATTATTTAAAAAATTTTTAATTTAGTTTGTTAGAAATATAAATATGCTAATACAAAAAAGTAATCAGATAAATCCAATAATCATAAGGTACAAAAATTTCTTTTATATAAAAAGGATAACTGAATGATAAAAAAATTTTGATAGTTTTTAATAGTTTTTACTGGTTTTTCTCAGTGATTTTTCTGAGAAAATGTACACATATTTTTAGTTATTTCTTATAATTAGTGTATGTGAAAATATTACAGTCAAACTTGAAAGAGTCAGATGCCCTGAATCTCTTTTTATTTGTCAAATTCTAAATTTTATCAGCTTAATCTGTTATGAGAAACTTATTCATTCATGTACATAAATTTTTTTTTAAGAACTTATCATGATCACAAATGTGTGTCTCCATAAAAAACTTACTCGAAAAGATTAGATGCACTCATCATTAACTGATTCAGTAGCGTAAATCGGTTCCATCCACTAAAAAAATATTATTTAAGTAGAATTGGATAACAAACAAACTGTATTAAAAAAAAACAAATAAAAATACATTGAACAAGATAAAAATAAATAAATTAATTAATTTACATTAATATTTTATAAAATTTGCAGTTTACGTGTTTACTTTACAAATAACGCAAATATTTAAAATTTTGTAAAATAACGATAAACATCTTAAAAATAAATCAACTCACCTGGACACTCTTCCACATAGTAAATATATTTAAACACACATTGAAATAATTATTGCACCATTAAATATTTTTTTATCTTTTCTACGATCTTTCCTTTTTTTAAACTCTTCCAACATGCCTAGTCCATTCGTCGTCTTACAATACAATGCATATTTTTAATTTATGTATACATTTTCTAACAGTTGTACATTGTACTATTTTCAGCTGGTACTAATTATTTTACTACTAAATACTAGACATTTTATTATCAGTACGATATTAGTATATATATTATGCAGTTGAAAAATTTTTGTATCAATCATTTATTTATATGTAAAACAACAACTACACATTAATATTATATAAAATTTAATAGATACTTAATGATATGAATATCACAATATTAAAAAATTTATCTGTTATCTTATTTTTCTAAATAGTAACTAATTATAGTTATTTTTGAAATAATAATGAAATATAATTTTAAAAAATTTACTTTTTATAACGCTATCTTTTAAAATTATAATTTAAGTTACTACTATGTAATTAATATTTAATAAGTCGCTTTATTTTTGCAGATATACGTTTTTACAAAATTTTATATGATCTAGAAATGTAATCAGACAATTTCAGTTTGATAAAAATATATGGTAACAAATAATACGAATATAATAAAAATCATACACGTTAAAAGGAAGTTATGCATTGGCATAAATTTTACTGGAATAAAATCATATGTCATTCTTCAGAAATGCTGATTGATGGATTCAAAAACCAAAAAAATTTTGTCATATATCAAAACCGTATATTGTTTTTCTTATCTTATATATATTCCAATATATATTCTAATATTCATATAAGAAGAATAAAAAATTTCATCTAGATGCCAATAAAATACAGAAAAACGAAGATAAAAGATTATAAAGAGAAAAAAACAGAGAAAATTATATGTAGACAGAATTATATGCAGAGAAAACGTATAAAAAGAAAAACTTATACTGATTCGAAAAAATAAAGTAAAAGTTGAAAAACATGAGAAAAAGTGGGGCTTATGGTGCCTTTCTTTTTGAAATAGAGCGAATTGTCAGTGAAACTAAGAAAACTTCAAAGAGAATTTACAATTTAAATTTATTGGAACAGGAAAACCAAAACGGAGACGGTTCCTAATGAACATATTTGTACACTATTATCATCTATAGTAAAGAGTAAAGCAGAAAAGATTAAGTGAAAAATATCAAGCCATGCACAGAACAAATTATTCCTAGTGCAAAATTTTTACAATACATCGAAATTTAATGTAATACTTATGTATAAGATAATTTAATGTAACTTTAATTATAAATTCAAAGGATTAGATAAATGAAGAAAGATATATACATATAATTCAAGCATATAGCGTCAATAACATAATTAATGTTATTTATATGTTAATTAAGCATGTGAATTAAGCATGTCAATAACGTACTTAGACCTTCATTCTACATTTGAATTATTCTAAGTTTAATTTTTTTCGATTTCTCAAATATAAAATAAAATAAATATAAAATCGAAAGAAGGAATATATCTTCTAAATGGATATTAAAAAAAATTAAATATAAAATTTTTAAATAGATAAATAAATATTACTTTAAAGCATGTTACATAATTTAACACTCTGGACCAATTTTAAAGTATATTTATACGTTTTATGGCTTTTAAAATATCGGATATTATAGTAAATAATAATGAAAATAAAGAAACCTAAAAAAAAATAGTAAGAAGGTTTCCGATTCTTTTGAATATAACAAATTTTTTTTAATTCACCAATGATCATAAAAAATAAAATATTCTTAACTTAAATATTATTAGTTCATTTTAAAATATTAGATAAAAACTTAAGCAACCATAATAATATAAGATGAGAAATAAATTATAAAACAAATTTTGTAGTCTCTTTTTCAATATAAAAATATACTAGGAAAATATCTTTTTAAAAATATTGAAAATTCATATTAAATGAACGATAATATTTTTTTATTTGTTAAAGAATTTAATTTTATTTGTATATATTATTAAAATAATGTGAAATCTAATATTGGTTGGAAATTATAGAAATGCTTATAATGATAATTTAAAAAATAAAAATGAAACAAGAAACTTTTTAGAAATAATTGTGAGCAAGTTCAGGAAAATTATTAAAATAATTTTAGAACATATAAAATATATTTAGTAAAATATTATATTTAGTAAAGTATGTTAAAATATGTTTTTTTTATTTTTTAATTTTACAAAAATATATTGATTTCTTTATAATTTAAGCTGTTAAAATTTTTCTTTTCTTCATATTTTAATATATTATCTCTATTTTATCTTAAACAGCTGAATTTATTAACGTTTTCTTAGAGTAAAATGTAATTTCAATCTTTTAAAATATTGTTAATTGAAATAAAGTATTCTCCATTAAATTGTAATTCAATGCTCTTAAAGAAAAATGAAATTAAATGTATATTATTTAACCATGAATATTCTTTGAATATAATTTTATAAAATTAAAAATATATGACCAAGCATCGACTTTTTCTTAAAATACTTATAAAAAAAGTTGTTATTATTTTTAAACAGTAAATTATTTAATACAAAAATGTGAAAATAATTTAGACATAAAAACGAAAAACGGAGTATATTAATTTCCTTTACAAAACAATGGTTTTATTATATTATGTATTTTAGAAAATTTATAAAAATATTTTAAAGAAATAAATTCTAAAATTTAACGATAAAAGTATTTTTTACATAAAAAGTTTTATAATGGTACACGATGTATAATTTTTTGATGCTGAACAATAATAAACAAAGAATCAGATATTGAATTTATATATATATATTTGGTTAATATTCGAATAATATTCTTTTTAATAGAACAATAAAGTTTTTACCGTATAAAATGAAATATTAAATATTTCACATCCAAGTTTAATAAAAAAGATATAAATCTTAATAATTTTAATAGCAAATAAAAAATTAATATTATATATTAATAATAGTTTTTTATAATCATAATTAATAAAAAATATTTATATTATTTTAAATAAGTCAGTTATTAATTGAATTCTATGTATAATATAAATGTATTGTTGTAATAAAAATTATTTTTGTGTGGAATCATAGTAAAGTTATGATATATTAAAAAATAAATATTAATTTTATGTTAATTAAATTGAAAGAATTTATTTTAAAATATAAAAAAAGAAATAGCTTAAATTATAAAATTTCATGTAAAACACAAATTTACTGTACTTTATTAAGTAAAACTAATTTGTTTTTTTATTATAAAAATAAAAAACAATTGAAATTCTTATAATTGATATTAAGTATTCTTACAATTAGATATAATGCAGTTATATTAATTAAATTTGCCATTTTAACCTGAAAGTTATATTATCTTAAAACATTATATTTTTATTAATTAATCGTAATTTTTCAATAAAATAAAAACAATAATAATGGTTATAAACAAGTAATTATAGTAGTATATTATCAATACAGTATTTCTGAAAATCAATTTTAAATTATATTAATATTTGTTTTTTAAAGTGTATTTCTTTTGATATTAAATATAAAACAGTAAAATTTTTTAAATAATGGAAAATTACTAACTCCTTATTCTTTAGTTAAATTATTTTTTTTTAAATATTCAAAAATATTTATTATTTCTTTAGTTTTTAAATAATTTGTTTACTTATTTTGTTATTAAAAAAAAACCTTTTTTAAAATGATTTTTCATTTATTAATGGAAAATGTAAATTCAATTAATAATTATTGGTTTCATGACGAAGAAATTTGTATAAAAATTTGTAATTCTTAAGTGAATATTAATTATATTAAGTATAATATAATCTCTAATAAATGCAAAGTACTAAAATAAATACAGTGCAATGTATCACATTAAAAAAATTGCGTTCTTTTTTACCATTTATATAATTAAGTAAATAAAAAAAAATATATTGTACTTATTTTATTAAAATACTAATTGAAATATTTTCAAAAATTCTTTTCTAAAATTTTTAAAGATCATTATAATTTATTTATATAACACGTACCTCTCACATATTTTTGGTGTTTTTGTTTCTTCTTATTTGCATAAAGAATTAATTATCTTAATTTATTAATGTCATTATTTAATTTCTATATTTTTATTAAAACTTTTTGATGGATATAAAGTTTTATTTTAAATTATTTATTATTTAAATAAAACTTATTATATAACAAAAAATTATATTGTTTGTAATAATATAATATGTATTATTGTGTCTAGATATATATTAGAGAAAACAAATTTATATATATTCAGATAAACGATCTTTTCCACTTTCAATATGACTTAATTTATTTAAATATTAAATATAATATAACATATTTTATTTTTTCTGTATAAGACTATGTTTTACAATATAATAATTTACAATTTCGATATTCTGGAATAATATATACATAATACTTACGGAAATTATTAACAAATAAGTGTAAATTTCGGAAGTATGGTTATACTTTTAATTTGATCTATAAATAATCTTATTAAAAATTAAGTGCTTTTGCGCAAATTTAAAAAAAATTAAAAATGCCGAACGATTGTCTATAAAGTATTTTGTACTTAAAATTTTAAATATATTTATGTCTTTTAGAAATCATTAAAAGAAATTATATTCTGAAAATAATTTTTTACATTAAGAAAATACATTATAAAATATATAATTAGAGTAGATTCTTCTAAAATAAAAATTTTATTTAAAAATTATATAATAAATAAGATACTAGCCGTTTTATAATTTGTGAAAACCGTATTATCAAAGTTTAATTTCTATTTTTATTATATCTTTGTGTTCATCACATAAAAATTAAAAGGCTATTTTTACGTTATTCTGAGATTGAAATACGTATAAAATATATGATAATCTACTCTAATCTAAACCTCAATTCGTGTATTCCATAACATTTAATGATTTTAAAGTTATATGCATAATAATAATTAAAAAATATATTATACAACTTAAAAGAATGATGTGAAAATTAAATTAATTTTTCATAAAAATAGTACATTCGTTAAAAATTCTCGTTAATATTTATATGATTAATTAACTATTTTCTAAACATACAACAACACGTATAAAATTTTCAAAGATTGTCTATACGTAGTTAAAATGAATATTACTCTGTATATAATAGAGAATTTTTAACTCTCCGTCTCTCTCTGTCTCTGTCTCTCTCCCTCTCCCCCCCCTCTCTCTCTCTGTAAATATACATACAGTTATTTGTGTTGATATCAACCTATACATGATAAAGAATACTTAATAAATATTACATAATTATATATAAAAATGTAAGGAAAAAAGTACTTTAGCATCGCAACATTATCTAAAAAATGATATTATAAAAATAAATACGTTATTTAACTTATTTATCAAACAATTTTTTTAACCGTAATTTACTCAAAATATATAAATATGCAAAGATAGATAAGTAAATATTATGTAAGTTTTTCACAACATCTTATATTATTTTACAGATAATCTATTTTTATGACGATATACTTATCCTAATGTCTTCGTTAATTTTTAACACCTAAAAATAACGTTTGTTAAATCTTTTCATAAATTTTTACGGTGACAATTCCAAATAAGTATGTTTGTTCATACTTATTTTATGATATTATGATATTATGTTATTATGTTATTATATTATTATGTATGTTGCTTTGTACTTATCAAAAGAGTCTCATCTCTTTCAAATTCTTATCATACTGATTTAATAATTTCATTCCTTGTAGTAGTTTGCCGTGATTGTGATTCTTTTCTCAAAAAAGTTTATAAGCATTTTTGTTTCAAATTTGAAAAATTTATAACTATAATCTTTTAGACAATGAAAGCTTTATTACTTTTTTGAAAGCAGAAAATTAGTTAGAAAAATTCATGATTTTTTATTATCGCTTAGTATCTGCTGTATAGTAATTGGTTTTAGATTTTATTAATAATGATATCACAAAAATTTATAAAAAATTTCTACAACTTTGAAGTTTAGAGTCATGTCTCATTACTCACCAATTTCCTCAGTAACTACGCACACTAAGCGTTCTGAACAGTTCAAAAATAGATTTACAGATATGTAGTAAATGATCCTCATAGATCTTTTTCTATCTAAAAATGAAAAGTGAATTACTAATTGATATTATTTTTTCCCAGTGTATATATAAAAATATCAATACAACATGTTGAATGTCTGATAACTTAAAAACGACCTATAAACCAAATTGAAATTTTGAATGGTATTAAAATTATAGCTTATTATGATAATTCCTGTTTCCTGAATAGACGTATTTCTCAAAAAATAAGTATTTATTGATTCACTTTATATATACATATAGACAAAGATATTAAGAATGTGAATTCTACACTGTATATATTTTAATTAATAAGAAAAATTAAAAAATTCATTAACAGAAAGCATTTTTATAGATTATTCAGAATAATTTTACAATTATAAGAATAAGACTCATATTTTGTAAATACGAATTACAGATGAATAAAGATTAAATTATTTTATAAATACAAAAGTTGAATGCATGTACATATACCCTATAAAAATTGAATTTAACTACAAAATTATAAACAGAAATTTTAATAAAAAAAAAATTAGGTTTTTCAAAATTTCTGTACAAAATGATATTTCATAAAAAAATCTGATTTATTTAAACTAAAATTTAATGTATGTAAATTACTGAATTACTATTCAGTTAATTTATATTAAAGCTCGATTGTACTATAATCAGATCTAAACGATAACAAATTTTGTATAAAAAATAGTAGATTGGTTTAATATTAAAAAAAAAATCAAGTATAAATGAAGGAAAATAAATGTATAGCTATGATTTATTTTCTATTAATAAAGTGAAATACATAATAATATTTTTATAAGTTTGCATAACTACCATATGTCAATGTAATATTAAAAAAACTATTAAATTAGAGTTAATTTTTGTTTTCTACATTATTAATAAGGCTATAATATAATTATTTTCATTATTAAATAAGATTTGGTTAATATAAATATTTATCGTATTATATATATATATATATATATGTAGAATATAAATTTTTAAAATATATAAGAAAATTCAATCTGTAAAATGTTTGTTAACAGTTTAATAATATACACGAGTAAAGTTTTTAATAGATTTTAGATACCCTTTATATAGTAATAAGATTTTTTATTAGCTCTAATTTATTTTTTAATAAAATAAAAAATTTATTTATTAAATTATATATAAAATAAAATTTAAGTAATAGTGGTTGGTGACATAATCGTTCCCAAATAAAAAATGTTTTAACCAATCGTTATGTATATCATACATATTGTATGTATTTAAGCTTTATATGCAAATTGAAAAAATTATATATAAAATACAATAACATACAAGTGAAATAATTTTTATTTAAAAAAAAAATATTTGATTTATTAAAACATAATTTTATTATGTATTTACAAATAATATTTTTTATCACTTGTAGTTATATTTTTTATGATTTATAATAATAGATAGTAATTTATATAAAAAGATAATTAAGATTGGATCAATTTCGTAGAACAAGCAATAATCATAGATTAAAATGATTTGGAGAAAGATTGCAAAGAATTGTAGAGTAAACATAACTAATTATAACCATAATGATCTATTTCAATTAAAATTTGAGTCCTATTGTCTAATGTAAAATTTTATAATAATACGAACACTCTGTTTCAATGAATTATCAGATCATTTAATAAATTATCAATTGAACTTTTGTTGAAATCAATAGTAGTAGTTTCACAAACACATATTTAAATATATGCATTTACGTAAATGCGCTATCGTATTTATATATTCTAATATTCGTTTTTTTAATATCAAATAAACCATGTCAATGATCCAATTTTAATTTTAATTACTATTATCTTAGATTCAATATGTTTGCTTTACGCTTATACAAATGAATTTTTTAAATAAGTTATATTATTAGAAAAGATCTATTGAAATAAATTTTCATTATTATAAAATTCTTATAATTTAATTTAAAACAAAAGTATAAAAATTATATAAAAATCTATTTTGTACAAAATGATATGTCAAGAAATTAGTAAAAATTATTATTTAGATTTACAATATTTTTATCTTTTTTTGAAAAATAAGAATCTGTGAAAGTGATAATTATATAATACAAGGAATAGTAGGAATCTAAAGTATTAAATATTCTTACAAATGCTTGTATCTGTATTATATGTTTTTAGAGAAAGAAAAAAAATTAAATCACTTAAATAAAAAAACTCTATAATTGAGATGTATATATAATAACTTTTACGTTCACATCTAAAATATTATATGTTAAATACAAGATTTTCGATAACTAAAATAATATATTTCCATTGATTGATTAACGTTTATTTTAAGTCTTTTTATTAATTTTTTTTTAATTGATTAAACAGAATGTGAGGAAAGAATTGGAAGTAAAACAAACGAGATAGAGAGAGAAAGAGAGAAAGACAAAAAAACAGATATAGAATTAACTATAATGTAATTCTCATAATAAATAAAGTGTGAATGTATATTTCATTAAAAGCGTTTTTAAGTTATTTGCTGATTTACATAAATAATCTTTACAGAAATAAATTGTCATTTTACAGATTCGCTTAATCGATTTTATATATTTCTACAATTATTATTGAATATCCATGATTTAATAAATTCATATACTAGTTATAAATAGCCAACCACAAAAAAATATGTTAATAGATTCTAATAATATTTTAAATGAATCATATTTTTCATACGATAAATGACGACATGAATCTGGGTAATATATCATATTAAAATTGAATAAATTTTTTTTTTAATTATAAAAAAGATGAATTTATTTTTAATTTAAGTACGTTGTAAAATATTTAATTATTTGTTTATTTTAAGATAATAATAAAACTGTTATAAGATGTTTCTTTGATAAAATTACAAACTTTTGTTTCATTCGTCAAATTATAAAAATTTTATTTATTTTCAACTTAATTATTTATTATATAATTCATACAAAAGAATAATTTATTGTCAAAAATATATTATAAACATTTTGATGATCTAATCATCTTCTAAAAATTAATATTCAAATACAAAATTGTACAGTTTAAAAGAAATCAGTCTTATTACTAAATGTTACTTATTTTTACCAATTTAAAATTATTCTCTAAACATTTTGGTTTAATTTAATTAAAAATAATCGTGTAAATAATTTTTATTGATTTTAATCAAATTTCACTTAATTTAAAAATAAATTAGTACAGAATATTTTATTTTTATTTAAACAGATATTAATCTATAATTATAATTTAAATTAAATAGTTCATTTTTAATGTTAAATTAAAAATATTATTGTTTAGAATTTATTTTTCCACTCAAAATGTAAGATAGTACTTAATATAAAACTTTTAATAATTTTACGTAATATAAATATCATGTTTCTTATATATTTATACCTATTTTTCTTTTATATTTCGTACTATGAAATAAATATATCAATTTCCTTTTTTAGTTTTTTTTTTTTATTTTTAATTAATTAGTTTATAATCAGAAATGAATCTTTGAAGGTTAGAATGCAATATCAGTTAAAAAAATAATTCTCCGTTTAATTATATATATGTATACACATAAGTAAGATTAAGAAAAAATATTAAAATAATCGAGTGTTGTAAGTCATATAAATAAATTACTTATTTTTAAACCGCATAACTATACGTTCAAATAAATATATTTTTTTTCGAAATTTATATTTTCAAAAACTAGCTGATAATGATTAAACTATAAAACACTTTCTTGTCGTTATAAAATTTTGTATAAAAAATCGCAGATGTTTTAAGTATGTTTATTATGAAAGTAATCTGTATTTGACTTAAAATTTAAGTCTGAAAGTTGAATCTTGAAGTTGAAAAATAATATTTCTAATTTATACAGTTGTTAAATAATTATATATTAATTATAAATAATTTTAAATTGATATAACTTCCTATATTCTGAAAATTTAATTCGAAATTAAAATTGTATATTTACATTATAAGTTTTTATAAGATTAAAATATATTATTATATATTTTATTATTTAAATATATTTTTATTTTTATTAAAACATAAAAATAAAATTTTATGAAAAATGTGTTTAAACTTTTAAAATTGGTTTTTTATTTCTTGTAAAAGTAGTAATAAATTTTTGTCAGTTTTATCGTCAGTTAACGATATTATGACTATAAGCATATCTCTCTGATAGGTGGTAGATTTTTATTTTCTTATGTTTTTCTTGGCGATCTATAGGAAAATTATGGCTTTTGTTCGGAATTTCTAAAAAACGTTTGACAAGCCTTATTCGCAATGCATTACATTATTTTTAATAATTGTAACACGTTACGGACTGTAGTTTACATCATTGACTAGAGGTTTTTGTAGCTCTTATTAAACAATTCTTCATTTATCAAATCTTATAGATAGACTTACAACTTTAAAAATTTTAACCAAAATATTTTTTTATTTAAATAATCTTAAAGCCAATTGTAACTCGTGCCTTTTACCACGAACTTTATCTCTAAATAGTGCGCAGATATCGTTGCAACTTTTTGTGAGTAAAAATTTTATATGATGTAGACCAAACAAAGATTTTTATGTTTTAACGTAATAAATAAAATTGTTTTAAAATTTTACAGTGGTCTAACGATTTAAATTCTTATTAATATTTTTTTACATTTTAATTATTCAAATTTAATTTTCAAATTAAGTATATCTATATTTGTATTTATAATAGAAAATTATAACACCATAGCGCTGAATCAAGAAATTTACTTAAAATACGCATCAACTTAAAAATATATATAATTATTATGAAAACTGCTAATATTCGAATTTAGTTTTGTTATAAATTCTGAAAAATATAATATAGCAAACATAAACTTCAAGTATATGTTCCAAAGATATTAAAAAAAAAGAACATATTGCTTTCTTTCTATATTATTGAGTTCTAGATTATGAACATTAGTATTGTTACTAGTTAGTAAAAAACCTCAATTTACTTCTGAAATACAATTATTTATTATTGTTTATCTTATTATTATGCATTCTTTTTTTATAGTTTTATAATTTTTTATGCTGTAAAAATAAATACTTACACATTAAATGATTCACGAAATATGCGTATATTATTTAAAAATTAATATTTGTATTTGAATTTATGAATACTTAAACAAAGTTTTATAATATTTGACTTTTAGTCACAAAATAATTTTTTTAAACTTTTCTCTACATTTTTCTTAAAATTCAAGTACATGAAATCTTGCGTATTCTGGACGTTACAAAAATACGAAAAACATATTGAAATATCTTTCGCATCCAATAATAAAAGTAATTAAAATAATTATATATAATAAATTTGTTTATAAAATAAATATAAAAAAAAATTATTAATACATAATTTTATTATAATACATGTTAATTTTTGTAAGTCTATGTAGATATATGTGTATTATAAATTGTATTATGAATTTCCTTTCTTTTTGTATATAAATAAAATAAAATAAGTTAAGAAAAAAAATTTTTATATATTGAATTCCTATAAGTTTCTTCTATCTTTGATAAATTATATATAAATATTTGACGATATTATCTTTTTAGAGTTGATAGTTACGTTCATATATAAACAGTCGATATTTATTTAATTTCTTATTTAATTTTTTTAACTACAAGTTCGCGAAACAGTTGCTGATTAAATTAAGTCATCGAAATTAGAAAATAAAATTATTCATGATAATTTAATGTATTTAATTAAATAAATAGAATAGACAAATATCCTTTATAATTCTTAATAAAAAAATTAATTTCTATTAACAAAAATGATACATGATTATGAAAATTTTTATTAATAAACATACAAAATATAATTCAATATAAATATTGTAACAAATATTTATGAATTATTTAAGAATTAAGCAATGCTTTGATAGAGCCTAAAGACATGTCTATATAAATAAATTTAAATAAAAGAAAAATGTAAATCGATGATACAGAAGATATTACAAGTTAAAACTACTACTCAGTATATATTAACATTGAAATATATATTAATAAATATATTTCAATTATCTCTGATTTATCATATATTTATAATACATCACATGTTTACAATAATTCGACATTTGAATATAGTATTAAATATGTTGCTAAGATAAATGTGCAAATAAAAAAATTATGATTGTAAATCGTGCTTAATAATATCGTAAATATTATTCTCGTAACCTTGAAAACTCTAAAAATTTTTAAAATTAAGTCTATTATAAAATATATTAATGAAATGTATTGATTTTGAAATTACCGACTAGTATTGTAACTTAAATTTTTAAAGAACGATGTTTTTATATTTAAAAAATAAAAAATTTCATAAAACCTATTAAAAGTATTTAAAAAAATTATTTTTAAATTAAATTAAAATTATTTATTTTCATTATTTATTTTAATTTAATGAAAAACGCAAATAAAAACTCAAAAAACTCATGTAATTTTTATTGTATTTTTCAATATAAATATGTATGTATTCAATATAATTTTAGTTGTTTTGTTATATTGTATTGTTATTTTTTTGTTTATGGTTCTCTGACAATTGCAATCATTATAAGAAATTCATAATGTATATATTTTCTCTATCTCTTTCTATATGATACATCGCCGGTAATTCTCATACTGTAACCTAGCTTTTATAATAGTTTATAATAAGTAAATGTATGTTAATATTGTAGTAATTGTAACGATAAGATAATATTATGGATACAATTCTAATAATTATTTTGAAAAACTATTCAACGTTGTATGTGTTTAATAACACATATTTATTATTATATTAATCTTATCTCTTTGCAGAAATTTAATTATTAAAGTAACTAATTTAAGATTTATTTGGTTCTCGTTTCATTCTAATTTATTGAATCACTACATTCTTAACGTTATAAAAAGTTTCCTATTATAAAATCTAACGGAAATACAATACTCTAATTACGTTAATTTTCTAAAAATTGTTGATATTTGCATACAATATTAATATTAAATAGAATTTAATGGTTGTAACTATAACGATAAAAATATAATTATAAATAATTATATCTTTACTTTCAAAATGATGTATTTTATGGTTTTAAGTCTATTTCAAATTATGCATCAGCTTAATAATTGTGTTACAGATAGATAGATAGATGGATACTTTTATTGAACAATATAATAATTGTTATAATACTTTACATTTATCTCATGTACATACCCCTCTTATATATAAATACAATAGCTTGGTATTACACATTTTACTTCAATTTACAATTCCGCTTGAATACTTTATATACTTAGTTACCAGATTCTTTTCTACATATTTATCTTCCACGCCTTATATCATCTCTTATGTTTCCTGTACATTTTTACTACCTTAACTTTATAAATACAAAGTTGTTTTCATTAATCTTGATTAATATGTTTTTTACAACAAAAAATATAAAAACTACGCCAAATATCAAAATTTTAAACATGAAACAAACTTCAAGAAAAAACTCAATAAACGCAATAAACTTATCTTCATACATAAAAACGAGTATTTTCTTGATCCATTACATATCCCAATTATTAGATTCCAATTATTAGATTATATCTATGTAGTATACCATACTTTATTTTAATAAAATTATTATCATTAGCCTTTTGAACAATCTAACTTTTTTGATACATTACAGACTTTTTAGAAACCTAATTTAAATCCATGATCTTAAACCTATTCGATCATATACTGAAGCCTACTCCTTACATTTTTCTATACAATTCAACTATATCTTCGTTACTTTAAACTTATTTTTATCGTTCGTTAACGCTTTTAATAGTATAATATATAATTCCAACACCGTCCACTTTTTTTACTCTATAATTGTTTCTTTTTTTTTCTTTTTTTTACCCTTCTGATACACTATGTTTTTTTTGTCTGTTGTTTTCATCTCTTAATTCCTATGCCATCACTTTTTTATCTCTATTCTTCTTCTTGTCGCCCATTGTATCTTGTGCATTCTACTTATATTCTTTCTATTGCAATTAAAATATTTCTTCCAATTATTTATCCCTAAACAAACTGCCCAGCATTTTAACACAATGTGCTCTAAAGTCTCATATTTTGTACCGCATAATCTGCAATTTTTTTCTTCAATTTTTAGCTATTTTTTATTTGCTAAATTACCATTGACCATTTCTAAATCTGGCAAGAATTTTTAGACCCCCTTTTAAATTCTGTACTTCTTTCTTTATCGTCTTTATCTATATCTCTATTTTATTTTCTTTATCGTCTATAATAGAGAGAGGGAAAAAAATATTTTTTAACAGTTGTCGACTTTAAGTATTTTGATGCTCAACTATTCATAACGGTCAAGAGGAATGAATTTAATCATTATGTTCGTATATTGTATTTTGATATCAGCCAGCAGACTACAACTAAACTCTCTTTAATATTTTTAATATAGTAAATATAAGTTTTGCCATTGGCGGTTTTTTACCTGTATCGACGTGCTGTTTTAGATTTTGTTTAATTACTTCTACAAGGGTCAACAAACATTTTTAACTTGTGATAAACTTCCATTTTACTACAGTCTACAGCTGTTTTATTTTCGCACCAAATTGTTTAATATAGAAGGTCATATCAATGATATTTCTGATCCCTTATCAAGTGATAACAGTTCTTGACAACACTAACTCATTGCCAGGTATTTAGCTTGACAGGTTGACAAGGTGATTTTTGACTGTTGTGGCTGTGCCAAGAGATGGTATCTGCGAACAACCGATGTACATCAAATGATGTATTCCGCTGTTATTGTTGAATTTTCATCATCTCTGAAGTTGGAGTCTGTGTAGGCCTCAAAAGCCCTTCTGATGTAGAGTGTAAGGTAATCCTCGCGATGTTGTTCTTAACAGATATCCGAAGATTCTTTTTACTTCCTTCCAATTATCTTCTGTAGCTAGATCTTGTTTTCTGGCAAAGAAATTTACTGCAAACGAAACATTCAGTTTCGTGCCATTTGCTAGATACATCAAGCTTCCTATAGCTTCTCGGAAAGGCATCTCTTCATTTGTTGATTTTTCCTGTGATATTGATGTATTTTCGAGGAGATTTCTTTGTTGATTTTGCACTTGCCTTGTTATCATAGGTGTGTCGTGAAGTTTGCAGTCCTCCATCTTGAACTTTTTCAAGATATTTATAGTGTAATCTTCTTGAGTCAAGTGTGTGATATTATTTTTTAAGTTTCGTGCGATTTTTATTCCTAGAAAGCTCTTATGTTTACTTAGATCTTTCATTTCAAAGACTTTGCTCGGCTGATTTTTAGCTGTTTCAGATATATTGTACCGTTACTGACTAGTAATTACTATTAGTATACAGACTAGTAATTACTATTAATATTCAGACTAGTGATTACTATTAGTTTACTGACTAGTAATTACTATTATTATACTGACTAATATTATATACACACAAGAAGTATGTCATCTACATATAGCACAAGTGTTGACGCTATTCTTAGGTATACAAACATGGTTCGTGTAGATCTTTCCCCAGGCCTAATTTCTAAACTTCATTGGTGAATTGTGTATACCATCTTTTGTAACTTATATTCAGTCCACATAATACTCGTTCCAATTTTTACATATAGTTCTTATTACTGTCCTGTGTCTTTTTTATTCCTTCTCAAATTTCCATATATATGGTTTCCTCCAAGGTACTGTTAAAAAATGCTGTTTTCACATTTGGGAAATGTAGAGCTGAAATTTGTTTGTCATGGAAACAGGAGTTCTTATTATAGATAATCTGAACAGAGAGACATACTTTTCTTTTAAATCGTTAGCTATCTTGTCCTTGAATCCACGGATTCCCAGGCGGAGTTTGAAAATTCGTTTGCCTACTTGAGTGGGTATCGTCTTCTTTTTAAACACGTACCTCGAATCTATGATGTTAAGTTTTACATTATTTGTGTCCTTTTATGATCTTGAAACAATATTTCAGACCTTGTTTATAATTTAATTTGAGCATATTAACTATTATTTTAGAGGTTTTAATTTCATCATTGGTCTTACTCTTGGTAACAATACCAGAAATATTTATCTTTCTTTCTTTTATTATATCATATTGTTGAGGTTAGTTTTTGAATGGTTTCCCACTTTTCTTAATTTTTACTTCTTGTGTCGATTCTAGTTTTTGATTTTTCTTAGATTCTTCTAGTTCTTTGTAACTGATGTTCTCGTTGAAAATTACACGTCTCGACTCAACAAATTTTCCGTTGATATGATTCCAAAGCATATAGCTTTGAATTATATTAATTAATTTAATTATATTAATTTGAAATCCACAAAAATCATTTTGTTGGTCCTCGGAGCAAATTTGTGTATTATAAGATATATTTAGTACAAGCAATGCACCCGAATCTTCTTAAATTTATTAGATTATTTGTTCCTTCTTTTTTAAATTCTTCAGTGGAGTTTCGTATTCGAAACTGCTGTGTGGTGAAATATTGTAAATACGTAGAGCAGCTTCTGTGGCAAGACCCCACATATATCGAGGTATTCCAGAGTCCAGTAACAAATATATTATTCTTGGGGAATGTCTATTAAAACTTTCCGGGTAAGCCATTATATTCAGGAGTATATGGTGAAGTAATTTTGAAGCAATTTATGAAGCTATCCACGTATAATCTATGATTTAATCTGAGCTTTTCTAGCGAAATTTTTCATCTTTATGTAGAATGTTTCTTGAAGACTTTAAAAAATTTTTCTAGGGCAACGGCTCCATCGTCCTTGTTTCTACACATTTTTTGCCCATCTGGAGTAGCCATCTATGAACGTTATTATGAATCTCATATGGTCTGGTTATTATGGAGGCGAATTGGATTCTATTATGTCTTTATTATAGTATGCATTGGTCTTTGTAGATTTGAAGCTGACTGTTTTAAATAGAAGTTTCGTCATTTCTGATGAAATGGACAATTTGCAATTTTTGAATATTATTCTCCGATTTAACAACGCTGAAATATATTCACGGTTGTGATTTTTTGTTTGTTTTTCTTAAATATATTAAGTAATGCGTGTCCCAAGCCTTGTATGCCATAACATGCTTTCACTCATTGCACTAGATTATATCTATGCAGTTCACCATACTTTATTTTAAATAAAATTTATTATCATTAGCCTTTTGAACATCTAACTTTTTTGATACAATTACAGACTTTTTAGAAACCTAATTTAAATCCATGATCTTAAACCTATTCGATCATATACTGAAGCCTACTCCTTACATTTTTCTATACAATTCAACTATATCTTCGTTACTTTAAACTTATTTTTATCGTTCGTTAACGCTTTTAATAGTATAATATATAATTCCAACACCGTCCACTTTTTTTTACTCTATAATTGTTTTCTTTTTTTTTCTTTTTTTTACCCTTCGGATACACTATGTTTTTTTTTTGCCTGTTGTTTTCATCTCTTAATTCCTGTGCCATCACTTTTTTTATCTCTATTCTTCTTCTTGTCGCCCATTGTATCTTGTGCATTCTACTTATATTCTTTCTATTGCAATTAAAATATTTCTTCCAATTATTTATCCCTAAACAAAACCTGCCCAGCATTTTAACACAATGTGCTCTAAAGTCTCATATTTTGTACCGCATAATCTGCAATTTTTTTCTTCAATTTTTAGCTATTTTTTATTTGCTAAATTACCATTGACCATTTCTAAATCTGGCAAGAATTTTTAGACCCCCTTTTAAATTCTGTACTTCTTTCTTATAATATAAGCTACCTTCCTTCTCCATATTATCCATTACTAAATATTTATTTCTGTCGTTTATTTTGAAAGTTTCATATGATTTATCCAGGGTTGTCTGTCTTGGCTAACTTTTATGAATAATTCTTCCTCTAATAAAAAATCCATATTTTGCACTTCTTTCTCCACATGGGCCCCCGACCATGTCTAGAATTTTACTCCTTCTTCTTACTATACCACGAACAGTACTGACGCACTGACCTTCATAGATCCTCTTCCACTACTAATTCTCTCTTTCTCTCTCTATATTGTTTTTTTTCTACATGGATCTGTACATTAGTGGACTTCGATAGAATCAATCTAGAGGAACTAGCGCTTTTCAGCCTCAATAGAGCGAAGCTCCAGAATCGCGTACCACTGTGCTTCGATTTAGGTGAACCTCCAAGAACTCGCGACTTAGAATGATTAGAAACAATAGTTAGGTTTTTCCCCTCTAAATAGCACTCAGAGGATTTTTTTTATGCTTTAGAGATTAGTTTAAATAAACACCGACAATATAAATGTGAATGCGATTAGCGAAATAGGATAAGTCGCGAGCTTTGAGAAGGAAACCGTAACATTTCTAATAAACAACTAGTAATATAATAAATTGTATTGTACAGCGATAAAACAAGCTAGACCTTTAAAACGTGTCTGAATGTAAAGCGAAAACATTTTTAAAAATTTGTAGATAAAACTTGGAAATAAAACAATAAAAGTAAGGGGTCGACTTTTTGACTTAAAAATAACAATGTAAAATAAATATCAACGTTTTCTCTAGAGTGGTACAAAAAAGGTCAAAAAAATGTTGTAATTAGCCCCAGCAGAGGCACAGACTGCGAATGACAGTCTAATAAATGTTCCGACAACTTAATCGAATGACTAATAATATTCAATAAACTAGAATTCAAAACAACAACAAGTATCACGTTTTATCCTCAACTTCTACACTACCTCACGATATCTGGATTTACATAGGTATTTTTATGTTCCGGCTTGTTTCAGAACAATCAAAGTAATTTAAGTAATGTAGAAAGTTGTAAGACCTTAAAATAAACTCTTACATTTTGGTTTTAAAACTTTATATATTTAATACTTTTGTATTTAACGGTAATTATTATATTTTTCTATTTCAAACTAAAATTGAACAAATTATTAATTATATTAGCAATATATAATTATTGCTTACTTAAAAAATTAATTAAAATAAGTTGCATAAACTTTAATTATCTACTGTAATTTATTAAAAAAAAAAGAATTATTAATTAAAAGAGACAACATGGAAAGAGACAAAGATAATGCAAAAGAGTACAACCATATTGCATAACTAATACGAATATTATAAAAAAATAAATTAATAAAAACATAGTGAAAATTAAAAAAGTATCATTTGAGAATGAATATTAAGAAAAAATAAGAATGCATTTGTTTAGCAAGCAATATTTATTATTCAGGTTATTTTTTTTTTTACTGGACTAATAAGTTTATATCTTCATAAGCTACTATTGAAATTCAAAAGTTATATTACATTATATTAGTCTATTTATTTAGTAAGCAACAGTTGTTGACAATAGAAAAACCTTGGCCGCCGATCCCATAGGATGGTTGGGCTTTGCCAATAACGTGAACCGCCGTAGCACTAATGCTGGAGAAAAAACTAATTGATTTCATGGAGAGAAAAGAGATGTTGACTATTGTGCCGGATTAAGTACGACAACAATAACAGACGTCAGTGAGAATAAAAGCTAAGTGCGTTTTTATAAAAAGGTAGATTGGACAGCGATGTAGAGGGAAAAGAGAAGAAAAGTAAAATATAGTTAACAAGAAACTATGAATAAATGATGTGATAAAGCATTCAAAGTAGTGGTAAGTGTTAAAAATATAATATCAGGGAAAGGTAAGAGAAAGAAGATGGTGCAAGCGTCACCTTAGAGAACGAAGACGACGTATACATAATCACGATAAGGAAAAATTGATAAAAAGGTACAATGGTATGGGTATATACAAATAAAGATTTAACGTTTCTGAAAAGGCAAAACAGAAGAAAGGTACTGGCAAAATATAAAGCAGAAAAAGAGGAGGAAGGAACATAATATCAGAAGGAAAATAAAGTGATGGAGAAAGAAATATATCAAGTATACAGCAAAAAATGGAGTGGTTTCGTAAAAAAAGGAGATAAGAAAAGTGGGACCAATAGAAAAAAGGAAAATAAAGATAGGTTTTATTAATGTAGCAGATCTATGTAACGTTAACAAGCAAAAGTGGTATTTAATTGAGAAGTGGGTACATCTTACGGAGACATGGAAAAAATAACTGCACCATCAAAGAAAAAGTAAAGAACTTCGAAATTACGGTAAACAATGTAGTAAAAGAAAATAAAAAAGGTAGGATAAGAGAAGGGATAATGTTAGTATTTAGAAAGTGTAGAGAAATAGAAATATAAGAAGGACTTTAATAGAAGTACAGGAGAAGAAGAATGGATAGACAGATCGGGAAATAAAGGAAGATCTTTCAAGGATAAACTAATAATTAAGGACGGGAAAAATCAGTAGCATAGATAGAGAATAGAGCGCTGTATATTTTAAATGGGAAGGGGAGGAAAATCAGTTCAGTTTTAATCTTCAAGTTTTTTAGTGATTGACATAACATAGTGTATGAAGAGGCAGAACAGGGGTTATGAATATGAAGATATTAGACAGGCTAGAGTCAGATCATCAACCATTAATGATTGAATTAATAGAAAAAAATGTATTAAAGGAAGTAGAAGAAACAAAAACAATCAAAATCGTATGGACAGAAAATACAATTACAGAGTATAATAAAAATTGTCGAAAAGGCAGTAAAAGTGAAACATGGGCGTGGGACGAGGAATTGGCTACTACAACCGGTAATACATATCTACATATTGACCACTAAACGTCGTTATAGATGATTATACTATGAACGAAGTCTGATACAATCAATATTACAAGATAAAATCTTAATTTATACAGACATAAAATTTCTCAATATAAAAATTAGTTCGTTTTAATTTTTTTCAATAAATATTGTAATCTAGATGTTACGGTAAATTAAAATAAAATTTTATTCGTAAAAAGTTTTATAAATATTTTGGTTTCAACTGTTAGAAGGGCCATCAAAAGTTAAAGTACGGAACCTTCCCCCTTTCGAGAGCCTAATCTGACAATGCGTTCAATGACATAGCTGATAGGTGGTCGAATTATTGTTTCATGTTCATTTTATCTTTATCACGAAAAAATCGATAACTAGATAATGTCAGAAAAATAAATAAAATAAGTTTTAAAGTTTGGATACAAAACGAACGACCGTCTGTCTATATATTCTGTATAATTGAAGTTATTGTCATTTCTAGATATGCTGTAAATAGCGGATGTCTTATAAACAATGTTTTAGTTATTTTATATTAAAAGAAAATAGTATATATATATATATATATATATATATGTATATATATAATATTCTTCATACAGTTAAAATCATGTATCGCGTCGAAAATTTATATTAAAGAATTTTTATTAATATATAATAAAGTAAAATGATAAAATACTGGTTATTTTGTATTTCATTAAAATAAACAATTAATAAAACAATTTATAATAATTCGTATAATAATAAATTGTTTGTCATTTAAACTGACATGTCCCAACCGACAATAATCGGCTGACCCATGGAAAAATTGATTATTATTTACAAGCAAAGGAAAAACATAACGAGGATTAAAAATAATATATCGGGAAAATTCGAACCAAGCGTGTAGGTTTTAAGAACTTTGGCGCCGTTATGGTTTTACGAAATTATCAATGGCCGTCGGAGTTTTCAGGAAGAACAGCGGTAATTAGACTATATAACCATATAATTGGGTTAAACGAGTATAAGGATAGTAAAAACTTCTCGGTAATATTCGTACAAAAAATACTATTTTTTTATTAATCACCTGCACACCTGTTCTTTTACGACGAGACTAACACGTAAAAGCATTGTAATAGTTCGTATAGCGTTAAAATTACAGTTAAAATTTTAGATACATTTGTTTAAGTTGATTTGTTATTATTATTTTTCCAATTTGATCAAAAACAGTTGTTAAAAAAATATATCAAAATTACGTCATGAATATGCTACATGATAAACATTTATGCAGAAAGAGAAGCGAACAAGTACGATAAAGGGATATAAAGAAGAAAAAAGATGGAAGTAGAAGTAAAAAAAGAAAGGAATGATAATGATAAGCAATATTAAATGATCTAACTATATAGAAGTACATAAGTTAGTGATATGCTATGTCCCAAATTATAAATAACAATTTACGATTCTAATTATATATTTTTCATAAACAATTAATAGTAATTCAATAATATCTAAAAATATTTATGCAAATTAATAAAATTCGTAAAATTATTCGCTTTTATTCTATGTTTATATAATTCATTAATATTTTAAGTATTCATTTTATTATATTTTTGAAATAAATTATTATGAATAGAGAGTATTTAAAACCGATATTTGGAAAACAATGATTGTAATAAAAGTATTATGGATGTAATTATAGAAATCTGTTTAAAGTTATAACTAGAAATCTTATTCAATTTTCTCTCAAAAATGAAGTTTATAATTAAGACTATAATTAATATATGAACAATCATTGTAAGTTTTCCGCTTAGATCGTTAAGTATATCTTTCTTTTTAAAACTTTTTACAATATTTAAAACGCATTCGAATATAAAAAATTTCATAAACTAATATGTTTTTTTACGTCTATCTAGTTTTTGTTAATTAGTTACAATAATAATACACTTAAAACATTTATATAATAATTTACATACAGTGAATTTTTTTGTAAATAATAAGAAATTGAAATTTTTTAATTTTTTCACTCCTGAATTATTATCAAGTTTTAAAGTTACTTGTAAACAATACTTTCATTAATAATTTTCTCACTTTCACTATTAAATTGAAGATGAAGGAAAAGGATAAAGTCAAGATGTAAATATCGTAGTAAAATTTCTGTATTAAAACTTCAATGTTTTACATCCTAATACTAATTCGTTCTCTCGTTTCGTCGCGATTGCACTTTTGACCCAGTGCATAATGAATTATTGCTGTTTTTTCAAATTCGTGTAAATTAGCTAAAAGTTAGAATCAATAGGATCGCAAATTGTTCCCTTCATATTAAGAAGTACCTTAAATTATCCCCGTCACTATTTGTTTTATTAGTTTTTAGTATTATACAAAGCGCGAAAATACAGAGGATTAATATTAATTTTATATGTAATTTATTAATTCATTATAAAGATCAGAACTTTGATCAATAATTTATTATAAAAGTGAATTATCGAATTTATAAAATTCTAGTTTTATTTTTATATAATAACTAATTTTTTATCTATTTTACGGTTTAATTTACATACTTCAATTTCTGAAGACTTTTTTTATATTGTATTGGTTATTTTTATATGTAATTATTTATATGGCGATGATGCATTAGTAATGTCATATTCTTGAATACATTTTGTAAGGTTTTAATAAACTTTAAGTACATGCATTTATTCGTTGCAACTTCATATATATAAAACGAACGATCTTATATATATTCTCTGTAAGTGAAGAATTTCTACATAGACTGTTGATAGTAGATGGCTTATATAATTATTCATTAATTTTTTTATACAGGACTCATATTAATTCATATGTATAAGAGTGTAGATTTGAATATTCAACTTAAAACATGGTGGTAATACTAATGTTGATTGTAGGATAGCATGTTTAATAGTCTAATTTTACATTATTGAAGTTTAATTCTAAAAAAAGTTGATATCCAATTACATTTTTTAATCGTTATATGTTATTAGCATATGATATAATTAAATATTATTTCAGAATTTAACAGAAAATTGTAGTAAATGACGAAAATTTCATAAACTAAATGTTATAAATTTTGATGCTAGTAGAGTCTTTTTGAACCGGCACCGAATACTTAATATCATTTGATTATTTTTAAGTTAGATCACTTTGAGTACTGAAATATCCGTGACACCTTTATACAATAAATAGTGCTTAACTGGAAAATAGAAATCTTAGATAATGCTTTGTGTATGGTTATATCAGTCGAGAGATGTCGCAATAACATTTCACTTCGGATTTGTAAAGCAATACATACCTTTATTTCTGTATAGTTCACGTTTAATGTAAAAACCGTTTTTTTTTAATGACAACCGGTAAAAACATATATGAAATTAGTAATTAATGTTATTTTAAATATATGTGTTAAAGATATTTAATTTATTTATATATATATATATATAATATATACAATTTTTTGAAATTATTTTATGTTAGGAATAAAAATGCATTTAGTTCCTGAAAAATCTTAATATTTTTATTAAGATTTACTTATAAATATTTTTTTACTACTAAGTCTAATTGTTTATTTATATAATTATGAAATTCATTATACATTTATTTCAAATACATTTATTTCGAATATATTCTTTTTTATTATAATAATTATTAAAAACCCTAAAATATATTTTCAAACAAAAATTCAATTATCCATTTTTTTAATTACAGAAGTTGAAAAAAATCTTCTTATAATAATTTTGGATGTGAATCCAATGCAAAAACTTGTAAAACAAGTTTTAACTCAGTGCTTGGATTCAACTATTGTATTTTCAAATGCATATCTAATGCAAGCATCTAATAATCAGATAGCCATGCTGGCTTGTCATAGTCAAGGTGCTGAATTTCTGTATCCACAAGAAAAAATGCCAGAAGTTAGACAATTTGATGGACAATATGAAAAATTCACACAGCTTGAACGCACTATTCGTTACCAAATACATAAAATGATTGGTGAAATGTCGTTAGATAGAAAATGCAATGAGGAAAGTTTAATATCTGGTGCTTTGTCAATGAGTTTATGTTATATTGTAAGACAAGAAAGAGAGAAGTTTGCAGGTGATAAATTACTTTCCAGAATTTTAATCATTACTGCCAGTCATAATTCTGCAACACAGTATATGAATTATATGAATTTATTTTTTACTGCTCAAAAAATGGTTTGTATATAAACTTTTATTTTAAAAGCAAACCTTAATAAACCTTAGTAAAATAAGAAATAACATTGGTATTGATAAACTATTTACACTATTTTCATATTATTGTAGTTTCTAAAAATTCTTTTCAAACATTAATTTCATTGATAATGTAAAACTAGTGCATGAACCAAATTCTTTATTAATTAAGATAAATAATATTTTAAACATTTTTCTAGGGAATTCTATTGGATGTTTGTAGTTTAGACCATGAATTAACTCTCCTTCAACAAGGTTGTGATTTAACTGGTGGTAATTATTTAAAAATACCACAGCAAAACGGCCAACCTCCATTAGCAGGATTACTTCAATATTTACTGGTCTGTGTGTAAATATTATTTATTTTATTTCATTTTTGTTATTATATTAGATTAATGAAAAAGTATTTATTTGCATTTCATTTCATTTTACTTTCAGTTTACAAGTATTACTTTTACATGGGATCTCTTTTATGATTATTATAAATTTAACATTTAATATTTTATGATTTATTATTAACAAATTTTACTTATTTAAAGATTTTTATTATTTATTATAAATAAAAAATTGAAGCAAAAATATTTACTTTTATCAATATGTTTGATTATAAAGTTAACCATATGTTCAAATTATTTATAAAATACACAACTATTAGATTGTAATAATTAAATATCAAACAATTATATGATAAATATCACTTGATTACAATTTTTATTAACGCATACAATCATATTTACAAATTTTGTATTTAAGTTTATTTAAGAAAATGAAATATTAAGGTTATGTATTATATTTCAAAATAAAGTATAATATGTACAACACAAATATTTTTTCAATTCTAATATTACTAAATTAAATTGCAAATAGTGTACAAAGTTCAATTTTATGGTTTTATACACGCTATCATTCATATTGTTCATACCTGGTGCTCTTTATAATCTCTAAATAAAGGATAATTATTAATATGAAAATGTTATAATAAATTAAGAATTCTTATATGAAATTAAAACTTTATACCTAATTTTATAAACTCTTATAAAGCAATTTAAAATATTATATTTACTATTTGTTAATTTAAATTTGATTGTATTATTCTTATTCTTCCTTCAAAGTAAATTTATATAAAATTAGACAAAGTTTTTCAACATATATACACTTAATGTATATGTTAACTTTCATATTTTTTTAGTGGGTATTTTTGCCAGATCCAATTGTACGGTCAAAATTAGTATTACCACCTCATGCTAAAGTGGATTATCGTGCCGCATGCTTTTGTCACCATGAATTAGTTGATACTGGATTTGTTTGTTCTATTTGCTTGTCAAGTAAGTAAATTTATTAAATATATTGATCGCACTTATTAATTTTTAAAAAAAGAAAACTTATAATTAGACAATTATATATAATTTATAATTGCAGTTTTTTGTAAATTCAGTCCAATCTGTACTACATGTCAGTAAGTATATTTTCTGAACTTAAATAAATTTTAAAATAAAAGTTCATGTACTTCAGATTATAATTATAATAATTTATATTTATTACAGCACTGTCTTCAAAAATCCTGCTCCAATTACTATAAAATTAAAAAAGAAAAAAAAGAATATTGATCTAACACATTAAAAATATTTTTAGATAATAATTAAATTAGATTAAAATGTTTATTTAAATGAATCCACTTTAGTAACTTAACAGAAAACATCATTTTTCATTTTTATATTTATCTTGTAAATATGAATTATTTTATAGAACTATGAATATTTTTTATGAAAAAAAAAAATAAAGGGTTTTATAAAAGGGTTATAATATAATATTTTGAAATAAACTACATAAAAAATTAGTTATTATATAAAAATAAAACTAGAATTTTATAAATTCGATAATTCACTTTTATAATAAATTATTGATCAAAGTTCTGATCTTTATAATGAATTAATAAATTACATATAAAATTAATATTAATCCTCTGTATTTTCGCGCTTTGTATAATACTAAAAACTAATAAAACAAATAGTGACGGGGATAATTTAAGGTACTTCTTAATATGAAGGGAACAATTTGCGATCCTATTGATTCTAACTTTTAGCTAATTTACACGAATTTGAAAAAACAGCAATAATTCATTATGCACTGGGTCAAAAGTGCAATCGCGACGAAACGAGAGAACGAATTAGTATTAGGATGTAAAACATTGAAGTTTTAATACAGAAATTTTACTACGATATTTACATCTTGAC